>JAJPGS010000126.1:10000-298354 GCA_028654335.1 Alnus rubra | reverse complement strand
CTGACCTAGCTATAAATAAACAGCCTGTGTACACCATCAGGACAGCAATTCGGTAATAGGCATAGGTTAGAAGATCCTCAAATTAACATTTTATTGTTCTTCAGATGGATCGTAGAGACGCTTGAGCAAACATGGCTAGAGGTAAGCCTAAACCTTTTGTTTTTCCGCTGCGCATGTTAGCCTAAAGAATAATATGTCTATTATTTCTAATAAACTATGCATATTCTAACGTATGAATTAGTGAGAGGTTATAATTATTCGTCTCTTATCTAACTATACATATTCTAACATATGTATTAATGAGAGGTGAGATCTCTTCAACTATCTATTCATTATCTTCAACTCACAAATTCTATGAATGGTCTCTTCATTGGAATGTTTATCATTAATGCTGTGAGTTAAAACTTTAACAGTCTTCACTATAGAACTCTGCTTTGAATGGAGTTATGATTCTAACACCCGTCATCAGGATCACTCTTCAAATCCTGCAAACAGGCACCCATTATCAGTTTCAATAGCAGCAGATAATCATTCAGCATTTTCGGGCCTCTTCAATTCCATTCCAATGGCCTATTTTGCATACCACACTTAGAAAACCATTAATCACAACCCTAATGACAGCACACATATCTCATAAGAGATGTTAGATACCTTGCTGATGGAATTTCCGAACTCATTGTTCTAGTGATTAAGTGTCGCATTAAGCTGTGCTTTACTCCTTGTAGTCAGAATTGAGAATTCTAATGAGCTCCTCATGATTATAAGCTTTCTCAAAGATCTTCCCATGAAGAATCTTAGCCTCTGATTTTGCCAATGTCATATTCACCTCATCTCACTCGTATTGGAATGAGCTCACTAGGGGCACCAAAAGCTGTGATGGAAGCAGAGTTAATCTATCACCAATGCATAGATTTCAATCATAGCAAAGAAAGACAAGATATTTCTAGGTAGGAACGAAGAATCGCCACCTAAAATGCAAATAAAAGGGAACATATAAGTATTTTAATCCCACTTTTTTGGTCCTCATGATGATAACTGGTACCCATATCTTCTCCAGGGATCATATCAACCATTAGTTTCTATCAAGATGTAGATTTATTAACACTCATAAAATATTTATGCAGCGGAATTGTAGATGAGATTTGATCTTGCCTCTATCTTCCTCTTTCATCTTTTTCTTTCTCTTTTTTTTTTTGCTTTTCACTATTATCATTAATACATCACTAGAGCTATTGTTCATTACAACTTTTCTTTAGTCACTCATTATACAAAACCAATAAATTCATAAACTATTAACTGTCCATCTAAATGGCATTGCCTTATGGCTTCGAAATCCTATCACTACCTCTGGTCGTCTCTCTAAGTACTATTGCTAGTTCACGACTTAGCAAGTATATCGCCAGTGAAACGAACTTAGCCGCATAGCGAGTGAGCCCATCTTGTGTCATTTACAAAAGACACCTTATTGTTAGAAGGAATAACCAGTGGGAGTTCGTTTTACTTCATTTTTTCTTTCTGCTAGAAGTCTAAATTATCTAAATATCACCATAATAAAACGCATAAAGAGAAACAAATGCAAAACCCTCAATATAAAACAGAAAACCCACTTTGTCAATCCGGAAACTAATAAAATTAGTATCAAAGCCACAACACAGACGTACATCCAAATTAAAGACAACATAAACTACATCCATAAAACAAGACACATCCAAAGCAAAAACAACTTATCGCAGGGAACATAAACGACATTCATATGGAACAATAACTCAAACCAGCAGCATTTCTCATGCATCCCCATGTCCAATCAATGCGAGAAGCATTTTCTCATAGTCTCCATAAGTGTCTTTGGCAATTGCATGATCCAGAGGAACGCTGTTCCTCCGATGGTATTCTTCTTTAATTCTTTGCATGTCAACCTCCGCTCGAGTGGCGACCACTCTTGTAAGACCCCATTCATCTGTCCCCAACTTGTTGATTGCCAGCCGCAGAACTTTCTCAAAATATTTCTCAGGGCAGGTCAAGCACTTGATTGTTGCTCTCAGTAATTTCAGGTACTCATCATCAGGATCACTCTTCAAATCCTGCAAACAGGCACCCAACCATTCATCACAATCCTAATGACAGCACATGTACCTCATAAGAGATGTTAAATACCTTGTTGATAGAATTACCGAACTCGTTGTTGTAGTGATTGAGGGTCGCATTAAGCTGTGCTTTACTTCTTGTAGTCAGAATTCTAATGAGCTCCTCATGATTATAAGCTTTCTCAGAGATCTTCTCATGAAGAATCTTAGCCTCTGATTTTGCTAATGTCATATTCACCTCATCTCCCTCATATCGGAATGAGCTCACCAGGGGCACCAAAAGCTGTGATGGAAGCAGAGTTAATCTATCAGCCAATGCATAGATTTCAATCATAGCAAAGAAAGACAAGATATTTCAAGGTAGCAACGAAGAAACGCCACTAAAAATGCAAAATAAAAGGGAACATATAAGTATTTTAATCCCATTTTTTTGGTCCCATGATGATAACTGGTAGCCATATCTTCTCCAGGGATCATATCAACCATTAGTTTCTATCAAGATGCAGATTTATTAACACTCATGAAATATTTTGTATGTGCATATCATTATGATATTACCAACTACCAAGGATGCATTAGTCATCCGAGAGTTTTCTTCTCCATAACTTTTAACAGGGAAAACTGATGAGTGAAGACAGTAAAAAATGTCATAGAATAAAAGTATTATGTTAATAGAACAAAATAGAACAATACATATTTGACTCATATCCCCCACAATTTTTTTTTTTTTTTTTTATGGGTTGTTCATAGATCCTGCAACTCGAATCAATTTATGTAAGGGATATAAAATAGAGGGTTAATAGTAGTGGATTTATTTGGATTACGGAAGAATATTAGTTTGGCGGAAATTACTTGTAACCGAAGAATATGCTTTCTTTAGTTGTTTAGAGTCTATAAAAGGGGAACCAAGACCGTAAGAAATTAGATGAAAAGAAAATACAGAAAAAAGAGTTCCTTGAAAAATTTGCTGTTCTTGAATCAGATTTTATCATTTCAATACAAGTTTATCCGTATTTCCATTATCAACATCATCTTCAATCCATATTTCACCAAATATCCATCTCAATCATATATCCATACACAAATCACCAAAAATATACATAAATCTAAGAAAAACCCATTACAATTTAGTGATGACTTTGGGGTTTAAGGCTGTACCTTGCGAAAATCTCCAGAAGTATGATATGCAACGTCTTCTTCAAGGGATTTCTTAAAACGAGAATGATATGCCTGCCTCACCAAAAAGAGGCCAAGAGAAGATCTAGTACATGCTATTTCCAAGAGAACCCAATTGTTTGAAGTCAACCTCTTTGTTGCTTCATTAGCCAAAAATGCATCACGCTCAGCAGGATCCAGAGTCCACAGCAGTACAACCCGCTGTTTGACACAAAGGAAATAAGGAAACAAAGAGAGAACAATTTTATGGAGCAATCATTTTATAACTTCTTCAGCCATATAAAATGATTGTTTAAAACATTATGATTTGAACAAATGAAAGACACATCAAAATCTGACCTCAAAGTCACTAGAAAGCTCTTTGTCTAGTGCTTTAAGAAGATCTTCCCCATATGTTTCAGCATAGATCTGCCTAATTAACTTCCTCTGAGCTGCATTCCTGTGAGCCAATATGGATATGATCAGCGCCTCGTTGGTTCCCCATCCTGCGACATGGAGAAACCCTTTACAATCTATAAATGAATAATCAAGCAAATGCAAAATTCTTGATCTGTCATCTCACTGGAATCAGAAAGATCAGAACTTTTGACTTAAGGATTTATGGTCATACTTCTTGTACAACTAACCAATCAAACAATACTGGATCCAAACTGTGTGGCATAGCATAAATCCAACAGGTTTCTTTTGGTTCTCTAAAAAAATGAGGAAAAGATGGATCCCTCATTAGATTTTCTTCTGTTTGATTTACCTTCTACATTCTAAAAGAAACGCAATGCACCATTGAAAAGAAGAAAAAATGTCAAAAGGAACAAAAGCGATCAGGATCAGTAGCACATTAGCTGATGAGCAGAATGGTATCAGAAAACTTAAAATGCGACTATAATTAGAACCCAGAAACAGAAATTCAGCACAGAGAAATAATTTCAAAGCAGATCAAACGCAAATGGTGAAAAAAACAATCTGACAATTATAAATGACAGCTTGAATGGCAGCAAATCACATTAGTAGTCAGAGTTAGCAGCAAACAAATAGATTAGACATGGGGTCAGATTGAACTGCACAACCTTGGAAAGCCTTTCGGAGTTGCTCGGCGTCCTCGCCTGGTGAAGGGACCGATTCTGGTACATTAAGGGTCGCCATTGTTACTCTCTTTCTCTCTGTGTCTGTACGTTTTTCAATCTGTTTGTGTGAGTTTGGCTTTTATAGACTAACAAACATTAGACAAAATTCAGAATTCTCTACTATTCTTGAATTAAATAATCAAGATTAGATTTTTTTTCTCACATTTTGCGAAAAAGCGAAAGTGGTAAAAAGAAAAAATCACCGAAATCTCCGCTACTCTATTTGGCAATGAATCAAGTGTGACATGTTCTTCTCTACATAATTGTCCCAAAAAAAGCCACGTAGTAATTAGCACCAGAGGAAAACAGCTCATGAGCTGACCTGCATCAAAACTCATGCGTCAGTCGTGCATTTAAAATCTCATCTTTCATGGGTTGATTCGGCTGAAGCTACGATCCATGATTCTAGAGGCACATGATCCAAGGAGGCAAGGTTGAGGTTTGAGCCTTAAGGCTAATTTAATTACTTTTAGGGTTAAATGTCCCAGAGGTACCTGAGTTTTACGTGTTTTTAAATTTAATACCTCAGTTTCATTTTGTATCACAAATAATACCTGAATTTGAAAGAAAAAAGTCATAGGTAGTACCTGTCAGATTTCTCGTGGGAATTTCAACTTCTCGCCACGTGTCAACCGCTGAGGTTGACACGTGGCACCACATAAAAAAAATTAAAAAAATGATTAAAATTAAAAAAATTTAAAAAAAAAAAAAAAAAAGGTGAGCCACCCCCTTGGCCGGTCTGGGGTGGTTCGGCCACCCCACAGTTGAAAAAAAAAATAAAAAAAAAATTTGAAGGGTTTTGGCCCTAGGGGGTGGTCCCCAGTCCGGCCAGTCTGGGGGTGGCCGAACCACCCCCGTGGCCCTAGGGGTGGTTCGGCCACCCCAGACCGGCCAGACCGGCCAAGGGGTGGCTAGGCCACCTCCTTGGCCAAAATGGGGGTGGTCGGCCACCCCCATGGTGGCCAAGGGGGGTGGCTCAGCCACCCCTCTTTTTTTTTCTTTTTTTCTTTTTTCTTTTTTTTAATTTTAATCTTCTTTTTTTTTTGGGTGCCACGTGTCAACCTCAGCGGTTGACACGTGGCGAGAAGTTGAAATTTAGACGAGAAATCTGACAATGATTTTTTCTTCCAAATTCAGGTACTACCTGTGATACAAAATGAAACTGAGGTACTAAATTTAAAAACACGTAAAACTTAGGTACTTATGGGTATTTAACCCATAATTTTAAAGTCTTAAGGCTAAACTCAAAAAATAAAAAATATTAAGGTTTATTTTAAGTTTGTAGCAACACCTTGGCCGTGTAAGTGTTAAAGGGAATTTTAAGGGAATTTTGATGTGGCTTGTGGGACTTTTTGCTGTAACAGCAGCTGTCATTAGTG
This sequence comes from Alnus rubra, assembly GCA_028654335.1. Taxonomy (NCBI): domain Eukaryota; kingdom Viridiplantae; phylum Streptophyta; class Magnoliopsida; order Fagales; family Betulaceae; genus Alnus; species Alnus rubra. The sequence goes on along the minus strand of JAJPGS010000126.1, from coordinate 292,594 downwards.
ATTTTTTTGGTAATATTATTATGGCTGCTACCCAAAGATTGTATTATACGGATATTCAATTAATTCTTCTTAGCTTTTCTTCTTAATGAACTTTTCTAATTTAATTTTTAATATTAGTTTAAGTTTATCCTTATTTCAAAGTTGAAATGCTTTGAAAGTGTCTCGTTGTACAAATTATCGTGCACATGTTTTAGCTAAATGGGCTGCTTTTCATCTTGTATTTGGAAGCATTCTCGTATAGTTCTCCAATTCTCTATTTCATTCAGATCGAGAGCGGGAAAAAATGAAAAATTATTCCATGTAGCCCTTTTTCTCTACTCAATTAGAAAAAAATAAAAAAACAATAAAAAAGATCACATCAGTTATATAGATCACCTACCCAAGCGGCAGTAGACTTTCATAACTAAATATTATTTTCATGATTTAAAAATAATAATATCAATATTGGATCTATTGTGAATAAGGATTTGTAGGATTAGATCGACCCATCGAGGGCAGCAACTCTAATTATGGTCGTCAACATGGCGAAGAACTCAACGGAACGGTAAATGATTCTTTGAATTAGGATGCTTTGTTTTGTTTGGATGTAAAATATTTTAAACGAAAATTACTTATTTTTAAGTTTTCGGCTGATACCTTGAAGAAAATCCTAAAAAAAAATTATGGCTTTTGTTTTATACTGAAAATCATTAATATTTTTATGTAGCCTTATCTAGTTAATAATTTTATTTAAACAATCAATTTAATAACTAGATAAATGGATCCTTTTTTAATGAAGAAATCGGTAAAAATTATATATATATATTGAAAAATACTTTTACGTCGGAGTCATTAGAGACATTCCAAAAGTTGTTTAGCCCAAACTTAAATATCCAATTAATGCATTAGACAAAACAACAGAAAATCTAACAAAAGAAATTAATATGAATGATTGGTCATTTAATGGGTTAGTGTATGTAACTGACAACAAATAATAATATCCATCGGTCTTTCCAGCATTCAAAATTTTTTTAAAATGTTATTATAATTCTTTTAAAATTATATTTTTATCCTCTTAATTTTATTTTTTTCATCTCTATATTTAAAATTCTAGTTCTGCCACTAATATTCATCATCTAAAACAAGAGTAATGTTATAAAGAAGATTTATGTCTTTTTTAAGTCTTCATAAAATTGATGTGACTTTTAAAATTACTGTTAGATGTTAAATTTTGATTCAATGGTAATTTTAAAAGCACATCAATTTAAGAGGACGTACTATCAATTTCCTCATTATAGTATATTGCAAATGAAAATTATATTTTTTTAATTAAAAATAAATAAATAAAAACAATTATTTCCATATCTTTAATTTATCCATATCTCATGTACACATGATTTTGTTTATGTCGATAATTATTACTCTTAATTCAATATTAATTCAATATTAATTATGTGAACGAGAGGTACGTATATAAAGAATAATGCTAGCTAGGATTCACTACATGGAAATACACAGGTGAGTTTTGCGATTTGCGACTAATTGTACGGTTTGTACCGGAGGATGATGGGCTTAGAATGGTGTCGATTTGGAAAAGAAAGTTGATTGGTGCACAATAATTGTATAACTGTTGTGTATTTTTGTAGATACATTATGGTCCCATCATATGGGTCTTATCTCATATGTCTATAAATCTGCACAACAGTTGTTGTACATGAGTCTTTTCTCTTTGGTAAATGGGATTTGATTCTTGTACAACATCAATACAACAACTGTACAACAACCCCTTACATGAGGGTGGGTCCCAGTATGTGGGACCCACCCTCATGTGAGGGATTGTTGTACAGTTGTTGTATTGGTGTTGTAAATCTAACATTTTCCTTGGTAAATAGTCCATGTCAAAAGGGAAAGAAATTATGCTACTCATAGTTTAGCTAAAGCGATAGTTAAACATGTCGTAGATCAAGTTTGGATGGAAAACTTTTCTTTTGTATGTTTTATATTATTTTGTTAGAATAAACTGCTCTATTTTTATGAAATACAATACATAAGTATTTTCTTGTTTAAAAAAAAGGTTGATTTTCCCTACAGCAAGCTACATGGAAAATGTACCACTAACTTAATTAAGTTTTCTGAACCAGTTGTTCTAGACCAAAAGAGAAATGCTAAAAAAACACCGATTATACAATCCTGTAATTGAGCCCATCCCATGTGAGAGGAGGTGTGTAACCGGTGTTTTTCTAACCCCCGAACCAAAAAATGTAGTAGTCATTTGGTACCAGGGTGGCCCACACACTCGCTTTTTCGTGTTCTGCTTGTCAATCTGAATCCTGTCATCCTTTTGTTTTTTTTTTTTTTTTTAATCCTTTACCTACTTTTGTTAAAGTCCTTAAAAAATTGTTGAGTGATTTTTAAAATTACAATTAAATATATAATAGATTATTATTGAATTTTGATTCAATAATCATTTTAAAACTTAAAAGCCACATCAATTTGAAATAACAAATATCCTCTTTATAGCATTACACCTAAAGCAATATTGCAAATGAAAACTACATTTTTCTTAAAAAAAAAAAAAAAAATGCAAATGAAAATAGTATTTTCATATCTTTTATCCATATCTAATGTACATATGATTTTATTTATGTCGTTAATAATTACTCTTAATTCAACATTAATGATGTGACTGCGAGGCACTCATATAAAGATTAATGATATATATCACCATTCATTCATTCAAAGTCTATAATCTATATGACATAGTTCTTGTAAAGTTATGTTATAAATAAGATTCATATGATGTAACTTTTAAAATTATTATTAAATCAAAATTTAACGATAATTTATTTTAAATTTAAAAATAATTTTAAAAATCACATGTCTTTTTTTAAAATATATATATTATTTGATAAAAATTTAAAAGTAACTCATCTTAAATTTACTTAAACCAACTCCTTTGCCTTGCGGCTTTCCAGCATGTGCACCGGTTGGTTGGCCGGCTTTTAATTTTTCAATATTTAATGTTTTCCCCTACTGTTGTAGGTTTATTTTCTTCCCTCTTGGTTTCTCTTTTTTTCTTTTTTGTGGATGATAAAATTAGATGCTAGGTAGAGTGGTTGGCTATATCAGTAAGTTTACCCACAAAGAGAAAAAGAAAAAAGACTTATATCATTACTTTTATTTTTAGAAGCCATTCGCATTAATGAGATTACAAATATTAGAAAAATGATTTTAGTAGAAAAAGAAAACAAAACCATGCCCAGTTGACACAGAAAATCAGACTTGGAATGATTTTATTGATGATGGTAGCTAGTGGCAATACAGGCTGATATGCTTGCCACATGAAGCAACTAGCTAAAGAAATGCTTGACATTTTGACTAACATTGCTTAATTAGTTAATTTTACTAAAAACCAAAATAGACGAAAGAATGGCCAACACCTATGAATAAACATTGTGTTTCTCTTTTGTCCCTCAAAATTAATGTGACTTTTAAAATCACCATTAAATTTATGATAGACCACTATTAAATTTTGATCCAATAGTAATTTTAAGAGTCATGTCAATTTTGAAGAGACATAAATGTGATATATAGCATTACTATAAACATATATAGTGGCTTGTAGTTGTAGCGCATAAACAAAAGAACAATATTTGTAGTCCCTGAAGAAGCTCGTCCAAGCACAACTCTAGTGTCAGCCACCAAATCCAGCTCCATTGCAAGCACCAAAACCACCAGTCCACCACCAACACTTCCATTACCGCCAAAGCCACCTCCACCTCCACCTCCAGCAGGACCAGCACCTCCACCAAGGCCTCCTCCAGCACTTGTACCTACACCAACACTGCCACCTAAGCCTCCTTCGCCCCCCCCCCCCCCCCACCACCCCTAATGCCTGCAACAGCACCACCACTAGCTCCTCCACCAATGCCTCCACCTACTCCACCAGCAGCACCAAACCCACCACCTGTTCCAGCTCCACCACCACCACCGAGTCCACCTTTGCCACCCAGACCCCCACCACCACCAGCTCCTCCACCAACACTGCCACCAAGTTCATCTCTGCCACCTAGACCTCCACCACCACCACCTAATCCACCTTTTGCACCTCCACCTAGAACTACAGTACCACCACCACCTTTACCACCTTCACCTTCAGCTCCACCAAACCTTCCATGTCTAAGCCCCTTCTTATCAATCCCATGACCTAAACCTCCAAATCAAGGGCGGAGCCAGTTTTTAGGTTTTGGGGGGGGGCCAAATTGAAAAAAAATAATCTGAGGGGGCCAAAATTATAAATTTTTAAAAAATAGGGGTAAAAATTAATTTTTATTTTTATTTTTTTATTTTTTTTTTTTTAGGGGGGGGGAGACCTTTGGCTTGGGGGGCCAGGCCCCCCAAGCCAAAGTGTGGCTCCGCCCCCCCCTTGTACAAATGCGGGGGGTGAAAGAAGTGTTTGTCATCCTTAACATCAACCAACACCAAACCACTAACAAGATCGAAAAGCACACAAGAAAGCAATCACAAGACAAACAACCCCCATTGTTAGTTCAAAGAAAGCAGTTCTAGCTCACTATGAAGTGGTGCAACAAACAAGTTTTTCGTATATGGCGAAGTAAGAAGTTAATAATACGCTAACAAAAGACGCTTGGGGCGTGTTTGGTAGTTGTTTTGGAATAACAAAATACATTTCTATATTGCTGATGTGCATCTGGCAAACTGTTTTTAAAACCAAAACGAGTGAACACAAAAACACAATTTTATTTTATTTTTTTTTAAAAAAAAAAAAACAAAAATATGGAAACAACTTATACATGTTTTCGAAAACAATTTTCGATGTTTTCATTTAGTCTTATTTTTGTTTTTTATTCCTCCATTGAAAGAAATATTATACATATAATTATATATTATATACTTATACATATACATATATATAATAAATTATATTTAATTATTTACATACTTAATTATATAAATTTTTTAGTATACTTGTGACATAAATGTTAATATTATATAACATATATAATAAATTATTTAATATTCTTATATATTATGACTTATTACATATAACCTATAACATAGACTTTTTAATATACTCTTAAATTATAACATATAACATTATAGCATAAACTTTTAGTTTAACATATATATATATATATTCAGCTTATTTGTTGGTATTAGTGAAATGAGTTTGTTGCAAATTTTCTAATAAATCAATGTGTGTGTGTTTGTGAGAAGAGAAATTGTTTTCATAACAATTGTCCAAATGAAACTAGACCAGTTTTTTTGTTTTCAAAATTGTTTTCAAAAATAGTTTACCAAACGTTTGTTTAGGAGAAAAAAAAAAACAACATAAATTTTTTTCTTATTTTTGTTCTAAAAAACAGTTCTCATAAACAAAAACAAAAATCGATTTGTCACACGAATCCTCAATGATTGTTGGGGTAGTTGGGCCACCCCGATAAATAATTTGAGGGCAACCAAAACACTCCTTCAGCAAATGAGTGGTTTGGTCATTCTCATCATCGATTGAGAGTACTCAAACACCTCAATATTATGGGTATTGGATTGAACCTCAATCTACCACCTAAGAATCACCCTTGTGCTAGATAGCCAAAAGCCTATGTATGAGTTTGTTTGGGACCTGGTGTGCGATATTTTTATATGTAAATATCGAAAAAAAAAAAAAATTATTTTTTGAAATTATGTTTAGACGATTAAAAGAACTTGAGTCAATTTTATTTTTTATTTTTTTTAAAAAAAAAAAAAGAATAAAACTTGAATAAAATTTAAATTAAAAAAATGGTAAATGTATAATAAATCTCTGAGTCGACGAAAGATTTGAAAATGCTCCGTAACTTTTTAATTTTTAACATTGACTCCCTAACTTTTTCACGTTTTTGAATTGGGCCATTCTGTCACTTTTCCATCTAATTTTGCAAACTCTGTTAGTGTCACGTGTTCATTTTCGCCACATTACTTTAAAATATTTTTTTTAAATAATTTTATTTTTTAAAAATAATTAAAAAATAATAATAATTAAAAAAAAAAGTTTGGGCCACCCCCACTGCCCTGGGGTGGCGCGCGGCCACACCCAGCAGCCGGGGATAGCCACGTGGCCACCCCCTAGGGTTGAAGAAGGCTGTGCGCCCACCCCTAGTGGCCAGGGATAGCTGCGTGGCCACCCCCTAGGGTCGGGGGTGCCCCTAAGGCCACTCCCAATACTTTATTATTATTATTATTAAAAAGTACATATATTTTAAAGTGATGTAGCGAAAATGGACACGTAGCACTAACAGAGTTTGCAAAATTGAACGGAAAAGTGATGGAATTGCCCAATTTAAAAATGCGAAAAAGTTAAGGAGCCAATATTGAAAATTAAAAAGTTAGGAGGCATTTTTAAAGAGCGCGTCGACTCAAGAATTTATTACACATTTATCCTTAAAAAAATTTACTTAAATTAATATATTTTCTAAAAATAATAATAAAAAAAAAAAAACAGGAATTATCCCAAAGATGCCGGGTTCCGCAATAGAAGAGGCTAAAGCCTAAAATGTGTCGTCCTTTTTTTGTTTTTTTCCTGAGCTTGGACGATCTTTAATAGCCATTAGCCAACGTCACTTACCCAAAGAAAGGGCCTCGAGCCTCGTCAGCTCCGTCAATACGTTCCCAAGTAAACGACGTCGTCATACAACTGACCTCAGCGAAAACGCATTAAAAGAACGAAGACGACTCCACTGGGGATCGAACCCAGAATCTCTGGTTTCGTAGACCAGCGCCTTATCCATTGGGCCATGGAGTCCTTTTGTTCTGAAACCTTTCTAAACCAAAATAAAACTAAGAAGAAATTGCATGACCGCGTCTTGCCAAAGTTGTGGTTGGGGTGGAACACTTGCTTTGAAAAGTACCTTCCCCCGAGTGTTACTTTGTGCATACGCTCCCTTCTCCGGCAAAATCCTCCCTATTACCCAGATAGGGAAACTATTTGAATAGAAAGAAGATATAATGGTATCCTAGAGCTTGTGGCTAAAATTGAAGCTCAAAAGAAAGAAAAAAGGTGGGAATAAAGAATCCCTCATCATATCCATGTGTTGAAAGGTTGTGACTGGAAATTCCATTCCTTTTTTAGGATTAGTAAAATGGGTAGGCAACAGTCGCTGCGGAGCAAAGCCACCCACTTTGTGTCTGATCTCACCACCGTCTTCCTTAACCCCATCTCTGATAAACCCTCAAAACCTTGTCCTCATCCCCCTGTAAGTCTCTCTCCCTCTGCTCCGTCTTCAAAATGCTTCACTTTTTTGTTTGATGTTATCGTTGTTTTTTATTTTTTATTTTTTATTTTTTTTAAATTTCTTGCTGTTTTTGTAATAGAGCACTGATAGGCTCTAAGCATCTATGGGTTTATGTGTTTCATCGAAAGGAGGGGGTTTGTGAGTATTTTTATTTGTGATTATCAGAAAATGGGAGATTTTTCTTTGTAAACTAAAAAAAAAAAAACAAGTATTATGTTATTTATATAGGAATTGAGCTAGGTTGCAGGCTTGCAGCCCTTTTCCCAATGAACTAGTGAACTCTTTGGCAAGACCAAGCCCCAGCAGCCTCCTTTGGCCCTGATTGGCTAGCCTGGACTCAGCAAGCATGAAACTTGTGATAGGATCCCCAAAATATCTCTATAATATTTTTCATAATCATAATAATTGCATATTATTGCAATTTCTTTATTTTAGGCATTATTTTGTAATAATTACATGATTGCAATCTTCTCATTAGTTGGTGACTCTTCTTAGAATAAGCTGCAATCCTCTCTATAAAAGGACGTAGATGCCGCATGGCAAATCAATAAATGAAAACATCAATTGCTTTGTGCAACAATTGGAGGTTGATTCCCTCTAAGTGATCAATTGGAGGTCCAATCCCCTTGAAGCGGTTGATTTATCCTTTTATTTTCTTTATTTTATGTCTTAATCGATAGAAACCCTCGAGTTCCTATCAACTTGATCCACGGTTGTCTAATAAACATTCAAGGGTTTTTGAATTTTGAAGTATTAGATTATCCACAAAGGACGCAATGTTACAAAACCCTTTATCAATATAAAGATTAAATTTTTGTTTGAGTGTTGATTTGTAATAATGTTGACTTTATATAATTTTTTTTCTAATTACAATAATGTTAACTTTAGACTCTTCATTAGGTTCTCCAGATTAAAACTCTGGTAGTTTATGTTTTGACAGGAAGATGAGAGTGAGTCAAAAAAAAGTCATCTTGAATCAATTGGTGAAGAGGGTACTGGGGACGTTGTTGATGGACCTGATACTTCTTCCTTTACAGCATTTCTCTACTCTCTACTGTCATCCTCGGACTCTGGAGATAATTCAAAGTCAGATGAGCAGAATAATGATGAAAATGAATCAGGCGACCTGCAGCCTGATACTGTGATGAAGGAAAGTGGTGGGAAGAAAAGCTTATTTTCTAGGGGTAAACAATCTCTTGGTAGAGCTATTTACAAAGCTGCAAGAATCAGTGGCTATCGAAACCAAGATCGCAAGGGTGACTCTGAAATGAAAGTTGATGGGGGTGATGCTAGTTCTGCTGGAGTTCAGATGAGGGATATGGAAAATGAGAAAGAGTCTGAAGACTTGGTCAAAGTCGCAGATATTTCCGAACCTTCATTGCTTCTTTCAGAGAAAACTAGGACTGTTCTTTATGCTTCACTTCCAGCCCTTGTTCAGGGGAGGAAATGGTTATTGCTCTATAGGTGTGAAATTTCATTTGCGTAATTGAAATTGGATCTTCCTGAAGTTGTACAGTCTTGCTGGCCCCAAAATATTATGGTATTTATTGTATGATATATGTATTGTCCTCTGCAGTACATGGAGGCATGGCATATCACTTTCAACCCTGTATAGAAGAAGCACGCTTTGGCCTGGACTCAGCTTGCTGGTAAATAACCATTTTCATTTTTCTGGAGATTAACTTGAAATTTACATATTTTTTATCAGCAGCTCTGCAACTAAAAGATCACGGAAATTTAATTTAGAAGTTCAAATCATTGGGGAAATGTGTTTTTATTGGAGTGGATGTCCTAGGAAAAATTGGATCTTGTTTTCTTGTGAAAGTTTAACTTCTTTGGGATCGATGTAAATATCATTTTGCAAATTTACTATGTTGTTCAGTTGAGAAAGTTGGCCTCTTCTGTTTCTTTTTGTTAAGCTAAATCCATAATGTGTGTTTTCTCAAATTTGTTTGGTGTCACTACGCATTGAAATTCAGCATAAAGCTTTTGCACTCATCACATAATCTTAATAATATTCTTTCAGGTTGTTGGAGACCGTAAAGGTGCAGTTTTTGGTGGATTGGTTGAGGCACCCCTTAGACCAACGAGCAAGAAAAAATATCAGGTGTTGCTGAAACACAATTTAATTTAATTTTTATTTATTTTTAGTTCATTTAGCAACTATTTCATTTTATGTCTTGTTGACACTAGTTGCTGAACAGGGAACAAATAATACGTTTGTTTTCACAAATAAATCCGGTCATCCTGTTATATTCCTCCCCACAGGTACTTACTTTTGCATATTGGCTCTCCTAGGCAACAATTCTACTATTTCATAACAACATTTGAATATAGCAAGCTTGGTTTTTTCTTGTATTAAAAAATCTATTTCCTAAAAATAGAAAGTAAACTGCGAAAATTGGGGTTTTCTTGCTTACTTTATAAATTTAGTCAATGTGTTATCATAGAGAAGAAGAATATTTTGTTTTATAAAATTTATGCTTTCTACCAATTTAATCTCAGATGACAAGTGAAATGATTGCAAGCACATTTTAAAGATGTATATATTAATATTCTGAGTGCTTGGCTGCAAGAAGATATGATAGTTTTCTGCCATTACCTAGGTTAGTTCCCAATGGATTTATAAAGACAGAAGTTCATTTACTATTATGGGAAGCTGGACTTTAATTTGCTATATGCAATTGCGTTGATCCCCTTCAAAAGAGTGCTGGGTTTTGGCTCAACCTTCTGGTTTGGTTTGGTATGCAAGATTAGTTTCGGTCGAATGACTTTGTTATATTTGAGCAGGTGTAAATCGTTATTTCACTCTCTGCTCCACCAACTCTCTGGCAATTGGTGGAGGTGGTCACTTTGCACTCTATTTGGATGGTGATCTGTGAGAATTCTGCGCCATTTTTCCTTTTACCTTGCATTCAGAATGAAGGAAATTTCTCCTTGCTGTATCAGTTTTTGATAACAGTTTTAATTTTCTCTTGAAGATTGAATGGATCAAGTTCTGTTTCGGAAACATATGGGAACCCTTGCCTTGCGCACTCCAAAGACTTTGAAGTGAAGGAAGTTGAGGTGTGCAGAAACCTACCATTTCTCAACTGCACACACACACACATATGCCGTCTATAGTTTTCCTTACCAACTCTATTATTTTTGACACAATATCTCGTTTATAATGAAAGAACAAAATCCATAACTTGTTCCTCTAATGCAGTTGTGGGGCTTTGTATATGCTTCAAAGTATGAGGAAATACTTTCTTTAAGCCGAACAGAGGCACCTGGGATTTGCCGATGGTAAATGCTCCTTAAGCTCATTGTGATAATCTTGAAGATGCTGAATGCATTCCAAGTTAACAACTGAGAGTGGAAGGCCCTTGTATATGTCTTGATAAGCTCCACCCCTGTATATAGGTTGCGAACACCTAGTTTTTTGGGTAAAATATAGATTTTGATGGTATACTGGCTGATAATATGACTAAGCATTTGCAAGATTCAGTTTTCTCTGGGGTATGCCCAGACTCCCTTTTTTAGTTTTACCCTTGTACTTTTGTATAGCTTTTCTTCTTCTATAATACTTTTACTTATTCAAAAAATAATTGTGAGTGGGATAAAGTTTTCTGCCAAGTGTGCATTTCTTCTAATTCAATCTATTAAATTGACGTATTAAAAATGTATGTGATTTTTACATACATTTTTAAAAGGACATGTATTTTTAATGGAGCATGTGAATCTTATATGTATTTTTTATATTTTTCAATTTAATAGATTTAATTTGAAGAAAAGTTTATCCATATGGGTAAGGAAAAGAATATGATTGAAGTAGAGCTTATCAACTATTCAAAACAACTCATAATGAAAAACCTATTAGATTTCTAATTTAGCTTGCGCCAGGATTCTCATCTTCGAATAACAAAGCTTCCCTGCCTGAATTCTCAAAGAACCCATATTTAATTAATAACCTATCAAAATAAAACACAAATAATAATAATAATAATAACGTATTAATTTTTATTTTTATTTTTAAAAAAAGGAGACGGACAGAGATATAGGGGTATACATGCGGACAGATATTAACCGCTTGCATCTGCTATCCGCACATGCGGATGCGGTTAGCTAAAACCACTATCCACACACGCGGATAGCAGTTTTAGGGTGTGTGCGTATACACTTTATATATAATATATATTTTTTATATTTTTATATATATTATAGTTGATATATTAAACACAACAGAACGCCATTAATATCCACTTATGAATGATATTTAGACAATTTATGTTTTTTATATTATGAATTTGTAATTTTATTTATTTATTTTTTTTTTTTAATGTTTGCTGGCTTGATTGTTATGCTTATTGAATCATGGATAAAGAAACATAAGGGTGTTTCTTGTGAGCATTGATTATTATGAATATTTTGAGGTCTTTTTTTTTTTTTTTTTTCTCGATTCTACATATATTCTTTTTGATGTAGCATTTATTTTCAAAACAAGCTCAAAAGACTAAAAAGCAGTCAAAATTATTTTTTAAAACGTTTAAAATAAGCTCATTACCTATTTGTGGATGATAATAACCACACTTAATAATTACAATAAACGTGCGAATGTGGATAATAACAAATGACCAGAATGCTAATGCGGATATCTAAAAGTAATATCTGTATTTTACTGATACGAGTGCGGCTATTACAAATATCATGCGGATGAATCACATTTAGATGTACACCCTATAAAGATAGAGCATTTGAATTTTGATTATTTTGTGACTACTAATTTGTCTTTGTGTAAACCCCTACAGAGGTAGAGACATTTGAATTTTGACTATTTTGTGTTATGTGTGTAGTCTTTGTTAGGTATTGAGTCTATTATGAAGTATTATCTATTAAGTTATTTATTTCAGTAGTGTTTTATTGCTTTACTAGTTGTTCAGTTCATTAGTTGTTTTATTAGTTTACTATTGTTGTGTTATTTGGATATGATTAGGTTTAGGGTTAAATACACTTCTAGTCTCTGAGCTTTGGAAACTTTATTTTTTAGTATCTGAGTTTCAATTCGAATCACAGATGGTACTTTCGTTTTGGGAAAACACCAAATTAGTATCTTAGTCAAGTTTTCCGTCTAAAAACTAACGATCCACCAGGTGTCAATCCCAGAGGGTTGGCACCTGTTTTAATATAAAAAATAAAAAAATCTTTAAAAATTAATTATTTTTTTTTAAAAAAAATATTAAAAACTTAAAATGACAAAAAAAATGACAAAAGAAAAAGAAAGAAAAAGAAGATGAGCCACCCTCTTGACTGGTCCCCTTGGGGGTGGTTCGGCCAGCCCCATGGGCCAAAACCCTCAATTTTTTTTTAATTTTTTTTTTTCCCATGGGGTGGCCAAACCACCCCTGGCCACCCTATGGGGCTAGACTGGTCAAGAGGGTGGCTCAGCCACCTCTCTTCTTTTTCTTTTTTCAATTTTTTTTTAAAGTTTTTAATATTTTTTTAGTTTTTTAATTAATTTTTAAAGATTTTTTTTATTTTTTATATTAATACACATGTCAACTCTCAAATGTTGACACCTGACGGGCCGTTAGTTTTTTAATGGAAAACTTTACTGAGATGCTAATTTGGTATTTTTCCAAAACGGAGGTACCATCTGTGATGTGAATTGAAACTTAGGTACTAAAATATAAAGTTTTCAAAAACTCAAGAACCAAAAGTGTATTTAACCCTTAAGTTTATCTCTTTTATCTTTTTTAAAAGTCTGTTGTCAGCAGGTTAGGTTGTTGAGTTATAAGTCAAATGAAAGTTTTATTTCATGTGGGACTCTATAGAAAGTAATGCTACATATCACCCATTTGTCTTCCTTTTGTCCCCCCAAAATTGATGTGACTCTTAAAATCACCATTGAATCAAAATCCAATAATGATCTATCATAAATTCAATGGTGATTTTAAGAGTCACATCAATTTTAGGAGGATAAAATGAGGACAAGGGGATGATATGTAGCATTACTCATTTTCTATTGTATTCTATTATTTTAAATACGACTTTGTTATTGAATAAAAATAATGAATCAAGTAAATTATAAAACATTGTATTTGTGAGTTCAGAGCACCTCTAATTACTCATCAGAAGTTTGGAATTCCTCGAAAATCCTATCGAAAATTTGTTGTTCTTGTTAAGTTCTCATCCTATGTTAGCTTGTGGAGTAGCATAAGGGCGGGGTGGGATCCGACTACTACAAGCCTAACCTATATGCTTCTAATTGCATCTTCATCTATACAAAGGCAACACGGCCTCTTTTTGTCGGTATTTCGATCCTCTCCAATTCATTCGAACGGAAGAATATCCAGTTCTTATAAAAGTAAGGGCATTATTGTCCTATAAAATATAAAATGATAATTATATCCTTATTTTTACAAGGATTGGATACTTTCCAGATCAGTTGAACTAGAGAGGATCCATGTCCTATTGGGGGGATATTATTAAACTCGAGAACTCGTGCTCCCCTTCTCTCCCTCTCGTTCTGCTTAGTACTCCTGTAGAAAGTGCAAATCTCAAGCAAACTACATCTCCGTTTGACACGTGGCTAAAAGACTCCTCCCCTTGTGCCCACTTTGAGATTCGACAGCACAGCAATAATATATAACCTATTTTTATAATATAGTATATTACCAAAATCATAAATTAAGTAACAAATAATAATGGTCATTGGTGAGTATATATTAATTGATTTTATGTATATAAAATATTAAAATGAAATAATATTAATACTTAATTGTTAGTAATATGATATCATAACAATCCAGATACTTAATCATATTACTTATGTACTATAATAGGATTATAAGACTATATGATCATATAATAATATAACATTGTGGCATACGACATGTAATCATTTTATTATATGTTATAAATATTATCATTAGATATTTAACAATCATTACATCATTTATTTTTTTTTCTTTTTATAAGTTAAATAGTTTATTTAACATACAATATAAATATATATTGCTTATATGTTATATAATGTAATATTAATTTTTAAATGAGCTCACTCCTATTTTTTGTATGTTAAATAAACTATATAACTTACAATAAAATCGGTCGAACCGAGCTTAATTTTTAAAACTCGTCATGAGCTCAAACTCGGCTCGAAATTGTGATAAAAAAGTTCGAGCTCGGCTTGGGCTCGCAATAGATGAACTCGAGCCCGGTTTGGGTTCGTAATAAATTTAAATGAGCCCGAAGTTGCACATACACTACTTGCTGAAGTTCGACTAGTTTACGGCCCTAAAATTTAATCAGCACCTTTCACTTTCTCCACCACCTTCATCGCCACGCTGGGTGATTCTTGGGCCTTAAACTGTCAAAACTCTGGGTGGCCTTAAACTCTCAAAACCAACCTTAATCTTTGGCCTTAAACTCTGGGTGGTTCTTGGGGTTTGTGTTGAAGCTGCATCTGTGCTTCTTCTCTTCCTCATCTCTCTGCTGGATATATATTTTTTTTTTTTTTTTAATGAATGAGCAAACTTTTATAAACAACCAAACTCATTACAATATATGAACCCAGCAAACCTAGGCCAACAAGGCTAAGAAACAAATCAAAGCCAAACACCGACCTCACACCCTGAAAGCAAACACCTCAAATTAAACTAAACAATTACACCAGAAAACTACTATCTAAGAGCCATGAAAGCTACTACACAAGCCTTCATTCCCCACTGTCAACTTGAATTTGCCTTTTCCCAAAATGCGAGACCTCACCTCCCATTTTATTTGCTGCAAAACCTGCTCTGCAGACTTAGGATGAGACCCATGTTTCAACTCATTTCCATTACACCATATATTATAAACCGTACCGTAGCTCCCAAACCAAGTCTGAATGAATTTTTGCTCTCAATTTCTTGTTAGTCCACTCTCTCAATCGCTCAACAACAACCTCATCTCCCTCTGCTGGCTGGCCTCAAAGCGCTCCCAAACCAAGACTTTATGCTGGTCCACGATCCCACTTGTCTCCATAGAGATCCAAGAGATAGGAGTTGGCCATGACCGGTCCAAGCCAAGCAGGATTCAAATCCAAACTGTCCCATTTCTTGAACCAGACCCTAAACCCAGTTCGCAGAATTGAAAGGCAGGCCCTGCTGCCACTACCGGAGGAAGAGAGACCTGTAGTACATCTTTTACCCGCATTGACAAGGGGCGTGAAGCATGAAGCTCCAGCTTCATGGGTGGCCTCTGTTTAGGTTGTGAAGAACAGGGGAGAACAGAGTGAAGGTTGTGGAAGGGGGCAACGTGGATGTGTTTTTTTAACTTCCTTTGAGACGGTGTTAAGGTGTTTTTCATCAAACGTTTTTCCACGACGTCGTTTGAGTTAAAATATATTGAGATGAATCTGGACCATTACTTTTTTCTACCGCAGATGTGGGTTATTTTCTTTACCGCATGGAAGCCGGATCCGATCATCTGATAACAAATAAGAGCATTTCTAGTCATTAAATTTTTTTAAAATTTTAGCTTAAGAATATACTTTTTTTTTAAAAAAAAAATTATTTTTTTTTATCACTTTTAAAAAATTTTATACATCAAACTCATTAAATATTTATCTATTTTAAATAATATTATTTTTTATTAATTTTGAAAGCAGTCACTTTAATAACTTTAAATACCATAAAAAATTGCTCCAAATGAATAAAATAAACTTCATCAAAGAAAAAGGATATTCACAAATAAATTTATCAACTCAACGTCAATATTTTTTTCAATTAAAAAAAAACCCCTTGAGAGTTGAGAGATAAAATTAGCCAACAAATGAATTGGATTTGGAGATTATATATACACAAATTTTGCCCCACCTAACCCTGCTCCGGATGACAAGCCCACGGTCCCACCTTAGTCTTCTTCGTCCAAAACCCTTCACGCAACATAGAAGAATCCAACCCAACAGCAACAAATCCCTCTCATATCACACACACAGAGGCGTTGACTCCATTAAGACAGAAAGAACAGGGAAGAAGAACAGGGAAGGGTCGAAGTGTCGAACTTCTTCGGAGAGGAAAAGTGAAGGAGAGAGAGAGAGAGGCGAGAAACAAAGAAAAAATAATAAAATATTAAATAGTTCATGAAATTTGTAAACTGTTGGAGTGGACTTTTTGAAGTTTTTCACCGTATTTTTAGTAAAAAAATTGAAAAGGAGAGCTTCAATAGGATGCTTAACATAAAAGCATGTAACATTTTGTGACTAATAATTTTGTCTTTTTCCCAAAGACACAAGTCCACCGCAGCCACAAGTCTCTTCGTGGGTTAAATATAGACCCCGTTTTATGTCGGTTTCCAAAATTGCATAGGAGTGGGATTTCCTGGATAAGAGGGGACTTAATTGGAAATAGGAGTTTCTATTCAGTTTGCTGTCCAAATTCCTTGAGGAAAAGGAATTGGCTTTATCCTGAACTAAACCAGATTCCAGAACGGACTTGTGTGACGTGGAAGCAAAGAAAGACGACTCTATATATATGGCTTCCATCGGGCCATGTCTAGACCACAAATATCTGCTTTCGCTCGAGTAATCATACGATTCTATAAATATACGGTCTCTCGTTTCTTGCTATGATGTTTTTGTCGGTTGGTGTTTCAAAAGCAATGAAGAGAACGAGAAGGAGGAGAAGGAGAAGAGAGCAGCACATGGTCGGCATTAAATCTCTTCCAACCGACCTGTTGATGGAAGTTCTAACAAAGGTTGCTTCAGCATCATTCACCGACCTCTTTAACGCCAAGCTAAGTTGTAAGGATTTCTATGGATTGACAGAGGAGGATCATATTTTTCAACAAGTATCGTTGAAGGAGCTTCCGCTAATTTGGTGTACAAAAGACGAGGTTTTGTTCTTCTTAAAACGTTGCAAAGAGAGTGGAAACCCAGATGCATTATTTAGAGAAGGCATACATGGGTATTTCAGTTCCAAGAATCCGGAACCCGGGCTTGAGTTCTTGGAGAAAGCTTCTAAAAAGGGACACGTTGAAGCATCGTATATATATAGTCTTATTTTAATTTGTTCTGGGGGTCGATTAAAGCAACAGGGCTTGCAGCTTCTGTCTTCTTTAATTATTTGCGGGTTAAGAGGCTCAAGAATAAAAGAATGTCGAAGGAGAGTAAAAGACTATGTTCAAAGCATGTGGATCAACAATAAGATAGCCAGAGATCAAGAACCTTACTGCCATGTAGAAACATGTAGCAACTACGGAAGAACGCCAAATTCTTTGACCGCAAGACGGGCCGGATGGCATTCCGGCGACTACATTGAAGATGAGGATGGCAAGTTTATGTGTTGTGCTTATTGCCAATGTGATCATGAAGTCAATTTGTTTTGCAACATGTTACATGGAAAGTAGAATTTTAGAACAGTAAATTTGTGTTGTAGTTCGATAAGTTTATGCACATTTATTTTGTAATACGTTTACGTGTGAAATTGTTCGAAACATTCTTAGATTTGGTGCTTATTCATAAAATAAATGTCTACAAAAAAGAAGGAATGTTTTTGTTATATGTAGAACCAGAAATATGATTCAAGTCTTTTGAACCGAGAGGTCTCGCATGCAAGGAGATCATAAAATCACCGTTTAATAACCAAAAAAGAAAATCCATTAAGATGCCAAAGGTGCTAGATGATAAGAGAGTAATCTGCACAAAAAACCAAGAAAATGATAATCTACATAACCTGGCAACAAACCCAGAGAAACTAATTTGATAAACAAACAAACTGTTCAGCAACAGCTTTACTGATATGTAAATCGAAGGGGAACTTCACAACCACAAGCCTTCAGTACAGGATCAGTCACAGTAGCAGAAAGAAGTGTGTTATTAACTATATAATCTAATGCAAAAATACTTTCACCGGTTAGAAATCCGGTACCGATCTCATCAAGAATTTTCGTCGACAATCATGCAAAATATATCCCAAGGAAGTCCTCAATCAAACAACTGTTGTAGCTTTGTCCACAAGCCCTTGTAGTTTTTGTGCGGAGCCATTAATCAGATTGGGATCCTTAGTATCCACTTCTTCCTCGTATGCAGCCTCATGAATACCAAGTGCTGCACGGCCAGATGGGTCAGGATTTTTTGACCATGCAGCATCCCATTCCACAGCTTTTGCTGTACTGCATGCTACACTTGGACCTCCGGGAACTGTTGATCTAGCAGCATTCTGTTTGGCAATCGCAAATCAAAAAAAAAAAAAAATTGTAATAAAATTTACGAAAAGATGCACACAAAAGCCTGGAGGCAACACTCGGAAGACAAATGATTTTCCATTTCATTGAAAATAAGCTCTAGCAAAAGAGAGGAAAATTTGAAAATTTAGAACAGCAACTCCAACATTGCCCATCAAAATAGAGCGTGGAGGAAAACCTTATGCCACTAACCAGTAGATAACTATAGATATTCATAAACAGGGACAAACAAACAAAATCTACCCAACTCTTACGCACATTGAAAATATGCAAACACGAACCTTAGGAAAGAACTTCTCAAATATAGTTCTGTAGTAGTATCCTTCCTTTGTGGTAGGAGTATTTTCAGGGTAAATAAAGCTTGCGTTCATCAACATTGAATCGGTTACCTGGCCAATAATAAATAGAAAAATGAGAAACAATCATATGACAAACAAAGAAGCATCTCTTATTGTTTCTTGAGCTGGAATGTCAAACAAAGTTAACCACAGCTCTGGTTCCAAAATGAAATACTGCAGCATGACCGATGAAGAATCCAAGTTATATCACCATTCCACGAGTTCAAATGACACATACTTGTTTGTTTGCATGATCCTTCAAGCCGTCAATCCAACTGTACCCAACGCCATCACTGAACTGTTCCTTCTGCCTGTACAATATGTGCTATAACCAAAAAAAAAAAATTACTTTCAACAATTCTTCCGTGGGAACATGAATTAAATAACTAGAATAGTCATGTGAAATACAAGAAACCATCAAATAGGCCTGATAAACGGAAAGAAAACAAACAAAACATGTAAAAAGGATGTCTGCATTAGGTTTCACAGGCACAATGGCCTCGAATGAATGTAGAAAAAGCACATAGTTCCAAACCTTTGGCAAATATGGGTTCTTTTCATCATCAAATGCATTGCGTAAGATCCACTTCTCAATTCTTCCAAGATCAGGCCTGACCTGTCATTAGAAATATGCGGAAGTAATTAATAGGTATAAATTCACCACACGCAGTGGGTTGGGGGCAGTTTAGATGTACAAATTTCAGAACAGTGTTTCATTTGATATCATAAATAGACAATCTGTTTTGAATAAATTGATCTAGTTCAAGTCAACCACAGTTTATAAACACAATTTAGAGCTTTTCTAGAGACCTCACACCATTTGATGCATCAGGTGCCAATACTGAAACAAGCACCAAATACTAGGATATTTCTTACACCTATGAGTAAAGATAACTGGATCTCCGGACACATTAATTAAGGGAACTCATGATGCATATTCAAACACAAGCCCATAAGGAAGGGGAACCAAGGCACAGAAAGTGACCCAGGCAGATCAAACATTGTACCATGTAACGATATGCACTAAGGCTTAAGATATAATTGGCAACGACAAGCTCTGCTATTAGGTAAGTTCCTATTTAATGGCAATAACAAATTCCCTTTTTCGCTTTGTTTTATAGGTTCGTAGCCACTATCCTCGCATGGTATATTTGAACTGTTCTGCAGTTTAAGAATTGGGAAGCAGTGTAGAACAAAAGCCAATAAGTGTTATACCATTTTCCACTCAGGATCAATGCTCATAGCAACATTGAGGAATTCTTTATCTAAAAAGGGTACACGAGCCTCAACACCCCAAGCCGAAGTTGATTTATTGGCCCTCAGGCAGTCGTAAAGATGAAGAGCTTTAATCTGTTGCAATATCACAGACGCCATCAAAAAACTTGAAACAATAACAGTGTGGTACAACAGAATCCAGAAAACTTCTACACATGCAATCATCCACCACAAAAAGCAGAAAAAGATACTGCGGGATACCTTCTGACATGTTTCTCGGTGAAGCTCCTCCTTGTTAGGTGCCTTGTGGAAGTACAAGTAACCTCCAAAAATTTCATCTGAACCTTCCCCAGAAAGAACCATTTTCACTCCCAATGATTTAATTTTTCGAGACATAAGAAACATTGGCGTGCTAGCTCTGATAGTGGTCACATCATATGTTTCAATATGGTAAATGACTTCCTCAAGTGCATCAATGCCTTCCTGATATGCCAAAGAGAAGAGACACTTACTATTTAAATACTTGGGATCTTAATTCTTAACATATCCAAGTCTTTTCCAAGAAAGTGAAAAAAAAAAAAAAAAAAAAAAAAAAAAAGAAAGAAAGAAAGAAAGAAAAAAAGGGTGACTACCTGAACAGTGAAGTAGAACTCATGATGACGAGTTCCAAGATAATCTGCCACCTCTCTGGCAGCTTTTAGATCCGGAGAACCCTGAACATTTCAAAATGAAAAGTTAGCATTTATGTCTATAGAACAGAATCCAGAAACAAAAATCTTACAAAAACTCAATTACAGGGAAAAAAAAAACCCTAGTAACACATAACAAAAACGCTCAAAAAATAGCCACTTTGTGACGCACCAAACTTTGCACATGCAAGAAAAATAGTTAAGGCATCAATAACCAGGTCATTTCACTTTGTTCTGCATTACAACATTAACACCCTGTACAGAGGTCACACTCCAAATCGAAGTCAGTACCCTCATAGCAGATATAATCTATAGATACCACTAGAAGCACTCAGACACCAGTTTTTGGTCAAAACACTTTAGAAGCCATCAGCAATAAGCCATACAATAACCACCTTTATCAAATTTCATTAACAAGCTTATTAATATCCTACTGTGAAATTCATAATCGCCATAAATTCATAGACTCAACACATGGTAATTAACCAGATAGATCGATATTGGTGACTTGTCATTTAAGCACTACGTAAACAAAACAAATCTTTTTTTTTTTTATAAGTAAATCAATCTCACTAGAAAACACAAGAGGAGTGCAATCTAATTACACAGGAAGTATACAAAAGAGACCCCAATTAGGGAGAAAAAGAAGACAAGTACAAAAACAAATCTTATTTGGTCCTTTATTCTGGTGCCAGTCGGCCCATACTTATCATATCCAACATTTTGTAATCAACATGCCAGACCTCACATCAATGCCTACATAAATGTGCGTTCTTAGAGCCTGTTTGGGATTGTGTTAGGAAATAAAGCATTTTTTTATATAAATATAAATAATGTATATTTCAAAAAAATGCAGAGGGGCGCAACCCAAAGGACACATGATGTATACAGTAAACCTCTAATCCATAGAGTTATATCTAGAAAGAGCTTTTAAGAAAAAACTTCATTTCCAATTTTTTTTTTTTCCAAAAGTGCGTTTTGGCCTTTTTTTTAGAGCAAAAATGTACTTTCTAAGTTTTTACCAAACATACCCATTTTTGCTTTGCATGGCTATCTATATAGTAAAATATTTTTTAAGCTTTTTAACGCAATCCCAAACACGCTCTTAGTGGTACCATGCATTAATTACATACCAAGTTATGTTGAAAACACAACATTTTATTTTCCCCACGTAAAACTTTGAGTAACTAGAATCATCAAAGCACCTCCCAGACAAACAACAAACAAAAAGAAGAAAAGGGGAAGGACCAAGCTTGACTGTCTAACACGAGAAGTATTATGACCTTCAAACCAATGCAAAAGGTGTGCAACTGTGATCCCCACTGAAAAGCAGATTCTGATTCTGCCAAATGGCGGCCAGCCACAGCAGCAACAAGTGAGGAGTCCAGACCTCCAGACAAAAGCACACCAAATGGTACGTCCGTCATAAGTCTCTTTATCACAGCCTGCATGAATTTGAGACCCAAAAACAAAAGAATGAAGTTAGCAACACTAAGTAATCATGTAGTATGACAATAAAGGTGCACATATGTCGGTTAAAATAGAAAATCAGAAACATCCAAAATCATCAAGAAAATAAGATATTTCAAACTTAGATGTTTACGTAAAATAAAAAACTATCACACCAGTAGCTGGTCATTTTTATATAAAATCCTGAACAATAAGAAATGCCAATTCTCTTTTGTTTCCTTTTTTTTCTTCCTTTCCCCTTTGTATATTCTCTTGCATGGTAACATATGTCTTCCTTAAAACAGCTGTCCTCCAATTCATAAGGATACAATTCAACATTCAAGAATCAGATTTGCATGTGTAAGCAATACCCAAAACCAAATGTATAGTGATTGAAGAAATTATTTCATCAAATACATTAAACACTATCAAGCTTCATTTTGAGTTGATTGACATGCATACATATGTTCATACATACACGCACATCTACTCACGTAAACATTTAACAAGCCATCCCCTTTTAAAGAATCCAACCCAACCCACCAATTATCCACATAAGAGACAAAGTATAAGAGAAACGTTTAGTCGATCGAAAGGAAAGCCTTCTACATCAGTATCATAATCTTTGCAATACACTTCTAACAACTACAAATACAAGAAAAGGATAAACTAATCGCCAATAATAACAAGTTAAGAACAAAAATAAAAGAAATCAACTTTAAACGAGCACAAGTCCAAAGCATGCCTTCTCAAAGGCCTCACGTAAAAGCGTGGGATCATATGGAGTTGAGGGTATCTTCTCTGAATACCACAGTGGGTTGTACCATCTTCTAAGCCCTCCTGTAAACATGTCACTAATTATACCATAAGCAGCTCATAACAAATCTAAAAAACTTGAGTAATGCATACAAAGGTTAGATTTATCTTTTTCACAAATTTTTTTTTAACAAGGAAAAAAAAAGAAAGAGAGAATTTATCAAATTTTTACAGCCAAACTCAAAAAGCATATTGTATTATAGAATTTCAAAAAGTAACCACAAATCCTTTAAAAGCTTTGACAATTTTTGAAGAATGTCTTGAGTTCCCCACGTAAAAGAAAAGCAAATCATTTACTTGTTCCTTCATTTCACTTTCTATCAAGGTGAAACAGACATTTTATGGAATAAAAAGTATCATAAATTCATACAAAAACGTTTAACAGAATAAACACATTTTACAATTCACAGTATAAATATTAATTGTTCTGAGTAATCTTTGAGAACATTCCATAAAAGATGTCAACAATGATCATGATCAACATAAAAAATTTGGAGCTGAAGATATTTGTCTTCAGAAATCCAAAACAGATTTGAGAATTTAGAGCCAACCCAGAACAAATATTAGTCCATCACTTTGAGAATGTATAACCAATACTTCACTTAATATTTCTTTTTTTTTAAAAAAATGATATTCACCAACTTCACAGATCGATGCATACCCTGTTTGCTAGAATATATATGCCCAGGAAGAAAAGACGTGAATCTTTCACAATCATCACTCAAAGCCTTCATTTCTGAGGCAAACCATACTGATCCTGTAATAAAACAAGCAATACACTCCTTACTAAGATTTAGAAAACAAAAAACAAAATGATATTGCTCTAGATAAGGTACAAAATAAAAGTTTGCGTATGAGTTGAGAGCCAAAATTGGTTTGAATTTAAATTACAGCTAATGTAAGACCTCACTTAAAGGAAATAACAGCTTCCTAAGAGTATGAGCATTGCGGATTATTTACATAATAAAGCGCATCATATATGTCAACATAACCCACTAATTAGCAATGATCAAAATCAAAAAAAGATTGTGACTAACCACTTTACTGCAATTTACACTTAAAAAATATAAACAAATAACAAAATATAGTTAATAAGAACAGGAATGAATGTCTAAGTAGTAGAAGAAAATTGTTGAGACTAACAGCAGAGTATTTTCTAAAATCGATAAGACTTCATTAAAACAAGTAAATCATAAAGGCATACAAAATGGAAAGGGAATAAACATTCAAAAGAGATGCATACATACTAGAGGTCTTATAAGATCAACATTGACTAAAAGATAAGATATGAGCATAAGCACGCAAACCATGTCTAACACCATAATGTTTCCTCTTCTTTTTTTCTTTCTTCTTTTTATGACAAGGAACCCCTCGAAGGCAGGGCCACTTTGTATACCCACCCCTATCAAGTAAACCTCGGATCCATGTAAAGCACTCCCTCCACACGGATAGGGTAATATTTTGGCTTCGTCGGTGGGCTGGCCCCAAGGAAAAAACATAACCACAACCATAAACCTAACTTTTAAAAAAAAAAAACAAAAACAAAAACAAAAGTACCTTAAAATTGGGAGCCAAGCAAAATCATATAATGTTTGGTACATTCCACCTACCAGTCTATATACAGATATGATTCATGTACAAGACACTAGAATGGTACTCATCAAATGGTTTTTCTCATTCATTTGCATGTAAGAACAATTCACATAGAAATACTATTGAAACTAATAAAAGAAATGTGTAGGAAAGGACCTTGATATTTGAGAAATGACACTACAAAAATTAATGTGTCAACCCAAATCCTAGGAGAAAAGATCATTCTTTATGCAAGGATGAAATTGCATACCATCGAGACCCCAGCCAATGTAAAGTGGGGTAATACCAATAGCATCACGAGCCGCAATAAAACTTTTGTCCCGGGTGTCGAGAAGGACAAAGGAGAACATGCCATCCAACATGTCCACAAAATCTTCCCCATACTCTTCATACTGAAAAAGATAAGTGGCTTAAGTTCTCAATTGCTTTCAAGATAGGTAAGAACTGTGGGCACAAGATCTACATAGTCTCTCAATTACTTACAAGATGCGCAATCACTTCACAGTCACTTTCAGTTCGGAACTGATGAGACTTCAGCTTTTCTCTTAGTTGTTTGTGGTTATATATCTCACCATTAACCTAAAAACAATGCACCAAAACTCTGAAATGAGGCTTTGCAATGTTAAGAAAAGGTTTCTACCAATTCTTTATGAAACACTAATCAAAGCGGAGAACTACATCAGAGAGTTATGATTCTATCCCATTTAGGTTAAACCAATAGTACTTGCAATCTAGAGCTTTACGCTTAAAGAAGATATACCGTGACAATAACTGTCTTATCTTCATTGTAAAGTGGCTGATCTCCTGAAGCAGGGTCCACAATAGCTAATCGTTGATGAGCAAGATAGCAATCCTCATGACAGTGCAAGCCACTCCAATCAGGACCTCTATGGCGCAACCTACACTTTCAAATCATTCTATTAGGCCTTTTCATTCTCTCGCATAAACAAAATGGCAAAAAAAAAAAAAAAAGCATGTGCTATGCATCCCACATCAAAAATATACAAATAACTATCACAATCAGAGAAAATTTGCATTTTGGGATAAGGCAAACTTCAAAGTTATGCCATAATTGTAAAACGAACTGTCCACTCGGTGTGCTTTCCAAGCAAAATTTTGAAAGTATTAAAAAAAAAAGAAAAATCCAAATCAGCATCCAAAACTTCTTTTTTGTTTTTGTAGTAATTAATTGAGAAATGCTATATGTACTTAAACTTTTACAAATGGAGCCTTACTAACTGATGTGGAGTTTATTCATTGGAGATGATCAAAACAATTAATAAAAAGAAATGTTACAAGTACCAATGAGTAAACTCCACATTATCTTAGTAAGACTTCATTTGTAAAAGTTTAAGTATATGTAGCATTTCTCTAATTAATTAGCACCCTTGCATCACTAAAGTAACATCATTCTACATCAAGCTCAATGAACTTACTATGTAACCAACTTCTTGAATAATATCCGCTTTTGGTTTATCTAAAATGTCAACGAATTCTTTAAGCACAAAAACCCAGTTGAAAAAAATGACTTAGCATTAGAAGGAGCAAAACCAATTGCTACAAATAACATGCAGTGATAGAAATGGTGGTTATTGCATATATCGCCCTTGAAGCGATAGAAATGGCATGTTCAACAGGTTTGCTTTGATTCATCCAACCTCACTTTCAACTAACATAACTAATTACAACCAAAAAAATGTGAATCATAGAAAATGAAACATCTAAATCGTGCACATTTTGAGTCAGACCAAAATCATCCACATCCAAAACAAATTAAGTAAATTTGCAACAAAAAAAAAAAAAAAAAACACAGAAATGACCTCCTAGACAATTCGATGATACGGGAGCGCTTGGCCTGAGAGTTGTCAGTGCAACCAAAGACCGCCAGTATTCCACACATGGCTGGCGGCGGAGAATGATCTCTCGCTCGCTTTCTCTCTCTGACTGAGTCTGAGCACGCGACAGAGAAGAAAGGAGTAGTAAATGACGGTGGAGGCTGCTAGGGAAGCAGGTGGGATTTTTTGGTATTTGGTTCTATGAATCACGGCCGTTGATTGATTCTGACCAATTTTCAAAAGATTCCAAATATTCGTTTCAAACTATATATAATAACCTTCAAAAGGTTACCTTCTAGCTCTAGGGTTTCGGGCCCGGTTCTTCTGATCCGGAATCTAGGATTCCAGTCCCGCCGATTAGTAATTTTGGACCGTTTATTTACTTGTTTGTATTAATTGTATAAATAGGCTTCACAATTAGTCTCCCATATATATTGCATGAATTATTAAAAATCTAAATAGTAAATTGCTAGACATCCAAATTGAAATAATGGCAATATCCTTAGTAATTTTTGAGTAATTCTAGACATCGTACACATGTTTCTCTAATAATGATATGGCTTTCAAAATTATTATTTGATAAAAAATTAAAATGATCAATCACAGGTTCAATAGTGATTTTAAAAGCCACATCATTATTAGATGGACATGAGTATGAAATCTAGATTTACTCGTAATTTTTAGGCTATTTTCTTATGTATAATTTTTAGAATAATTCTAGATGGCATACGCATGTCATTCTTTTGTCCTTTTAAAAATGAAGTGCTTTTAAAATCACTATTGAGCTTGTGATTGATCAAAATTGAACTTTGATGAAATAATGATTTTAAAAGCTACATCATTTTTAGAGGGACACAAAAGGGACATGGGTATAACATGTAGAATTACTCTAATTTTTGAAAATCTTGATTACTGTTTTTTAAAATTAAATATATTTTTTTTTCGTTTTAATATATATCACTTTCATCGGGATTTATGAGTTTAGTATTTATCATATTTTATCATAGCTTATAGGTGCGTTTGGGATTGAAATTTCATAGACAAAAAGTATGATTTTAAACTAAATCTCATAAAATGAATCGTTTAGGAATTGCATTTTAAAAAAAATTGCAATTTAAAAACGCAGAAAATCTACTTTTTCAAATCGCAGACAATGGGGTACTTTTTTGAAAACGCTTAATTTCAATGCTAACCTGCAATTTTGCCAAACACTTAATTGCGTTTTTAGAAATCACTTTTTCAAATAGCATATTTTTAAGTCGTACTTTTTGAAATTACAAACTCAAACAGACCCTTTAAGTGATAAATATTGATTTGATATAATTTTAACCTTATTTAATTTTAAAAAATAAATATATGATTAAATTTTTTAAGAATTGTAAATGGTCTTGATTCAATTAAGAGGATTAAAATACCTAATGTGACAAATTTTTAATTAATTAATTAAAAAATGATAATTAAAAAAAATTAAAAAAAATCATACATTAATGTAAAATATCATAAAAATTGTAGATAATCTTCATCTCAATTAACATTATCTACGATATGGTACCTATGACATATTTTTGTATTTCACCAAAAAGATTGAAATATATTGTGTCACTTCTAGTTGGAGTTATTTATTTGAGAAATGATTGTTTTACAACTCTTAACACAACTCTTGTCTAACTTTGTCAACGTGACATTTTATTTTTTATTTTTATTTTTTTAAGAAAATGACCTAGCATTTTCCCCAACAGTGATTTCATCGTTTTTTGAAAAGTAAAACAAAATAAAATGTCACCCAGGCTATAAAACTCCGGTCCTATATTGGGAAGAGATGAATAGCTCACATAGAGTGAGTAATTTATAAAAATAGCGGTGAGTGCTAAGTCTCACATTGCCTAGTTATTAGGTGAAACTGAGCCTTATAAAGAATTCTAAATAAACTTTAAATTGACTAGTCCTTTTGGAGATTGCGCAGATGTGCTAGCGCTTTTCCATGGATCGTTACAAATGGTATCAGAGCCACCTAGTAACACCAGGTCATATGGTACTGGAGCACCACATGACGTGGCCCTGACGATGACGCTAGGAATTTAAGGGGAGGAATTTGTAACATTCTGGTCCTATATTAGGAAGAGATGAATAGTTCACATAGAGTAAGTAGCTTATAAAGATAGTCATGAATATTAAGTCACACATAGGTGAAACATAGCTTTATAAGGAATTATAGGAAAACTCCAAATTGATTAATCATTTTAGAGTGATAGCACAGATGTGGCTAACGTTTTTCCTTGCGTTGTTACACAATTTTGTAACACCCCAGTCTCATATTGAGAAGAGATGAATAGCTCACATAGAATGAGTAGTTTATAAAAATACTGATGACTAGTCAATTTGGAGTTTTCCTAAAATTCCTTATAAAAACTAAGCAATGTGAGACTTAGCACCAATGAATATTTTTATAAATCACTCACTCTATGTAAGCTATTCATCTCTTCCCAATATAAGACCAAGATGTTACAAACTACCCCCTTAAACCCCTGACGTTCTCGTTAGGGCCACGTCATGCGGTTCTCCAATACCACATAACCTGGCGTTACCATGTGGCTCTGATGCCATTTGTAACAACTCAGGAAAAAGCGCAAGCCATATTAGCACTATCACCCCAAAATGATTAATCAATTTGAAGATTCCCTAAAATCCTATATAAAGCTCAGTTTCAATTAGTAACTAAGAAAGGTGAAACTTATGACTCATAACTGTCTTTTATAAACTACTCACTATATGTGAGCTATTTATCTCTTTCTAATATAGGACCAGGGTGTTACAAACTCCATCTCTTAAACTCCTGACGTTCTCGTTAGGGCCACATTATGCAGTGCTCCAGTACCACATGACATGACATGACATGACATTGCTAGGTGGCTCTGATACCATTTGTAACGACTCAGGAAAGAACGCTAATCACATCTGCACTATCACTCCAAAATGACTAGTCAATTTAGAATTTCGCCAGAATAACTTATAAAGTCTAGTTTGACATAATAAATAGGTAATGTGTGACTTAGCACTCATGACTATCTTTATAAACCATTCACTCTATGTAAGCTATTCATCTCTTTCCAATATAGGACCGGGGTGTTACATAGGCCAAGTTGGACAAAATCACAAAAGTTGTACAACAATCATTTTTCTATTTATAATCACTTATAAAGTTTAATCTTAATTCATAAAAAATGAATGTAAGATTTACTATTTATGAACACTTTTATTTGTTAATGTATTTTTGGGTGTGCTTTTTTGTGTTTTATTTTATTTATTTTTTTAAATGTTATGATGCGACATGAATGTAAAAAATATTTTTAAGAGCATTTTGTGTTTAAATTATTTGTTAATAGTTTTATTTATAAAAAAAAAAAAAAATTAACACACAGGTCAAGAGAGCCAATTTAAGATTCTCTCTCGGTAATATTCTTCTCCCGCTAAAGAATCCCTTACATGCCATGAACTTCTATGCGTATTTATTAAGTATTAGCCATGTCGTTTTGAAATATATTCATACATGCATTGTATGTTATACTAAGCGTGATACTTATCGATCATGATCTAGTAATGAGTAGGATTTAAACACTTATTGATTATGATCCAGAGATGAGTGGAAGTTAAACACTAATAAATTATATTTCAGTGACGAGTGAGAGTTAAACATTCATCAATTCTTATACAATGATTAGGGTTGTAAACCAACCTAACTCGGGCGAGTAGTGGTTGTTCGAGCTTGACTCGTTTACTTTCTACTCAAGCTTGAGCTCGAGTCAAGTATCTAAACCCTGGCTCGGCTTAGCTCACTAAGAGGAAAAGCTTGTGCAAGCTCGAGCTTGAACTCGTCCATTAGCTGAGTCAAGTGCCTTATGTAGTACTCAGCTCGACTCGAGTAATAGGAACGGTTGGCACACCCCTAGCACCCCCTTTCACAAATCAAATCCCAACCAAATCTACCATCTCCAAGACCACTACCTAAAAGGCCAATAATCATGTGTGATGGCTGCCCAACCTTGCTCTGCGGCCGGAGGCCACCACACGGTGGCTGCCCCAATAAACTCCTCTCTTCTCTCTTGGTTTTTCTCTCAACACTACGATCCACCTAGGTCGCACACGGCCACCACACCGTGCAGTGGCCAGCGACGCACCCAATGACGCCCCTTCAACCCCTAAACTCTCTCTCTCTCTCTTCCTCTCTAACAAGAATACTTTTTTGAATGCGAGCTAATATTTTGGCTTATTTTCCTGCAGGAGGTATGCCAGTTGTCTCTCTCATGAAAACTTTATCTCCACGTGTTGTGCTAAGTGTGGACTTATGGATTTCCTCAAGATAAGAGAAAAGATAAGGTTAATAATAGATGCCAGCTATAAGGAGCACGGGCTTGCGATTGGGCTGTATAACATGCAGTAATCAGCAGTGTTGAAGCTTAGACATTGGAATATATAAACCCTTGAATGAAATTACTATTCTGCCACGAGAGTAGACGAAGGTCCCGTGGATCATATAAGCAATCTAAATAGGAATAGACTTTTATGTCCTTAAAAAAAGTAAGCATACAAATTAGCTTACAATTTCAACGACAAAGGGACAATGTTATTTTGGGATTTGAAGTTTGAGCAAATAAGCAAGCAATGATTTTGATTTTTTTATTTTTTTACTATTATTATTAATTTTAGTCTAATATATATAACTATTTGACATATTAACATATATCAATTAATATATGTTATATGTTAGTAATAAATGTGAGTAACATATTAACTAATTAATATATTACATATACTAGTAATCCACTAACATATTAACTAATTAATACATCAACATATATTGTGTTGGGTCCTGAGGACCAGGATGGCCGAAGATCAAAACCTAAATATGTTGGGGGTTGATTATCGAAGCCAAGGAAATAACAATGAAGGAATTTGAGCGTTGTAATATATTAACCAGTTAAATAGTATGTTAGCAACGCATTAATATATCTAGTAATTAACTAATTAATATGTCATATGTTAGTAGCATGTTAACTAATTAATACATCAACATATATTGGTAATACACTAACATATTAATAATTCATAATATGAGACAAATGTGATTATGTGAATTTGTAAATATACTTATAGCTTAATTTTTAATTATATATATAAATTATGAATCAACAATTCATAATTCATATATACTTGGTCAACAATTCATACTTAAATACTTAATCATATGAATTATAAATCAATAATTCATAATCTAGATACTTGATCAATAATTCATACTTAGATATTCAATCATAATTATACTTTTTGTTAGATACTTTGATCATACTTAATCATTATATCTAAGTATCTATATATTTAATCATTTTATAAGTATCAATTTATATACTTTTGTGATATTATGTGATTATAATTTATACATATAGTTTAATTTGTAACTATATATATATATATATATATATATAGTTAATTGAAAATAATAGTTGAAAAAATACATACCCGATAGAATAATTTACCTAACCTCTATGTCATCATTATAATAAAGAAATAAAAATGTTTAATCTTACAATTTATATCTCACTCAGTAAGACATGAGACTCTTATATAGCTTAGTTATATTATATAATATAGTATAGAGCTATAGTCTATAGGTAACCATATGGTATTATATATAACTATAGACAATAATATATGTATAATGTAAGAAGCTAGTAAGTCTAGTATATAACTAGTTAACCATGTGTCATATATTATGTATAAGTATATATATAGTATATAATAATTATGTCATATTAGATCCTATAGTATGTAGTATATTATGTATATAGTTATATACGTATATACGGTAACTAGGGTAACTATCTAGTTAATATGTTAGTATATTGCACGATGCATATAATTAGCATTTGAGAGTGTAATCAGACTTAATTTGAGATAAATGTAATTACGTGAATATGTAATTATACTTATAGCTTAGTTTTTAATTATATATATAGATGTCAATTAGGAATCAACAATTCATAACCTTTATTCTCAGATTAGATACTTAGATACTTAGTCAACAATTTATTTATTTTTATTTTTTTAACGAAAGATCTGAGTATTTCATTAATCAAAGATCACGAGCATAAAGTTCTTACATCACAAAGCATTGTAATGCCCAATAAAATAATGAATTAAAGTCATAAAATAGCCATAGAAGTATTAAAGAAATTGCAATGTTTTATAAGAAATAATAAAAAATATTATTTCTTTTATTACTCAATCACGTGACTAAAAATTATGATTCAATTTGAAGATATTTTTTTGAAAAAATTATTACCACTACAAATTAAAAGTGTGGAGAACACATAGGATAGATTTGGAGTCAATTGCTGCACATTTAAGGCTCTAATTTGATAAAAAAGTTTAATGGACCTTGAGTTTTGGAATGACAAAAATAAAGTCAAACGAACTCCAATTTAGTTGATTCAAAAGTTAGAAAATTCTATTTGGAGTCCTCCATCTACCCTCCAAATTTCATGATTTTTGGACTTCGTTAGGAATGCAAAAACACTAGCGGATTGCATTGCCCATGGGCTAGACGAAAATACTGCAGGGAGCAATATTCACGTCCAGCAGTTGCTGGATTAATTTTCTTTAGAAATTATGAAAGGCAATCATTACTTACCTTGATACTTTCTTTCTCATTTTCAATCCTTAGCATTTATGAAGACAAAACAAGACTAGTTATGAGGAGCCTTAGTTATAGAAGTTAAAAGACTAGTTTTTATTTTAGTTAGAACCTAAATATCAACAGCTTAGAGATAAGAGATATTAAATAAGCCACGTCACTTTTATGCCACCTTTGTAAAACCAACGGCCACGTGAAGGATTTTTCTCCCTAGTCCTTTATCAAACAGAAGCAAAATAATCTCAGCCCCTCAGACGTTTATAGAAAACAACCTCTTCACGTCCATTTCACTCATCTCCTTATAACAGAAAACAAAACTCTCAAGTCTCACTCTCTCTGCCAGCAATATTTGAGTATTTTTGGCATAGCATTTTAGTTTCTTTTAGGAGCATTTTCATGAGTTCTCAAAAGCATGTTTCCTTAATTTTTGTAACTTTAAAGTTATAATATTGTTTTAAGTTTAATATAGGCCTAAAAGAGTATTTTTAGATTTATATTCAAAAGTGGTATACTTGTTTACCAAAAAGACTATTATAATGCCCAAAATCATTTGAGTATTCTATAAATGCGCCGTTACGCTGTCCAAAATTTTAAATATTTTTAAGCATTAGTTACGCTAATGTTGTTATTCTGCCAAAATTTTACAATAAATATAATAGGAACTACCCATAATTATGCAGTTATGTTGCCCGTGTGTTTTTAAATATTGTACCTATTATTTATACTAATGGGGATACTATGTCCATTTTTATACAAAAATATTAAGCTTGTTTTAGTTTAAAAGTATTTTAAGCATTTATTATATAAATGTCATAGTGATATCCATATGAAAATATGTAGTAATGCTACCTACCTATTTTTTTACACTAACATAATGTCTAAATAACATTATGAGTGATAATAATTTATTTAAAAGTCAAAAGTAGCGAAAGTGATAAAGTAGTCTTTTTAGCAATTTATACTAATTCACTGTCACATGAACAAAACTGTGTTGCAGTAATCACTTGTGTGGATATTCTCTAAAAGCTTAAAAGTGTAAATATAAATTACTTACTGAGATATGATATTAATTTTCATAATACAATGACTGCAGATTTGTTTAAATATATGTGTGTGAATGGAACTTACATATTATGTATACTATTGTGACTAAAGAATATGTTAATAACAAAGTTAGTGAGTAGCAGGGGGTGAGATGGCTGCCAATGGGACCTTTGGCTCCCGTAAAAGATTTAATAATAAACAAGACTAAGACCATAGGCTTCTTGCAGTAAATAAATAAGTTTTATATGGTGGGAGTGTCGGCTCCAAAAATATCCATTAACCGAGTGTCGGCTCTAAACGAATGGAGTGAAATAAAATAAATAAAATTTTGCATACAAAACTGTCATTATATCATATCATTGTTTTGTTGCTTTATATATATATATAATATTCACTTCATGACTATGAACTATGAATTGTTTATATATATATAGACATAAGGTTATATTATATATTTTCTTATTATGAGCTCCTAAAGAAACTAGTGACTATTATATTATTGAAACGGTTGACTAACTTAATTGCATATGAGATTGTGGTAATGCCCACAATCACATAGATGATTGTGCAGGAATGGATGAGGAAGATTAGGACGGTTAGGGTCTTTATGTCAATCCCGATATATATGGATGACGTCATTTATTGCCTCTTTAGCTCAATAGACTACCTTATTTAGTCATACTTATTTCTTACACATTTCCCTTAAATATGTAATGTTTTTTCTTTGTGGTTTGTATTATATTAATACTATGGTTACGTTTGTACAAGTGCCGCCTGTGGCACATATGTTACTGCTTTGGTGTGTATTTAATATGGAAGAACATCATGTTCATATTTATTTATCTTTGAGGTATTTTATACAATATCTTGTGTGTTATGTGAGAATTATTCTTTTATTCTCTAAAAAAATAATAATAATACGCATATATTCTGCTGCGAGATTTTATCGTCTCTAGTGTAGTAATGTCATGTGATTAATCAGATATAATTACTTACACTTTTTTTTATAAAAGGCATGGCGTTACATGCATAAAGCTCTACAAAATCGTAGCCACATGCTATGAGGTTACATAGTCATAGATACAAACAAAATTCTTATAATAAAGTGTTATCTATAACTTTCATCTTTCACTAATCCATGTACGAAAATAGTTAAAGAGCATATCTGCTTTGAGCAGACTAGATCTAAGATAAGGGTAACCAAATATCCTAAAAATTTATTTAAACCGGTAGTGAGAGATAACCCCTCACACTAAACTATCTAAGTCATGAGAGATAATTCATCGCACCTGACTAACATTCATCCCATAGATTGCCCATGAGAGTAGATCTAAAAAGAAGAAAACTCTTATTCAAATTAAAAATACAACCAGCAAACAGCAGCAGCGGTCATGGAAGAGATAAATGACACAATACGGAGGTAGATGGATTAATGCATAGCGGATAGGCCAAAATTGCTAATCTAGTCGGAGAACACCTACAAACAAAAAAATCAAAATTGGAGATGAGGGTAGGAGTGGGGAGTAGAAAGGGAAAGAGAGAGGAGGAGGAAGCAGATCTGTTTTCTGAGGGGTAAAGTCTAGGGCGGGCTCATTAGTCAACAATTCATACTTAGATACTTAATCATATGAATTATGAATTAACGATTCATAATCTAGATACTTAATCATTATATCTAAATTTATAGACACTTAATCATTATATAAGTATTAATTTGTATACTTATGTGACATTATATGATTATAATTATGTGATTATAATTTATACTTATGATTTAATTTGTAATTATACATATTTATGAATTATGAATCATAGGATAATATTATCTATGATAATTATGAATTATATTTATTATAAGTATTTAATGATAATGTTTAAATTATCATATGATCCAAATATCTAATGATAATATAAAATCATATAATCCTATATAATATTATCATACGATTATATGATCCTAAGTATCTAATAATTATAAATCATATTTATTCTAAGTATCTAATAATGATTATATAATCTAACAATTCATAAGTATTTAATCATAATACTTTGATCACATCATCATATAAACTAATATTGTTGTTTCACTTAATTTACAATTATAAGAAACACATTATAGATTCAAAAGCTTTCATTTAATATGGAATTATATGAATCACATTTGTATATGAGTTTTGAAATTGCTATTAGATCATATGGGTCAATTGTATGGCAATTAATTATTGTTACTTAATAATTAATATATATTGACTATTATTAATTTGTTACTTAATAAGTAATATACTATATGAGCTATATATATATATACAAGTCGTACTAATAAATGAGCCGAGCCTTATACGAGTTTGTTCATGAACTTTAAATGAGCGAGTCGAGTTTTAAACGGGTATGTGTGTGTGTGTGTATATATATATATATACAAGTCACACTAATAAATGAGTCAAGCCTTATATGAGTTTGTTCATGAACTTTAAATGAGCGAGCTGAGTTTTAAATGGGTATGTATCATTTAATAATCAAGTACATTTTTGTGTCAACGAACGGCTCTTTTAATGACTGAGTCGCGTTCGAGCAGAACTTTATCGAGTCGAGCCCGGTGAGCTCACGAGTATATTTGTTTGTTTACAACCCTGTTTATGCCAAAGTAAGAATTATTTTTACTTTTACTTTCAGTACCAAATCAATGTTATGATTAAGCAGTTGTGTATAACTTGAATTATGTGTCCTCTCATTTTCTCTTATATGTGTTAGAGAGTCAGAGACATGCTATATGCAACTCTTTTATACGCATGTGGTATATTTCTTTTGTAAATTAATAATTGAATTTGTGAGATTTATTTGTGGGTTTCACAAATTTAATTATTGATTTGAAAAAAAAATTTGTATGAAATGTTAGAATATATTATTATTGATTTGTATTTCCTAGTCTAGGTTGATTTGTGTTTTCTTGTATAAGTTGATTTAGGTTTACTTGTATAAGTCGACTTATTCAATTATAAATATGGACATATATATTGTTAAGAGAAAAAAAAAAAGAAAAAAAAGAAGAAGAAGAAGAATAAGAAGAAGAAGAAGAAGTTAATAAGCATAATGTAGCCCTTAGGGCTAATTCAAAGTGGTGAACGTAGGTGTCTAACACCGAACCACTCATAATTTATTGTATCTCTTTTCTCTATCTTGCTTCCGCTATTATTCTCGTATTTTAGATTTCTACACAAATCTCAACATGGTATCAGAGCCATCTTTCCTTGGCCTAAACAGTTCAGTCACACCTTCATGCGCCGCCAAGAGTTTCTGCCTTTAAAACTCCGCACCTTCAAAGCTTTCCAATCACCGTGGTAGCAGCACGAATTGATAGATCTAAAGCATACATGTCCATCGCCACTGAAATCACCGCCATAGTCCTCATCACGCGCCGCCCAAAGATTATGCACGTATAGCCACACGCCCCTATGGTCCTCCAATCACATCTCTAGTCATGTCATTGGACAGATCAGCGGCACCCGTTCCAGATTTGCCATGATCCACCCCATCAGACAAAGAACGTGCCTCCAAGCACCACTACAAGATTTTGCTCCTCCGTCACGCGCCTCCTTATTGTCCACGCGCTTTTCTTTTTTCTTTTTTTACTTTGGCCCACAACTGGCCCATTTTCGATTCTTGGCCCGTAGTCAACCCTTTTTCGATTCATGGCCCACAGTCAGCCCCCTTTCGATTCTTGGCTCACAGTCAGCCCCTTTTCGGTTCTTGGCCCGTAGTCAACCCCTTTTTCGGTTCTCGGCCCACAGCGCCTACCAATAATTGCCCAAGTGGACTTTTTTTTTTTTTTTTTTTCCATGGCCCGCAGTCGGCCCTTTTTCTATTTTTGGCCCGTTGTCGGTAGGGCTAGGCATGGGTCGGATTGAGGCGGATTTTCACATTTTTTGCACCTGAACTCGCAAGGTGCGGGTTCGAAAAACCCTACCTGTGGCCTGCTAAGAATGTGTTGTATCCGTACGGGGCGGATTAGGGTGAGGCGGGTTTTTCTAGACTTCTGAAACAATGTCTTTTTCTCTCCAAGCTTGTTGTGCCCGAAAATGGTTAGCCTCTCCTTTGCAGCCTCCGTAGTGAGATCCTCTTTGCTATATCTCAGATTCTCAAACACTTCCTCAATGGGAATGTTTTCCTACACTCACAAAGTCCAAAACTTTAAAACCCAAAGAACCATTTCCACAAACAAAATTGGCAACCAAAAAAATGTTTCAAGTTGTTCAGATCTATTACCAAATCCACGACTTCCTTCAACACAACCTCCAAAACTTCGGCCTTGTCCTCCATCTTTTCCTTTCTCTCTAACACACTCTCACACTCTTAACTTTCTCTCACAACAGAACCATTCACAAATCAGAACCTGTCAAACATCCACCATGAAATGCTAAAAAAAAAAAAAAGAGCTCAGAATTTAACCAAAAACCAGCCAATACTAAATCTGCAGGGAACCAGGAAAAGGAAACGCTTACGGAAGGCAAGAGTGAGGTAGGGTGAAGAAGATGAAGATCGGTGCAGGGAAAAAGGGATGGAAAACCCTAAGTGTGCGGGGTGAAGAGAAAATGAAGTCTGAGAGCGGCGCACACACAAATGATGCACATACTATCAGATCTGTAATATGTTTGGGTTTTTTTTTGGTTTTGTGAGGGGCTGGGCAGGCCGAATAGCCGAGGTTTTTAAAAAACACAACCTGAGACCCGCCCCGCCCCTACAGTTTTACACAAACAGTACTCGTGCCTGCAAATTTCAATGGAAAAATCGGTATGTACGGGTCGGATCGGGGCGATCTGTGCAAGACGGATCGGTTTTTGCAGTTTTTGCCCACCCCTAGTTGTCTCCCCCCCACCCTTTTTTTTTTAAAAAAAAAAAAATTAAAAAAAT
Source organism: Alnus rubra (assembly GCA_028654335.1). Taxonomy (NCBI): domain Eukaryota; kingdom Viridiplantae; phylum Streptophyta; class Magnoliopsida; order Fagales; family Betulaceae; genus Alnus; species Alnus rubra. The sequence continues at coordinate 253,540 of JAJPGS010000126.1, read as the reverse complement.
TAAAAAGAGAGAAGAAAAGAAGTGGATCATATCTTTTTGTTTATTGGCTCAAGTCGGCCATTTTTTAGTTTAAGGCCCAAGTTAGCGTCCATTGGTCTTCACCACCGATTGTCACCTGTTGCAGTTGCTGGCCTTCCGCCTGCCAGCCTCTTGTCTCCTCCGACAGCATTTAGCCAGTCTTCACCACTGGTCTCCGTTTTTCTAGTTTCAAACTCAAGCTTCAAGAATCTTCCACATTAAGTTTGAGGAGGGATGTTAGAATATATTCAGAATATAATATTATTGATTTGTATTTCATAATCTAGATCGATTTGTGTTTTCTTGTATAAGTCGATTTATGTTTACTTGTATAGGTTGACTAATCAAACTATAATAGGGACTTATGTATTGTAAAAAAAAAAGTTAATGAGCACCATGTAGCTCTTAAGACTAATTCATAGTGGTAGACGTAATTAAGTGGGTAACACTGAATATCTGTAATTCATTGTCTATTTTTTCTCTCTCTTGCTTCTACTATTATTATCTTATTTTAAATTTTTACAAAAATCTCAAAAAAAAAAAAAAAAAACATTTTCTTACTTATGATAAGCTTTTGAACAAGCTGGTTTCTGAGCTGGAACAACATGGATGATGTATTATTCAAGGTGCGTCTGAGATTGGGATTTCGTAGACAATAAGTGCGATTTTAAATCAAATCGCAGAACATAAATCGTTTGGAAACTGCGTTTTTAAAAATTGCGATTTCAAAACACGTAAAATCTGCTTTTTCAAATCGCAGATAAGATGATACTTTTTTGAAAACGTAGAATTTTAAAGGCTAATTTGCGATTTTAAATGCTAAATTGCGATTTTGCCAAACGCTTAACTGCGTTTTTAAAAATCACTTTTTTTAAATCGAACTTTTTGAAATCACAAATTCAAACGGATCCTCGTTGTCGTAACAAATTATCGCTTTTTCATCACCATGCGAGGGAATAAACTGCTTGCGAAAAAGGAAAAGAAAAAACAAAAGAAGGTAAGGACAGATAGTTTCAGATGATGTCTTAACTAAAATAGATAAAATATTTGTAGCGTATATATATAGAACCCATAACTATAAAGCAAATTAAGTGTAAATAGTCAAAAGTTTATATTGCGTTCGTGCATGTTACATCAAGATTTTTTTGGCATTAATGAATAAATATTTTTAAATAATTTTGCCATGCGACAAAATGGACAGACTTTATGAATTCTATTTATAAAAGAGTTCTTACTTTTCTTTGTCTATAAATTCAATTATTGCGGAATCTCTTGCGGCTTTAAGGGCGGTTAAATTTTGTAGAAAAATTAATTTTTTTAACATCATTTGGAAGGGTGATTCTTTGATTGGGGTAAAAACTCTTAATAGTACGGATAATAATTGGTGCATGTATGGGCAAATTGTGTATGATATTGTTGAGGTTTTTCATTGTTTTGATAGTTGGCAGTGTTGTCATACAAATCGAGGGGCAATAAGATAGCTCATACGTTGGCAAAGGAGGGGATTTTGAATAGCAATGATATAGTTTGGCTTAATGTTATCCCAAATTTTTATTATTATTTTTTTTTTTTGTACTGAAATTAGAGCAATAGTATCTGGTTGTTTAGGGTTTTTTAGGCTTTAGTTTGTTATCTTGTTTATACAATAAAATATCACTGATATTATTTTTATTTTTTAAAAAAAAAATGAGAAGAAGTGGATGGAGAGGGTAACATTACCTTTTTATATATAGACAAAAATTAAATACAACCCACATATAATATTGACGCGTGTCCTTTTGCATGTGAAAAACACATATTATTTACATAGCAAGTACTTCTTATATGCTTTTTTAATAACATTAATTAAAAAAATATTTACTTCTCACATGCATATTTAAAGGACACGTTTCTTTTTTATATATAAATTGTAAGAAATTTTTACAAATCAATCTAAGAAAAAATTTATGTCATCTATATACATATATAGAGTAGATATGCGCTTGGCCATTATAAATACAATCCGATATATTTTTTTCTCATAGGTAATTTGATTCTATAGTCAAAGACTTGAGTAATGCTACATATCATCCTCTTGTCCTCATTTTATCACCCCAAAATTGATGTGGCTCTTAAAATCACCATTGGATCAAAATCCAATGGTGATCTATCATAAATCCAATGGTAATTTTAAGAGCCACATCAATTTTGGGGTGACAAAAGGAGGACAAGGGGATGATGTGTAGTATTACTTCAAAGACTTTAATGCGGTAGTACTGAATTTCAAATCTCTCTCTCTATATATTAATAAATTATTTTATGTTGAAAAAAAAGAAGAAGAAAAAGACGAAGTTACTCAAATTTTAGTGGAGGACCTATACTGATCTCTCTTTATGCCAAAGAATCTGTTATAAGTAAGGAACATAAAGAAAGAAGTGGGTCCGTCCTGCTCTGTCACAAGACTCACAACTTGTCGAATTGACAATGACTTATTAATAACGAGACATGTTACGTTTTATTATTTGTATATTTTTTTTAAATTAACTATTAAATATGTAGAATTTATATGTAAATTTTTATGAGTCCTGTAATGATTGATTTAAAATAATAATATATAAAAAATATACAAAAGATATGCAAAAATTATTTCTCATAGATAATATCCATTGTTCTTGTCAAAGATTTTCTTAAAGCCCACGTTAAACAAATTGACCACCCCATGGCGAAAATTGTAGGGGCGGGCCACACCATTTGTTTTATTTTTTTCAAAATAAAAATTAGCTAGTTTTTTATATTATTTTTCTCATTTTATGTGGCATTAAAAATATAAGTATTATTTGTAATATATGGCCACGTGACAACCGGTATAAGTGTCGGCATTCTAAAGTGGGTGAACTAAAGGTTCATTAAAAAAATGACGGAAGATGGACGGAAGACAGACGAAAGTATTAACTAAGTTTTTTCATTAACAATAGGTACTACTGTGACACTTTTTGAAATTAATGCGAGATTTAGGGTCTAACTACATATACTTATAAAGTATTTAATCCTTAATTTTAATAAATATAAAAAGTCAAAAATGAATAATAAGAAGATAATTAACCTCCGCACGGCAGTATAATGTATATAATGCATGTGATGGGAAGATAAAGAAACTTGAATCAATTAATAACTAGGGCAATAAAATTAAAGAGATTAATCAAGAACCCTAGCTAGTTGTACCAGTTTCACATCCAGACAAGTGAGACAACATTTTCTTCATTCCAATATCTCTATGCATGACGGCCTTATGATAATACCTTTTTGACTTTTTCTCATTGGTATCTCGGGATCTATACATACATGTATATTCAAGAACCCTACTTCTTGCTTTCTTTTTTCTTTCCTTTTTTTTTTTTTTGTTTTTGTTTTGTCTTGGTTACTTGCTTTCAGTTATGATTTTGTTTTCGGCCCGGCACTGAGCCGTGGCCTATTGGTTTTTCTTCTCTTTAGGTGGCTCTCTGAAAAACCAATAGATGAATGTGTTTTCCTCTAATCTTTTGAGAATTTGGAGTCGGTGAGTTTCACTCTACGGTTGGAATGTTCAAAGTTAGGAGCAAAGATCGGTTTTCTAATTCTGGTGAGGCTCGGACTGGTGCGGGGAGCGTGGAGGATGAAGATGGGTTTTCTTTCTTGGATCTGCACTTTATGTGCTGTTTCGGGGGTTGTCAGCAACGTTTTAGGAGGAATGAATTATGATGGATTGTATAACCTGAGGTATTTCTTTTCCAGGGTGTAGGCAGCATTTTTATGAAGAATAAGACTGATGTTTGGGTGCACAAATTGGGTTACTTCTATACCAGCAAGGGAATATGCTTATTCTTGAGCAGGTTTTGATGGGATTTTATTCTAGTTCGCGGATAAGCTTATTTCAGAGCAGGTTTTTTCATTTAGATGAAGCCTTATACAGATCTACCGACGACTCTCTATGCTCAATGCCGGCCTATGTTATTTAGTTTAATGTTTTTGGTTTCTTTAGATTGTGTTCTGTTGATTAATCTTTCTAGCTTGCCATAGTAGACTTTAGATCTAATTTTTAGATTAGATACTACTCTCTTATCTTTTTATTGTAAAGCTTATAGTAAAAGATAAGTATTTTTCTGTGTTCTTTTGCTAAGAAAGCTGCCCTCAAAGTTAAGAATTAATCATGTACTTTGTTTTTAGGAGTATTTGTATCCCTAATTACAATTTTAGGCCATTTAGGTCTCAGACTATAATAAATGTTATTTCTTTGTTCATTAAAAATAAAAAATAAAAAGGAGTAAGAATTAATGTATGTGGCCTTGTTTAAATGCGTGATTCAATTGTACAAGCAAAGTATAGATTAACCGAAGTACCCCTACTTTAACACTAAATTACAGATATGACCTAATTAATTATGTTGGACTTTTGTCCCATGGCATATCCTTTATTTATAATATATATATTCACCGATATAACGTCGTTTTAGATTAAGTATAAAAGGTTATATTTATATTGATTTAGTTGATTGGGTTGTTTTCTAGTATAATACTTAAACAAAAATACAAAGTAAGGTGAAATTAATATATTTTCAAAAAAATAGGATTTAAAAAAAAATTAAAACAAGCCAAAAATACTAAAAATTGACCTAATTTTCTTTTTTTCTTTTTAAAAAATCTTTTAAAATTGGTCCTAATAGAGACCAAAAAAGGCACAAAAGACTAAATATAGTATTTATCAAAGAATAATGATTCAATGCCACCTAAATATACAATTTTTCACCACCTTACCTATGTGGCAATGTGGTCCCCACTACTTTTTGAGTTTTTTATTTTTTAAAAATAAATTAAAGTGGGGGACCACCTTGCCACATAAACAAGGTGGTGAAAAGTTGTATATTTAGGTGGTAGTGAATCATTACTCTTTATCAAATATGCAAATAGCGAATAATAACCTTATTTAATAAACCACAATAACCACGCGGATGCGGTCAGTAAAAATATGATGTGAATTCAAATATTTAAATGTACACCTCTCTTATCCTTTATAATGGGACGTAGCCAGATATTTTAATGGAAGGGGGCTAAATAAATTTTTTTCTTAAGTAGGGATTAAAGTATATATATATATATATAAAGGCAAATTTTAAGTAAATTAAACATAACCCAATTTTGATATTTTTATTATTCCCTTCAAATTAAAAATCAATAAGCAAAATTGAAAAGAGTTTTTTGGAAAAAAAAAAAAAAAAGTAAAGAAAACCGTTGTCCAAAGATTCAGAAAAATTAAAAATTAAAAATTAAAAAAAAAAGGTTTTAGTTTCTGTACTGAAATTAAGAAATTTCAGTTTGATAAATCGTGTGCTTTTTGATCTTCCCGCAAGGCCTTTATCTGAATGACATGGTTTTAAAGCTAACATTTTATTGCTCATTTTGTTAGAACAGTCCACTCTAACTAACACAATAGCCTACTAACTGTTATACAAAACACACTATATTCTACACAAAACACATTCTGCGAAACGCAACACAAAACAAATGAAACGCATATCTTATAGACTTTTCTAATGCCATCTAGCTATTTTTGCTCATTTTATGTTATTTTTGCCACACATCTTTAGGAAATCGAGCTTTGTCAGGCATGTGACTTCTCAAATCCATATCTGTCTTCTTTCAATGCACTGTTTTACTAAACCCTTTTCGTTTACTTTGAACAAAGCCTCTACAATTTTGTAAAACTCATTCCATTGTTACCTTCTCAGACATGTCCGTTGCTATCCGTAAAATATTAAAAGAAAAAGTTTTGACAATAAAACTATCATTCTAAATTAGATGAAACTAGTTGAAGAGATGATAAAAGGGAAGGGACCATGAGGCCAAAAAAATTTCTTGCTAGGGGCCAATATACAAAAATAAAAAATAAAAAAAATAAACCTAATTTTTTTATTTTTTATTTTTACCTTAATTATTATTTTTTACTTAAGAGTTGAGTCATTGTCTTTGCAATTAAATCATCGCATCTTTATAATCACCAAGTGATCATGATCAGTGAACCAATTATAACCTTGATGGATGACAAATTTTGTTGTGGTGGTGGATTAACGGGGGTGTTTGAATTCCTTGAAAAGATGGTCAAAATTGTACGTTGAACCGGCAATTTTTAAGAAATTGCCGTGGATCTTGATCCCGTGGACGACGTTTGCTTCTCAAAGAAGTTTTCTTATTGTAAAGTTAGATGCTTTATATATCCATATCCTGATCATTAAGTATATCAGTTTACTTCAGTTTTAGCCAATTCTCTCTTACCACTAACTTTTGCCTTTGATTATCAGTCAGCTAAATGACCCTAAATTTTTTTCATTAAGGCAAAAACTATATATATATATATATATATATATATATATATATATATATATATATATATATATATATATTCTTAAAAAAAGAAAAATTAAAAAAAATTAATTTCCACTCCCTGTTTTATTTTTTTAAATTTTTAGTTTTATTTTTTTTTAAGATTTTTTAATTAAAAATAATATTTTCATCATTAGGGGACATGGACAACTTTTTGTAGTTTGAGAAGAATATTGTAATAATTAAAAGGTTAAGAGGACATTATCAATTGAAAAATAATTTATTTTCTCTTCTTGTCATTCTTTTATCTCTTCGGCCACTTTTGAAAATTAATATTAAATTTGTGAGATTCAATAATAATTTTATTTTTAAAGTGTGAAGATGCAAGAAGACATAAATTTTATGTATAACACAATGATAAACTTTAGGTGATAGCTTGAGATCGACAACATGCATGTGAACATTCAAGAACACAATGCTACACATGCACCCCTCATCCCCCTCTCATCCTCCCTTTTCATTAAATAAATTGATTTTAATGAAAAAGTAGTATCTGATGTCACATCAGATACTACTTTTTCATTAAAATCAATTTGTTTAATGAAAAAAAGGAATGAAATGATGTTTTTTTAGCATTTCTCCAATTCAGGTCAGCTCAAGAAGCACGCACCGGTGAGGTGTAGCGGAATGACGGCATCCTCTCAAGCACGAAAGAGACAACGCCGATGGAAACCCCGCCTCCTCGACTTTTCAACACGTCCAGTCTTTTTTTCGAACTAATAGTAAATGCATATAAAATCAGACATGGAATTTCACGTAGAATTCTACATATCCTTGATATCAATAAAATATGTGGCTAAGAAAGCATCACAAACAATCTAAGCCATGCGGTGTTTGGCAAACATTTTCAACTTTCTCTCCATTTTTATTTTCTTAAAAAAAGTTAAATCCAAATTTTTTTTTTTCCTTTTTATATCACATCAATAATTTTTATTCAAATAAAAAAACTCATTATAAAACAAAACTTTTTCACTTTTCTATAAAACAATTTCTTACTTTTTTATGTTTTATATCATATCAATCACTTGTTACTGTGTAGGTGGTCCCCTACCTTAATTTATTTTTAAAAAATAAAAAAAACTTAAAAAGTAGTAGGAGACCACCTTGCCACATAGATAATGCTGTGAAAAGTTGTATCTTTGGGTGGTATTCAATCATTACTCTTATAAATATCATCAATAAATAAGAACAAAATGTAATCTTTTAATTTTTTTTTAATAATAACATTAAATGTCTAACACGGAGCTGGTCCTAAATTTTTTATATATATATATATATATTATTTCTGATGATAAAATATGTGGCTAAGCAAGCAACAAACATTCTAGATGATAATGAGAAGTTTTGGTCAAAAGATATATTATCTAAATCTGAGCAGAATTTGACTTAACACCAATTAATATTTATTTTTATAAGTTTGCCTTCAATTTAGGCTTTTTTTTTTTTTTTTTTTTTTTTAATATGTTTGTCTTTAGTTCAGGGCGTTCGTTATCACATAAATATCATTAAAAAATTGTTGGGCTTGTCCTACAGTTTGCAGTGGCAGGTCGTCTGGTGGGACCGTGGGTGTGAAATTATTCTTTCATAATTCTTTTTGCACAATTCTTATTTAATTTTCAGACAATTCTAACGCATTGGATAGGATTCACATGTATTGCTTTCACCCTATGTGTTTGAATTATGTTAAAATTGTGTAAAAAAAGTTGTACATAAATCACTCATCTTACTATTAACTACCAAGGCACGGCCCTCACCATAATTATCTGTATATTTTTATTTATATACACACATATATATGACATCTACTGTATGTTTGGCAAATGAGCGAAAAGAATAATGGAAAAAGAATTTTTAATTAAGTAAAAAGTGATAAATGTGATATAAAGGAAAAAAAAAATTATATAGAAAAGTGAAAAAGTTTTTTTTTTTTTTTTTTTTTTTGAGGGAAAGTTGAACTTTCATTAATACAAACAACATTACAACATTCGACCATTACAGCATTCAGCCACCCTAAAGGTGTACATTCAACTTGAGTCAAAGATTCAAATAAATACAAACAGTAGCAACTAATAAAATCCAGCCAACAACATGGTGCCTCTGCGTTGACATACACCTTTACTTGATCAGGGAGTCGGTCACACATACTGGGCAAAAGCCAATAACTGAATTAATACACGCACATAACACATTGTCAGATTAAAGCCCAATCAAAACAACACAGGATAAGCACTTTGAAGTGGAGACTGTCTTTCGGGAGGGCCGCCAACCAAAAAACCCTTCAACACCAAACACCGTAAGACCTCCGAACACCATCAGCCCCACCAATCACGGCAAAAACAACCAGTTTGTAGCCATCACGCGCAGCCCAAAGCAGAAATAACGCACAGGCGCGTGATGACCACGCTCCGACCACCGACAGACCACAAGGCCGTGAGGAGTGGCTGAAGCACCAGAAGCTGACGGAGACTGAGGCTAGAGGGCGCGTATCCCACAGAAGACGGCAGAAACTCGTAGATCTAGCCTCATAAAATCTGACAGTAAGAAACTCGGCCACAAATTCCGCCGGCAACACGCCATGGACAGCCAGACCCCTCCGACATCTCCACCAAAGAACTCACCTGCCACCACAAACTAAACAACTAAAACAACAACAAATTCCACCGGATCCACCGAGGAGACAAAACTACCACAACCCAAAAGGTTGGGAGACTTACCAACACCCAAACAACAAAAAAACCCTGGGAGGAGGGAGGCATGAAGCCTCCCTCTCCCAAAACAAAGCCAAACGACGACTCTCTCTCTCTAGAAACACCGGGAGCTTCTCTCTCTACCTTGTCTCTCTCTCAGCTTAAAGATATAGTTGTCCCCAAAAGTGAAAAAATTTTGTATTGTAATGAATTTTTTTATTTGAATAATAATAAAAAACTATTAATGTCATATAAAGTGAAAAAAATTCGAATGTTTTGATGCTAATTATTTTTAAAAAATGTAAAAGTAACGAAAAAGTACATATAACCCTCTCAAACTACCACCTTATTGTCAATGTACCCTCCAAATTACTAATTATGTCAATCTCTCCCCTAAACTACTAAAAAATGTCAATGTCCCTCATAATGACAAAAATGTCATTTATAAAATTATTATTATTATTTTTTTTTTTTTTTAAAAATAATATTATTTTAAAAAATTTTAAATAACAAAAAGTTAAAAATAAAAACTATGGTCATTTTTGTTTTTCGAATTTATAAGGACATTTTTGTCTTCTTGAAAAAAATTTATGGTCTTTTTTGTCTTTTTGTTGGTCTTAGGGGAGACATTGACAATTGAGTGGTAGTTTGAGGGAGATATGTGTACTTTTCTCTTAAAATAAAGATGAAAATTTTTGTGTTGCTCACCAAAGAAGGCTCTATCTCCAAATGCATATTGCGGCCGACAATAACGTGGATCAAAATCCCCTACAATTTTAAAGAAATTTGAGATTCTTAAATTCCTTTGAAATCAATCCCTTTTTACATCGAAATGACGTAAAAAAATGTTATATGTTAAAGATATGACATGTTAACAATAAAATCGAAAAAAAAAAAAAAAATCATTCCAAATGGCTTTTCCTTCATTTTTGAAAAAGCGTTTATTTTTTTACTAAATCGAAAGACAGTTTTTTGCTCAAAACTTTTATACGACATAAAGTGTAAAAACAAACATTTTTGAATGATTTTTTTTTTTCATTGTTAATATGTCATTTCTTTAATATGTAGTATTTTTCACATCATTTCAATGTAAAAGAGGACTTAATTTAAAACAAATTTAAAAATCTAAAAATTCTTTAAAATTGTAGCAAATCCTAATCCATCAACGTACATTCTCGACTGATAGTATAAATAAATTCATGCATAAAAGTGTGATTAAGCAATTTGGGGCCGCCGGTACGTGTTTCGTTGATTTTGACGTTATAATTTTTTATTATTTTCTTTTCTAAAGTTGCTTAAAAAGATGGAGATTAGTATTAAAAATCAATATCATTTAACTTGTAGCATTAAACCATTAAAAATTGAAATCATACCATTTTATCCACTTGTCTTTTCCGGTGTTCTATTTTTGAAAGTTTCATAGTTCAAAATGAAATAAATAAATGCTCAAAAGATAGAAAGTTTTCAAGTATTTTATTAAACTACAAATCACTCTTTTTATATTTTTTTTTTTAATCAACTTGTTATTAAGTTTCGGAATGTGTTATTTTTATATTATATTATTTTACATCAATATTAGATCTAGACATATCGAATATGAGACTCGCATATGTTAATTCTTATACATCTTGATCTATAGTTGATGTTGGATATATAATGTGACGCACCAAAATCATTTCCCTGAAGACACGTTAGAAAATCTTCTATCTTTTTCTTTTTTTTTAGAGTCAAAATCTTCTATCTTTTTCAATTTCAGTATTTATCGCCTCAAGCCCTTTATGAGTCCCTCTGCAGGCTGCATGTGCAGGTGCAAGTCCAATTGCAACTCATCCTCTTTATCCCTTCGCCCTCTCATCTCTCTCTCTTTCTCTATCTCTCTTCCATCCACGCCCGCATTGATCACCGATTTACCTTCGATCTCTGTAGCCCTCTCCCTCCTAGCTCGATCTCTGTAACCCTCTCACTCCTTCGATCTCTGTAACCCTCTCCCTCCCTCGATCTCGATCTGTAACTCTGTTCAAAGACGAAATTAAGGCTAGTAAAAATGCGTCGAGTACTCAAACTAGTGCTTTTCGTTATTATCACCATCATCATGCACACAAATGTCTCTGTATCTAGACCCAATCCGGGCTCCTACGTTCCACCCGCTTTTCAGGCTTCTCTGAACAAAGGTTACGTCCCTCCGTCTGCTCCAAATCCTAAAATCCCGGCGCCAGCCGCTTCAGCCACCACTGGAAGAGCCAAACCTACGCCACCTTAATTAAGTCATGCTTTGATCCGCAACTGCCAGTATTTCCTTTTGTTCTTGTTCTTGTTCTTGTTCCTCTTAGGATAGCAGTAATAGCTGAATCGATCAATTCTGTCTTCGATCTCTTCGTTCTCCACCATAATATACCATAATAAAACAAAGCCATGAAACCGGCCAGATCGTTGGGTGCAATCATTCAGCACCCAAAACTACCCATCAGTAAGGTGGATGTGAGGATGGTTAGTTTTGTAAGGCTTACGTACACCGCCAGCCAACGCCGGAGGACCTTGTTGGAGTCGGCCGCTGCGGTCGGCGAAAGGCCGGAGTTGGAGCTGTCGGCCGCCGCGGTCGGTCTTGAACATCTTCTTCGGCAGCAACACCTTAATCGCGGAAGTAGATCGGCAGTAGGTCCTCATCGGAAAGGGTGCCGGTGATCTTCGCCGTCATGACCTGGTTGTCGGAGCATCATTTATATTTACTTCCAGTGACTTTGTATTTTGTGGGTTAAGTCCAAGTAAGAATTGTATTTTCCTTTTACTTCCATTACCAAATCAATATATATTATGGTTAAGCTGCAGTTGCGGAGAACTTGAATTTTGTGTCCTCCTCCTTATCTTTTACGTGTTGTGATGAGCCTTTTGAACAGGTTGTATTGAGAAACTCGCATGATGTCCATATCATACTCGCACTGAGGAAATTTTTATTATGTCTATACATTAGTACGTATGGGACACATATTAAGAAGGTGATCATCTTGAATGGAATATTGTGCGGTTTAAGAGAGACTGAGAGAGATTGTTTAAGAGTTGTTGGTGTGGCTGTTAATACTAAGCAGAAACAATAATAATTTCATGGCCAATTTTGTTGGTGTCGCCTATCTTTTTTATGTAAATGTGGAGCTTCGTTGTCCTTACTGAGCTTCTTTTGTATATGGAAGAACATGCTTATCTTTTGTAGAGCATATTGGTAATTACTTTTCCCCAGCAAGATAAATGGATGTCTGCAAACTTTGTTTTTGTTTTCTAGTAGTTATTAATCATGTTAATTTTCAGTGTCTAATTAGTTTTAATTTATCAGTTTCTTTGTTGTGATTGTGATGGGATCGGACTGAATGGGCTTGTAGAACTGAGGAAACAGCATGCAAATGTACATTCTAAACTAACGATAATATTGCCACTGAGAATTTAGATGTCTGAAACTGTGAGAAAATATTAATGGGTATGGTTGAATTTAGATGTCCAGAGATCTCATGCGTGCTTGCATTGAGAGACTTTGAATAATGGTCTGGAAGACAGTTAAAAAAAAAAGAAAAATTATGTGTTTCTCACATATTAAGAAGGTGATCACCAATTCACCTTCGATCTCTGTAACCCTCCCTCCCTCGATCTCTGTAACTCTGTTCCAAGACGAAATTAAGGCTAGTAAAAATGCGTCGAGTATTCAAACTAGTGCTTTTCGTTATTATCACCATCATCATGCACACAAATGTCTCTGTATCTAGACCCAATCCGTGCTCCTACGTTCCTCCCGCTTTTCAGGCTTCTCTGAACAAAGGTTACGTCCCTCCGTCTGCTCCAAATCCTATAATCCCGGCGCTAGCGGCTTCAGCCACCACTGGAAGAGCCGAACCTACTTCACCTTAATTAAGTCATGCTTTGATCCGCAACTGTCAGTATTTCCTTTTGTTCTTGTTCTTGTTCTTGTTCCTCTTAGGATAACAGTAATAGCTGAATCGATCGACTCTGTCTTCGATCTATTCGTTCTCCACCATAATATACCCTAATAAAACAAAGCACTGAAACCAGATCGTTTGGTGCAATCATTCAGCACCCAAAACTACCCGTCAGTTAGGTGGATGTGAGGATGGGTAGTTTTGTAAGGCTTACGTACACCGCCAGCCAACGCCTGAGGACCTTGTCGGAGTCGGCCGCCGTAGTCGGTGAAACGCCGGAGTTGGAGCTGTCGCCGCCTCGGTCTTGAACATCTACTTCGGCAGCAACACCTTGTTAATTGCTTACGTAGATCGGCAGTAGCTTCTCATCGGAAAGCGTGCCGGTGATCGTCGCCGTCATGACCTGGTTGTCGGAGCATCATTTATGTTTACTTTCAGTGACTTTATAAGTTTTCCAGCATTGCAAAACTCATATTTGTCGTGCTATAATCACCGGCTAATGAAGGATCCAGCGGTGATTTAATCACTGCATAAAGAAGGATCTGGAATCATGAAAGAAGCTGCCGTGAAATGCATTTTGAACGCCAAACCATCGTGCAACCCATTCGCTGGCAAAAACCCGCATAAAGCTGAGCGGGTTTTCGCCGCATGCAGGAGACGCCGGTCCGTCTTGGCCGGCGTCGTTCCATATGGAAGAGACCGCTTCCAGCGGCCTCTCCCGTCACTGGAACTGGCGGTCCTTACCGGCCGCCTGGTTCCTGGGCAAACGGCGACCCCTCTGGGTCGCCGTTGCTGCTAAGCAGCGGCCCATCGTGGTCGCTGCATAAGGCGGCAGCAACCATGGGGATAAGCTTGGGCGGCCGGCGTTCATGGTGAAAAAAAAAAAAATCGGAGGAAGAAGTAGGAAGATAAAACGGTGCAGAGGCAAAACAATTTCGGGTCAATGGGTTATGATATTCGGGTTAATGGGATAGGGTTTTAAAACCCATGCAGTTTTGGGTCACTAAAGGGTCTGGCCCATTCTGAAACTTGACCCAGCCTGATTCATGCAAATTTTGGGTCTATAAGTGGACTGACCAGAATGGGCCAGCCCAATGAGGTAAATCCAGCACAAGCCCGATCCAGTTAAAAAAAACTGGCTCATTAAGTGGGCTGACCAATAAACCCAACCTATTAAAAGCAGCCCATCTAGAATTAAAAACATTTGGGTTCTTGTGGGGTTTTGAACTTGGGTTCTCCAAGTGCAAAGGGCCGAAAGCTACTTACTAAACCATTAGGCCATGCATTTTTTATCATGACCTCTTATTGCAATTTTATTTCTCTTATGATTTATATTGTTTTGTATTAAAATTATTGTTTCTTTAATACATGAACCGATGAATATATTTAATTGTTTAATTTATATTATATAAATATAAATTGCTTGATACCTAGACCTAAGAATAATTAACAATGTCATATATGCTGGTGTGTTTACAGTAATATCCAAGAATGTAATGTCTATAAAAGTTTTAGATAGGAAAGTCTTGGGATTTAAGTGTGTCCTTGTGACCCCCCTCACTTTCCTGAGAACTCACCTGGTTGTACCTTGGAGAATGCTGTTTATCCCATTTCAGTATTGTTTTGTTTTATTTCTATGGCTATTTATGCACATCTGTAAAGTTATTAGATGATAATGAAGTCGTAATTATCATGATAATTTTGGGAGAGTCATAGCATCTCAATTTTGAATGATAATTGCATCAGAATTACGCACACGTATGAACCTCATAAATAATTTTATTAGATGCTCATGAATTGCAGCATAATTATTATGATTTTGGGAGAACCACAGCATCCTAATTTTATAATAATTACATAAAGGTCGTACACATTTGAACTTCATATAAAAAAATTAACATCATGTTGTAATTAATTCATAAATTTAATTGCTTATCCTCACATTGACGTTTTTATTTTTATGATTTAATTAGAATAAGATAACAAATTTAGCATTAAAAGTAAAGTCTCTCTTAGGCCTACAGATACAGAGAATTTTATTTATTAATGTTTAAATTTATTAGTCTTATTAATAAAGGGTAAATTTCATGCATGATACTACATTTGCCCACAGGTAAGTTTAAATTTACTATTTACTATTAAATTGGTATTGGCTAATTTAAAATAAAGTTACTTCATAACATTAAAGTATTATTTTGTTTATTTTCTTAGTTATTACAGCTATTCCTATCACTCTATTTTTAGTAGTTGTATGTTCCAATACTTTATGCTAATAATTTTTCTGATTGGAAAAAGACTTTAAAGAAAAACCTTTTACAGTCTTAAAAGTGTTTGTAATCCCATTATGGGAATTAACGATATGATAGGTTAGCTTAAGTCCCTAAAGGTTGAGATTATTTAAGTCATTCTTGGTATATTTCATTTTGAATTCTCTATTCTGATTATGGTATTTTATCTTGTGGCATACATAAAGATAAGTGGTTAGTTAAAGGAACTTCTAACCATGTGTGTTCAAAAAGATGAGAGAATCCATAAAGTCTTCACAAGGTTACTCATGTTAAGGAAAAGACCAATAATGGCAATCATGCCCCCAACATTTAAAGCATGAGAATAAGGTGTCAAAAAGTGTTTTGACAGTCAAGATACCTATTTCTCCTGCAGTAAATAAAACATAAGGGCATATAAAGAAAAATTGCATGAAGTAAGAGAAATGACTTGATATGAAAAAAATCTCATATATTTAGTGTGTAGTGAATCTCCTTTATTTACTCCTTTAAATATGTTGCAGATTGATTATGGTTAACAATCCACGTTGTCAACACAATGCAAAGTTTTCTTAAAATAAATAACACGTGTTTACAATTGAAAGTTATTGGGATTTATAGATTAATTTTAGAATTTAGTTATTTTTGGACCTCAGTAATGTTTTAAATATTCCATAATTTTCAAGAAAAATTTAATTTATATTTTAGCTTGTTAAATAAAATTTCAATTTTTAAACTTGAAATTTTTATTTAGGGTGGAATATTAGTTGATGGTTTATTAAAATTTATCTATATCCCAACTTTGAAGCAAATTTATTGTTTATTTCTGCATATTGATGTTGACGTAAAGTGGAGTCTTGTGAATGAAAAATGCTCTTATTATGGCATTGAAGATTGAAATATATTTCCATAGATAAAATAAAAGTCGGTAAATAATAATTTACTGAATTTGGTACTTGTGTGGATTGCATAAGGGAAAATATACCAACAAAACGACTAAAGATGTCAAAGAGAGCCTTTTGAAATTATTGAGTTCATGTACATTGATAGGTGTTGACTTTTTCATGATCGTACCACGATCGATCACACATAGGTCGTACCACGATCGATCACATAGATCGTACCATGATCGATCACATATGATCATGTGATGGATCGTGGTACGATCAATGTGATAGATAGTGGTACGATCATGTGTGATGGATCATGGTACGATTATGCGTGATGGATCATGGTACGATTATGCGTGATGGATCATGATACGATCATGTGTGATCGATTGTCCAATCTATTGTGATATGAATGTTCGATCCATTAAACTCGACACAATGAAGGTTCAATCAAACGTCCGATCAATCATAGTGTAGTAGTCTAATCGATTATGATAGAATAATATGATCGGTAGACCATCCAATTGATCCTAGTGCATTAGTATATGTTAATTAACTAGATAATATGTTAGTTTCTGAGCTAACTAGTTAGTATATATGTTAACTAATACACACACATATAAATATTAAGGAACATATGTAATACACACACATATAAATATTAAGTAACATATGTAATATATATTAATAAATTGAGTAAAAATTAAAAAAAAATTAGAGCTGTTTTAAAAAGAAGAAAAAAAAAGCTCTAATTTGAGTCGTTTGGAGAAAACAACTCAAATTATAGTCTTTTTTTTTTTTTTTTAATAAAATGATTCTAAATGGAGCCGTTTTGGAGAAACGGCTCCGATTGGAATCGTTTTCTCCAAAAAACGACTCCAAGTCGTTTTGAAATTCTGGGGGGCGAGCCCTGTTTTTTTTTAAAAAAATTCGGAGATAATTGCACCATTGGTCTTTGTGGTATGCCATAATTATTTTTCACTCCCTATGGTTTAAAAAGTTCATGGGAGGTCCTTGTGGTTAGCAATAATTACAAATCGATCATTGGAGTCAAATTTCGTTAAAAATTTTAACAGATTCCGTCAAATGCCACGTCAGCACCACGTGTCGCCAATAAATATACTTATTTTTATTTATTTATTTATTTTTTAAAATAAGTATATTTACTTATTTTTTAATAAATTTATATTTTTTTATTAAGATTGACACGTGTCGCCATCTTATTGGCGACACGTGGTGCTGGCGTGACATTTGACGGAATATGTTAAAATTTTTAACAGAATTTGACTCTAGGGATCGATTTGTAATTATTGCTATTCACAATGACCTCCTATGAACTTTTTAAACCATAGGGTGTGAAAAATAATTATGGCATACCACAGGGACCAATTGTGCAATTATCCCAAATTTTCAAATACTTTTTTACTTTCTCTTCTTTCTCCCCTGTCCTTTCTTCTTTTTTTTTGTTATTCTTTTCTTTTCGTCTGTAAGGAGCTAACCAAGAGAGAGATTAGAGAGAAAAAGAGAAAGAAAGAGAGACCAAGAGAGATGGAGAGAATTAGAGAGAACTTGAGGGAGGCGTGCGGTGGGCTAGCCACCGTTTGGGGATAATTCATACAGCATGCTTTTAAAGTTTTTGCAGATGGGGCAATGAATATTGCAAATAACTGATATGTACGTGTTCTTTCTTTTGAAATTTTTACTTGTCTTTGTCTGTTTCTCTGTGGAAGTATCTAGTTTGTAACATTTGCCATTTTTTTATGACAGGATTTTAGAAATGCCAGGTTGATACTGCTTTTATCCCAAAGCATGAGCTGGAATTTCTATTTTTTTCTCCTACTCCGAACTCAATAAATTAATTCCTGTTAATTTGGTTCATTGTTGAGGGTGAAGAGAAAATGAAGACAAAGAGAAAATGAAGTATGAGAGCGGCGCACACACAAATGACGCACATACTATCAAATATGTAATTTGTTAGGGTTTTTTTTTTGGTTTTGTGCTAGGCGGGGCGGGGCGAATACCTGAGGTTTTTAAAAAACACTGGCTGAGACCCTCCTTGCCCTGCCCCGCACAGTTTTACACAAACAGTACTCGTACCCGCAAATTTCACTAGGAAAACTGGTATGTGCAGGTCAGATCGGAGCAGTTTGTGTGAGACAAATCAGTTTTTGCCCACCCCTAATTGTCGCCCCCCCACCCTTCTTTTTTTAAAATTTAGAAGAGTGAGAAAAAAAAAAGGTGGATCATATCTTTTTGTTTATTGGCCCAAGTCGGCCATTTTTCAGTTTATGACCCAAGTCAGTGTCCATCGGTCTTCACTACCGGTTGTCACCTGTCACAGTTGCTGGCCTTCCGCTTGCCAGCCTCTTGTCTCCTCCGACAGCATTCAGCCAGTCTTCACCACTGGCCTCCGTTTTTTCTATTTTCAAACTCAAACTTCAAGAATCTTCCACATTAAGTTTGAGGAGGGATGTTAGAATATATTATTATTGATTTGTATTTCATAATCTAGGTCGGTTTGCGTTTTCTTGTATAAGTCGATTTATGTTTACTTCTATAGGTTGACTTATCAAATTATAATAGGGATCTATATATTGTAAAAAAAAAAAAAAAAAAAAAGTTAAGGAGCATCATGTAGCCTTTTTTTTTTTCTCTTGCTTCTAGTATTATTCTCTTATTTTAAATTTTTACACAAATCTCAAAAAAAAGAAAAAAAAACATTTTCTTACTTATGATGAGCTTTTGAACAAGCCGGTTTCTGAGCTGGAAAAACATGGATGATCTATTATTCATTGTCCTCACAAATTATCGCTTTTTCATCACCATGTGAGGGAATCGATAATCTTATTGGACGTCTAAATAAGATAAACTGCTTGCGAAAAAGGAAAAGAAAAAACAAAAGAAGGTAAGGAGTACCGATCGTTTCAGATGATGTCTTAACTTGAAAATATCAACTGGCCGGAATAGATAAAATATTTGTAGCGTATATATATAGAACCCATAACTATAAAGCAAATTAAGTGTTAATAATCAAAAGTTTATATTGCGTTCGTGCATGTTACATCAAGATTTTTTTGGCATTAATGAATAAATATTTTTAAATAATTTTGCCATGCGACAAAATGGGCAGACTTTATGAATTCTATTTATGAAAGAGTTCTTACTTTTCTTTTTTCTATAAATTCAATTATTGCGGAATCTCTTGGGGCTTTAAGGGCGGTTGAATTTTGTAGAAAAATGAGTTTTTTAATATCATTTTGGTGGGTGATTTTTTGATTGTGGTAAAAGCTCTTAATAGTAGGGATGATAGTTGGTGCAGGTATGGGCAAATTGTATATGATATTGTTGAGGTTCTCCATTGTTTTGATAGTTGGCAGTGTTGTTTTATGAAGCGGAGGGCCAATAAGACAGCTCATACGTTGTCAAATGAGTGGATTTTTTTTTTTTTTTTTAAATTTTTTATTTTGTACTGAACTCAGAGCAACAGTCTCCGGTTGTTTATGACTTTTTAGGCTCTAGTTTATAATCTTGGTTATATAATAAAATATCAGTTATATTTTCTTCTAAAAAATAAAAAGGAAAAAAAAAAATGACAGAAAAAGTGGATGGAGAGGGTAACATTACCTTTTTACATATATATAGAGTAGATATGCGCTTGGCCATTATAAATACAATTCGATATATTTTTTTCTCATAGGTAATTTGATTCTATAGTCAAAGACTTTAATGCGGTAGTACTGAATTTCAAATCTCTCTTTCTATATATATATATATATATATATATTAATAAATTATTTTCTGTTGAGAAAAAAAAAAAAAAATAGACGAAGTTACTCAAATTTTAGAGAACGACCTATACTGATCTCTTTATCATGCCAAAGAATTTGTTATAAGGAAGTAAGGAACATAAGTTTAAAAATAAAAAAGAAAAAAAAGGGAAGAAGTGGGCCCCGTCCTGCTCTGTCACAGGACTCACAACTTGTAGTTGTCGAATTTAAAATTAGATATATATATATATTTTTTTCTCATTTTACGTGGTATTGAAAATATAAATATTATTTGTGATACATGTCCACGTGACAACCAGAATAGGTGTCGACATTCTAAGGTGGGTGAAGTGAAGGTCAGTTAAAAAAATGACGGAACACGGACGGAAGTGTTAACTAAGTTTTTTCATTAACGACAAGTACTACTTGTGACACTTTTTGAAACTAATGTGTGATTTAGGGTCTAACTACATATACCTATAAAGTATTTAATCCTTAATTTTAATAAATGCAAAAAATAAAAATAATAATAATAAAATAACCTTCACACAGCAGTATAATGTATATAATCCATGTGATGGGAAGATAAAGAAACTTGAATCAATTAATAACCAGGGCAATAAAATTAAAGAGATTAATCAAGAACCCTAGCTAGTTGTACTAGTATCACATCCGGACAGCATTTTCTTCATTCCATCGCGACGCATGTCGGCCTTCTGATAATGCCTTTTTTGAGTTTTTCTCATTGGTGTCTTTTTTATTTATTTATTTTTTAATAGATATTCTCATTGGTGTCTCGGGATCTATGAATTATTGTATGTGGCCTTGTTTAAATGCGTGATTCATTTGGACAGGTAAAGTAAAGATTAACCGAAGTACCCCTAATTTAACACTAAATTACAGACATGATCACCTAATTAATTATGTTGGACTTTTGTCCCATGCCATATCCTCTTTTATATATATATATATATATAATAAATTTACTAAAACGAAGTTGTTTTGAATTATGTATAGATTAGGTTATGTTTACATTGATTTGGTTGATTGAATTGTTTTCTTGTGTAATACTTAAACAAAAATGTAAAGTAAGATAAAATCAATATATTTTCAAAAGATTAGGGCTTAAAAAATTAAAACAAGCTAAAAATACTAAAAATTGGCCTAATTTTTTTTAAAAAAATCTTTGAAAATTGGCCCTAATTAATAGAGACAAAAAAAGGCACAAAAGACTAAATATGATAATTATCAAATATGCAGATAACGAATAATTATCTTATTTAAAAAACACAATAACTGCGAGAATGCAGTCAGTAAAAATATATGACGTGGATTCAAATATTTAAATGTACACCCCTCTTATCCTTTATCCTTCACCTATTTTTTTTATTTTTTAGGAACTTTATCCTTCACCTATTATATATTCATGTTGAGCTTTGCAATTAAATTATCGCATCTTTATAATCACCAAGTGAATCAAGTGATCATGATCAGTGAACCAATTATAACCTGAGTAATACTACACATCATCCCCTTGTCTTCCTTTTGTCCTCCCAAATTTGATGTGGCTCTTAAAATCACCATTGAATTTATGATAGATCATTATTGAATTTTGATCCAATGGTGATTTTAAGAGTCACATCAATTTTGGGAGGATAAAAGGAGGACAAGAGGATGATGTGTAGCATTACTCTTATAACCTTGATGGATGTCAAATTTTGTTGTGGCGGTGGATTAACGGGGTGTTTGAATTCCATGAAAGGATGGTCAAAATTGTACGTTGAACCGGCAATTTTTAAGAAATTGCCGTGGATCTTGAGCTTGTTTGGCAAAGACATGTACAGAACATAACATAACAGAGTAGTGGGTTGTTAATTTTTGAAATTAGTAAAAAGTGATGATGTGATATAAAATAAAAAGAATTTGTATAAAAAAGTGAAAAAATTTTGTATTGTAGTGATTTTTTTTATTTGAATAGTAATAAAAAATTATTGATGTGATATAAAAAAGTGAAAAAAAAGTGAGAATGTTTTGATGTTGATTAGTAGTAAAAAATATAAAAAAATGAGGAAAAAAGTACATGAACAGTACTGTAATGTATTGTTCCTTGACAAACAAGCCCCTTGATCCCGTGGACCACGTTCGCTTCTCAAAGAAGTTTTCTTATTGTAAAATATATTTTAATATATCCATATATATCCTGATCATCAAGTATATCAGTTTAGTTCAGTTTTAGCCAATTCTCTCTTACCACTAACTTTTGCCTTTGATTATCAGTCAGCTAAATGACCCTAAATTTTTTTCATTAATTAAGACCAAAAAAAAAGTTTATTTTCTTAAAAAAAGGAAAAATAAAAAATTAGTTTTTACTTTTTTAAGATTTTTCTTAATTAAAAATAATATTCTCGTCATTAAGGAACATGAACAATTTTTTGTAATTTGAGAGAAATATTGTAATAATTAAAAGTTTGAGAGGACATTATCCATTGAGAAATGATTTATTTTCTCTTCCGGTCATTCTTCCATCTTCTCGGCTACTTTTGAAAATTAATATTAAATTTATGGGATTCAATAATAATTTTTAAAAGTGTGAAAAAGAAAGAAGACATAAATTTGATGTATAACATGTGATTGTTTAAGACAACATGTGAACATTCCAAAAAAAAAAAAAAAAACACTTAAAAAGTTGTTGTTGACCCTCCTTCAACTCCAGCGATAAGGTCAAAATTCAGGTCCTCTCAAGCACCAAAGAGACAACGCCGATGGAAACCCCCACCCCCCCCCCCCACGGCTTTTCAACAGGTCCAGTCTTTCTCGACCAACGGTCCCACCAGATCGACCGATTCGACCTACGTACCACTGCAAACTATAGGACAAGCCCAACAATTTTTTAATGATATTTATGTGATAATGAACGTCATGAATTAAAGAGCCAAACATATTAAGGCCATGTTTGACAAAGGCCTTGCCATGCCAAAATAGTGGTAAGCCATCTTTTTTTTACTTTTTTTTTTTTTTTTTTTTTTTAAATTTTTTTTTTTTACTTTTTTATATTTTTCAATAACAATCTACATTAAAATATTCTCACTTTTTCTACTTTTTACACCAAATTAATAATTTCTTATTATTATTTAAATATAAAAATTCACTACAATACAAAACTTTTTACTTTATATCACATTTACCACTTTTTTACTAATTCTAAAAAATAACCATCTACTATCAGGGCATGGCAAGGTCTTTGCCAAACATGGCCTAAAAATAAAGAAGCCTAAATTGAAGGCAAACTTATAAAAATAAATATTGGTGTTTAGTCAATATATATTTTGACCAAAACTTCTCATTATCATCTACACTTGGTTAGGCACATATTTTATTATCAGAAATGATATATATATATATACACACACACATTTTTAAACAATTAAATTTTAAATTCAACGTTAAATTTATGAGACTCAATGTAGGTCCTATAATTCTATAATAAATTTGAAAAAAAAATGTGTAAGAAATGTATTTATATTATTCTCTTTTATTTATTTATTTTTATATAGATAAATAGATATTTTATTATTGATGTCAAAGACAATCTCACCCACTACTCCACTAGCGTTTTCAACGCACTTGTCCATATATATATATATGCATGACATTGTACAAAATACGGCCGGTTTAGTAACGTAAACTTGAAGCAAAACTTAGGGCCAAAAGGTTGAAAAAAAAGAGAAGAAAAAACAAACACAAGCTTGAACGACCAATGTTACTAGAAGATTAAATGCCTACCTTAATCAATGACTAGTTGATATGATGATGATCGGCTGGTGTAGATAACGAGGTTTAACTGTTAAAAAAAGAAGAAGATAACGAAGCTTGAATCACTATCACTACAAATTAACTCGATTAACTAGCTTAATAAATGACTAGTTTAAATTGTTTAATTATGTGTTGCCATGGCGTATTAATTTGTAAAAAAAAAAATATGAAAAATTTATCCTATTCCAAATTTGTGGCTTTAATATGCTGTCATTATGAAGAAAAACTAATTAACTTATCTAAACTATTTAAAAAATTTTCTAAATAAATTAGGAAATTAACGTTACAGAAAAAGACAAGTCATCCACCTTATTCTATATATAAGCACTATAAATTGTTGATTTCTGATTATTGCTTATGATCAAGGAAATTAGGATACGAAGAATAGGTGAATTAAAATTCCATGTTTGATTTTATATGTCCCTCTCTCTCTCTCTCTCTCTCTCTCTGTGTGACTGAAACTTTAAATTCATGCATAAAAATGTGAATACACAATATATAATTGGGGCGGTCGGTATGTGTTTGGTAGATTTTCTTTTTACAAAAATTGATATATTATTCCTACATCATATTATCCTACATCAACCTATATAAAGACAAATTGATTGTGAGATCACCTATGTATAGACTCACATGCATAGGTCACACACTCTATGTGTCTTGATGTAGGATTGATGTAGGATAATTAATGTGATGTAGAAAAATCATTTCTCTTTCGAAAAAAGTTGATCATAAACCTGCCAGTCCAGCCGTCATTGTAATTACCGTATCTTTTTTGTTTTTAATCCACATACTTGGGCCTGTTTGGTAAGTAATGGCCTTGTTTGGCAAAGGCATGCCATGGATAGAGTAGTGCTTGAGTATATACTATTAATGTACTTTTTTTTTTTTACTTTTTCATATTTTTCAATAACAATAAACATCAAAACATTCACACTTTTTCACTTTTTATAATAATTTTTTTATTAGTATTCAAAAAAAAAAAATACTACAATACAAAATTTTTTCACTTTTTTATACAAATTTTTTTTTTACTTTATATCACATCATCACTTTTTATTAATTTCAAAATTAACAATTCATTACTATTTGTGTGTTATGTAGTAAGAAATAATTGATGTGATATAAAATTTGAGAATGTTTTATAAAAAAATAAAAATTTGTTTTATAGTGAATTTGTTTTATTTAAATAGTAATTAAATATAATTGATATGATTTAAAAAATATAAAAAAATTAGAATGATTTTTTTTTAAAAAAAATAAAATAAAAGGAGAGTCAGAATGATTTGCCAAACAATGACCTAATCTCTCCGACCGAAAAGCATGCATTTTCCACAAAAGAGTCAATCAACTACATATTGGCTAGCTCATTAATATCCTCACGATGGCCGACCACCCAAAACGTACAGAATAAGAGATGGGATGGGCCCCAAAAGGAAAAGTACATTCTCGACTGATACTATAAATAAATTCATGCGTAAAAGTGTGATTAAACAATTTGACGTTATAATTTTTTATATTTTTTTCTTTTCTAAAGTCGCTTAAAAAGATAGATAGTGGTATTAAAAATTAATATCTTCAATCTTTTTCAATTTCACTATTTATCGCCTCAAGCCCTTTAAATATGAGCCCCCCCCTGCAGGCTGCAGCTCAACTGCAACTCATCCTCTCATCTCTCTCTCTCTCTAGCTATCTCCATCCACGCCCGCATTGATCACCGATTCACCTTCCATCTCTGTAACCCTCTCACTCCTTCGTTCTCTGTAACCCTGTCCCTCCCTCGATCTCTGTAACTCTGTTCAAAGACGAAAGGCTAGTAAAAATGCGTCGAGTATTGATCAAACTAGTGCTTTTCGTTATCATCACCATCATCATGCACATAAATGTCTCTGTATCTAGACCCAATCCGGGCTCCTACGTTCCTCCCGCTTTTCAGGCTTCTCTGAACAAAGGTGACGTCCCTCCGTCTGCTCCAAATCCTAAAACCCCGGCTTCAGCCCCCACTGGAAGAGCCAAACCTACGCCACCTTAATTAAGTCATGGTTTGATCCGCAACTGTCAGTATTTCCTTTTGTTCTTGTTCCTCTTAGGATAATAGTAATAGCTGAATGGATCGATTCTGTACGTCTTCGATCTCTTCGTTCAGGGACGGAGCCAAAAGTTCTTATGAGCAGGAGTCAATGGCCGAATTTTTTTTTGGTAGGGGCCAAGTACACTAAATTTTTATTTTTACCTTATATTTTTTAATTTTTTAGATTATTTTTTTTCTCACCTTAAATTTTTTTTTTTAAGGAAATTTGGGGGGGGCCATGGCCCTGCCAGCCCCCCCCTCCCTCCATCCCTAAGAAAACAAAGCCATGAAACCGGCCAGATCGTTGGGTGCAATCATTCAGCACCCAAAACGACCCATCAGTAAGGTGGATGTGAGGATGGGTAGTTTTGTAAGGCTTATGTACACCGCCAGCCAACGCCCTGATGACCTTGTCGGAGTCGGCCGCGGCGGTTGGTGCAACGCCGGAGTTGAAGCTGTCGACGCCTCGGTCTTGAACATCTTCTTCGGCATCATTTATATTTACTTTCAGTGACTTTGTATTTTGTGGGTTAAGTCCAAGTAAGAATTGTTTTTTCCTTTTACTTCCATTACCAAATCAATATTATGGTTAAGCAGTTGCGGAGAAGTAGAATCTTGTGTCCTTATCTTTTACGTGCATGTTGTGATGAGCCTTTTGAACAGGTTTTCTTTATATATATGTCCTCATTTTGTTTTGTGACAAATTCAACATACATAATTTTGAAACAATATTGCGATCGATCTAATGGTTGAGAAACTCGCATGATGCATGTACATAGCAGCGCATACTCGCACTGAAGAAATTTATTAATTATGTCTATATCTTAATTAGTACGTATGGGACAAAGAAAAGTGAAAACTAATTTTTTTTTTTTTCTCTTTTTTCTAAAATACTTAAAATTAGATCTTGACTATTGAAAAAACTACAACACATTATAGTTTTTTTACAGCACCTAAGCCAAATCCCATTTTACAAAAGAGTTCTTAGTTTTCTTTGTTTATAAATTTGTTTACAGCTCCTTTAAGTAAAAAATGAAAGAAGTGGATGGAGGCCGGTATCGTTACTTCTTCTTCTTCTTTTTTTCTTTTTATTTTTTATTTTTTATTTTTTATTTTTTATTTTTTATTTTTTTTATATATATATATATATATATATATATATATATATATATATATATATATATATGAGAGTAGGTAATTAATTTGATTCTATAGTCAAAAGCTTTATGTGGTAGTGCCAAATTTAAAATCTTTATTCAAATTTTAGAGAACGACCAATACTTATAATTATCTATTTATCAAGCCAAAGAAAAATAAGTTAAAAAAAAAAAAAGAAAAAGAAAGAAAAAGAAGAAGAAGTGGGTCCGTGACTCCGTCCTGTCTTTGTCGATCCTCTCCTTTCATCGTTAATTTCTTTAATGTGGTCAATCTATGTACTTTGTGCTATTTGTCTAAGATGAATCAATGGATCACGCATTTAAAGATGCATGGCCACATACATTATTTCTTAATAATTTCTGAATATGTATATATAGATGCCGAGACACCAATGAGAAAAACTTAAAAAAAAAAAAAAAAAAAAAAAAAAAAAAGTATTATCAGAAAGCCGACATGCATAGAGATGGAAATGTAGAATTGGCACCATTTTTAATTGAAATATTGGAGAGAAACAAATTTTGCTAAGAGCAGTTGCAAGGAACAAATTATATATCCTTTTATCATTTACCTATTATATATATTCATGTCATAAATGATTTGAATTCATTGTCTCTGCAATTAAATTGTCTCATTTTTATCACCAAGTGAGTGAACCAAGTATATATTAATGCAACCTTGATGGATATTGTCCAATTTTGTTGTGGTGGAGCATTAACGGGGGCGTTTGAATTCCTTGAAAAGGATGGCCAAAGTGTTTTTCGTAAATTAAAGCGCTCGTGGTCGAGGTTCGCTTCTCAAATAAGTTTTCTTACTGTAAAATTGGATGCTTTAGCACTGCATGGATTTAGCACTGTAAAAGACCTGCTCCGATCCTCTTCAATTGGTTTCATGATGCATATATGTAACATTAATGTATATATGTATCTCCATCTTGGCAGCCGGCAGGGGCTAGCATTTGGAATTTGTGGAGTAAAATTGAAAAAAAAAATAAAACAATTAAGGGTAAAGGATATATACTAACTACTAGCCTTGTGAGATGTGGGAAGAAAAAACAAAAGGAATTCGGAGCATCTCCAGCAGTGATAGGTAAAATACCTAGTGAAAAAATACATTTTTTTTTTTCAGTTATTGCTTTTTCTTTATCTATATTCTTTTAAATATTATTATTGGTTTTTTTAAAAAAAAAAAAAAATTGCAAACACTTTTACCAAAACACCTTCGTCTGCAACAAGAAATCTCATAACACCATTGTGGAAGATCTTTGATCTTTTTCACTCACTGAGATGGAAGCTTCTTCCAAAATCTAGTACCAATCGTCATATCTTTGGGATTCGAATCCTCTCCGGTTCATTAGAATCGGGAAGGAGCCGGTTGATGGCTTGGATCCAAGGCTAAAAATAAGTCATATCATCAAGAAAAAAAAAGTACAACCTGGTTCTCCGGATCCCTATCACTTAAGGATCCTCTCCATTTCTTTCATTTTTTCCACTGCCGCTGAAACCCTCCTCCCTTGCTGCGTCAAAAAGAGTACAAACCTAAATGCAGGCTTTCGCAAGTAATAAATTCTCGATAAGGACGAGGTCGATCCACAGAGAATGATAGATACTAAGTAAAATTCCTATTATTGTGTAGAAAAGTAAATTGAATTGATTTTTTCCACTAAAAAGTTGATCAATGGAGAAATGGTAAACTAAACTAAATTAATAGGGGTAATTACATTTCCCCTATAAACTATCAACATTTGTAGAAATCCCTCATGAACTACCAACTTGACCAAAATAGAGTATTCAACTACCAAAGTTACATGTTTTCCTCCCTTCCGTCAGTCAAGGGTGTTAAGTCCAACGGTCAACGGGTAAAGTGTGGTCACGTGCTGTTTTAATGAATTTTCTTCCTATGTTACCCTTATCTCTGCAACTATCTCTATCCCTCTCTCTCGTTTATCTTCTTCCTGTCTGCAACTAATTAGTTGTCTTCTTCCTTGAACTGTCTCTCTCTTGCCTCAACATCATGCCCAAATTGATCCCGATCGCCGGCCCCTCGCTCTTTGCCATAGCTGATCAACAACGAAAGCTCACACAAAAACCCTAAAAACAACGAGTTTTGATTTTTGAGACACAAAATAAGTCATCCATCCCATTACAGTAGGATTTTATTTTTTTTAATTTTTTTTGGTCAATAAATATTTGCATGTTCTGGACTGTTTCCATCATTTGACGGCTTTGCATGTTTTCAGGTCTATACCACCTATCCCTCAGTGCAAGAACGTCCACAATGTAAACAAAGCTTTTTTTTTTTTTTGTTTTAGCCTTTATAAACAGAGCATAACAAAGCCACAAAGGAAGGAGGATATTGCTGGACCTTTACATGAATTTTTGAAGCGTACTCTTGTCCTTGGCGCTCAACATATCTACAGGTGCTCCACTCAATTGGTCTTCCGGCTATTGCTGTCTGTTCTAAGATAGTAGAGCGAAAATCCTTCTCTCACTCTCAGGCACGTCAATTCTTCTTATATGTTTATTCCCATACCTCTTGTAGTTTTCTCAAGAGTACACAAGTAAGGTAGATGAACTTCTGCATACCATCACCTCCGCTTCGGGTAACCCAGTCCCAATAAGTTATCCAATGGCCTGTACAAGACACATACAAACCTTATTAATCAGCCCATCATCAATCACGACGCTACTGATCTTCTTAAAGAGCTCATAAAGCACATCTATTTCACTTACAGTGACTGCATCCATGTAAGAGAGATGAAAATAATCTTTAGTATAACGATTTTATAGTTCTTTATAGAATGGTTTTCTTCTCTCTTTCTTTCGTTTGATTTTGTCAGACCATTGGCCGAACAGGCAATAGGTGCACATGGGGTTGGTTCAAGATATTCAAATTTTTTGTCTGAAATGAATAATAATTGGAGAAACACACTAAAAACAGACACACACACACACACACACACACACACACACACACACACACACACACACACACACACACACACACACACACACACACACACACACACACACACACACACACACACCACACACACACACACACACACACACACACAGCGAGGCTTCTTCAAGAATTAAATCCACAAACAAAACATGTTTTTGGGTCGTCGCTTGCGGAATTGATCCAAGGCTCTACTGCTCGGTGTCTCAGCCACTGCCCGCATGCAATCAAACGCATAGACATGCATGGAACGGACAAAGACTTATAGTTGGCAGTAGAGCAATATTGCAGGTGAACTCCTAGTCTTCTATTTGTTCTATGTCTCTCTTTTACACTTGAAATAAAACACTGCTTTTCTTTTTATGATGGCCAAATAGACATTTTTCTTATTGGTTCTGTATTACCTATAGTCTTAGTGATAGACTAGATTTCAATCTTCCTTTTTATTTTCCTTGTTTTGTCATGTAGTAGTATTAAAATGTTTCTCCAATTCGTGAGTCCAGCAGTTTGGTTTCACCTCTTCTTGTATTACCCATTGGACTCTATATTGGGCATAGGATGGACTTCTTCTTTTGACCCACCTCTTGGCTTTTACTCTTTGTTTTCTTTTGTAATTTCTACATAATACAATCTCTTGCATTAATAAATTATTTAAGCTTAAGATTAATATTTGAACAATATTTCAAAATTAAATATAAAATGAAAAAATTAAATCATAATAAGGTATGATAATATTTACTTTAATAGATAAAATATTATCATCCCTCCCCCAAGTTCAGCCTCCGCCACCAACAACCGCCACCGACAGCCAACTTGACCCACTAAAACCATCACTGGAAGATGACAGCCAACTGGATACGATCCTTTTCCATTGGGGTGTTTCTCTAACTGGGTCAAGAGCAGGGACGAAGGGAGGGGGGCTGGCAGGGGCCATGCCCCCCCCCCCTCAATTTCTTTAAAAAAATAAATAAATAAGGTTGGTAAAAAAATTTCTAAAAAATTAAAACAAAAATATATGGTAAAAAATAAAAATTTAGCTTACAGGCCCCTACCAAAAAATTTTTTTGGCCACTGGCCCCTGCTTATAAAAGCTTCTAGCTCTATCCCTGGGACTCAAGAGCAATCGGAGCTCTGGAATATTGTCACACAAACTTCATCAACTAATTTTCTGATGCGTTTTGGTCAGACCCTGAGTTTTCCAAGGTATTTGTAGGGAAAAGACCTTGTTATTTCAACACGGGTGTGATGGTGATGGATTTGGTGCGATGGAGAGAGGGTGACTACAAGAGAAAGATCAAGAAATGGATGGAAATTCAGAAACAGATGAGGATTTACAAATTGGGTTCTCTTCCACCGTTTTTGTTGGTTTTTGGTGGAGATGTTGAGGCGATTGATCATAGATGGAACCGACATGTGCTTGGTGGGGAGTAATTGCAGGTCTTTGCATCTAGATCCTGTTAGTTTGCTTCACTAGAGCGGCAAAGGGAAGCTATCGGCAAGGCTTGATGGGAGGACGCCATGCCTAGTTGATTATCTATGGGCTCCTTATGATCTCTATAACCAATGACCGGCGTCTTCACCACCATTTTCGAAAACAAAAACAAAACAGTAACTGGAAGAAATGTTGGACCAGCGAAAATGGGCCTATGCTATTCCTGTGACACAAAATGGTTACTCAAGCTCAGATGGAGGACCAGCGAAAATGGGCCTATGCTATTCCTGTGACGCAAAATGGACCCGTGGCCATGTTTGTGCGGTGCCCAAGTTATTCCTAATTGATGCCGTTCAGAAGGAGGAGGAAGCGGACAACACCCAGGCTGACCAGACAGAAGAAGACCCCATGGAATTCTTCTTGGAAGAATTTTCGGAAATCTCGTTAAATGCTATTACTGGGACACCCAACCTGAAGACCATACGGATTGTCGGAGTTATTCGATTCCACTGAGTCGTCATCCTTATCGACTCCGGGAGTACCCACAATTTTGTGGACTCCAAACTAGCGGCCTCATTGGGTATCCACCCCCAGCCGCACGATGGAATCAAAGTTCAAATTGCCAATGGCCATGAGGTGGCTAGCCCTGGTCGTAGCAGGGAGGTGGAGGTTAGACATTTATTAATGATATTTATGTGATAATGAACGTCCTGAACTAAAGAGTCAAACATATTAAGGCCATGTTTGGCAAAGGCCTTGACATGCCAAAATAGTGGTAAGCTGTCTTTTTTTCCCTTTTTCTCATTTTTTTTCAAATTTTTCAATACCAATCTACATTAAAATATTCTCACTTTTCTACTTTTTACACCACATTAACAATTTTTATTATTATTTAAATATAAAAATTCACTACAATACAAGACTTTTACTTTCTACACAAAACTTTTTTACTTTGTATCATATCTACCACTTTTTACTAATTCTAAAAAATAACCATCAAATATCATGGTATGGTATGGCAAGGTCTTTGCCACACATGGCCTAAAAAAAAAACCTAAATTGAAGGCAAACTTATAAAAATAAATATCGGTGTTTAGTCAATATATCTTTTGACCAAACCTTCTCATTATCATCTATATATATAATACATATTTTTACACATTTTTGTACAGCTTAATTTTAAATTCAACGTTAAATTTGTGAGACT
This sequence comes from Alnus rubra, assembly GCA_028654335.1. Lineage (NCBI taxonomy): Eukaryota > Viridiplantae > Streptophyta > Magnoliopsida > Fagales > Betulaceae > Alnus > Alnus rubra. The sequence goes on along the minus strand of JAJPGS010000126.1, from coordinate 220,963 downwards.
CAATGTGAGCCTCATAAATTCTATGATGAATTTAAAAAGAAAATGTGTAGAAATGTATTTATATCATTTTCTTTTATTTATTTATTTTTATATAGATAAATAGATATTTTATTATTGATATCAAAGACAATCTCACCCACTACTCCACTAGTGTTTTCAACGCACTTGTCCATATATATGCATGACATAGTACAAAAATACGGCCGGTTTAGTAACGTAAACTTGAAGCAAAACTTAGGGCCAAAAGGTTGAAAAAAAAAAAGAGAAAAACAAACACAAGCTTGAACGACCAATGTTACTAGAAGATTAAATGCCTACCTTAATCAATGACTAGTTGATATGATGATCGGCTGGTGTAGATAACGAAGTTTGACTGTTAAAAAAAGAAGAAGATAACGAAGCTTGAATCACTATCACTACAAATTAACTTGATTAACTAGCTTAATAAATGACTTGTTTAAATTGTTTAATTATGTGATGCCACGGCGAATTTGTAAAAAAAATATGAAAAATTTATCCCATTCAAATTTGTGGCTTTAATATGCGGCATGCCATTATGAAGAAAAAGTACTAATTAACTTATCTAAAATATTTAAAAAGTTTTGTAAATAAATTAGGAAATTAACGTTACAGAAAAAGACAAGTCATCCACCTTATTCTATATATAAGCACTATAAATTGTTGATTTCTGATTATTGCTTATGATCAAGGAAATTAGGATACGAAGAATAGGTGAATTAAAATTCCATGTTTGATTTTAAATGTCCCGCCCCCCCCCCCCCCCCCCCCCTCTCTCTCTCTCTCTCTCTCATTCATGCATAAAAATGTGAATAAACAATATATAATTGGGGCGGTCGGCATGTGTTTGGTAGATTTTCTTTTTTCAAAAAGGGATATATTATTCCTACATCATATTACCCTACATCAACCAATATCAAGACAAATTGGGTGTGAGATCGATCTACGTATATATATGAGACCTACATAAATGGGACTTACATGCATAGGTCCCACATTCTATGCGTCTTGGTGTAGGATTGATGTAGGATAATGTGATGTAGAAAAATCATTCCCCTTTCGAAAAAAAAGTTGATCATAAACCTGCCAGTCCAGCCATCATTGTAATTACCGTATCTTTTTTGTTTTTAATCCACATACTTGGGCTTGTTTGATAAGTAATGGCCTTGTTTGGCAAAGGCATGCCATGGATAGAGTAGTGCTTAAGTATTATTCATGTACATTTTTTTTACTTTTTCATATTTTTCAATAACAATAAACATCAAAACATTCACACTTTTTCACTTTTTATAATAATTTTTTATTACTATTCAAAAAAAAAAAATACTACAATACAAAACTTTTTCACTTTTTTATACAATTTTTTTTTGTACTTTATATTACATCATCACTTTTTATTAATTTCAAAATTAACAATCCACTACTATTTGTGTGTTATGTAGTAAGAAATAATTGATGTGATATAAAATTTTAAAATGTTTTATAAAAAAGTAAAAATTTGTTTTATAGTGAATTTTTTTATTCAAATAGTAATAAAATATAATTGATATGATTTAAAAAATATAAAAAATTAGAATGGTTTTTTTTTTTAAAGGAGAGTCAGAGTGAATTGCCAAACAATGACCTAATCTCTCCTACAGAAAAGCATGCATTTTCCACAAAAAAGTCAATCAACTACATATTGGCTAGCTCATTAATAACCTCACGATGGCCGACCACCCAAAACGTACAGAATAAGAGATGGGCCCCAAAAGGAAAAGTACATTCTCGACTGATACTATAAATAAATTCATGCATAAAAGTGTGATTAAACAATTTGACGTTATAATTTTTTATTTTTTTCTTTTCTAAAGTCGCTTAAAAAGATAGATAGTCGTATTAAAAAGCAATATCTTCTATCTTTTTCTTCTTTTTTTGTGCGAGTATCTTCTATCTTTTTCAATTTCACTATTTATCGCCTCAAGCCCTATAAATATGAGCCCCCCCTGCAGGCTGCAGCTCAACTGCAACTCAGCCTCTTTATCCCTTCACCCTCTCATATCTCTCTCTCTAGCTATCTCCATCCACGCCCGCATTGATCACCAATTCACCTTCGATCTCTGTAACCCTCTCACTCCTTCGATCTCTGTAACCCTCTCCCTCCCTTGATCTCTGTAACTCTGTTCAAAGACGAAAGGCTAGTAAAAATGCGTCGAGTATTGATCAAACTAGTGCTTTTCGTTATTATCACCATCATCATGCACATAAATGTCTCTGTATCTAGACCCAATCCGGGCTCCTACGTTCCTCCCGCTTTGCAGGCTTCTCTGAACAAAGGTGACGTCCCTCCGTCTGCTCCAAATCCTAAAACCCCGGCTTCAGCCCCCACTGGAAGAGCCAAACCTACGCCACCTTAATTAAGTCATGGTTTGATCCGCAACTGTCAGTATTTCCTTTTGTTCTTGTTCCTCTTAGGATAACAGTAATAGCTGAATGGATCGATTCTGTACGTCTTCGATCTCTTCGTTCTCCACCATAATATACCCTAATAAAACAAAGCCATGAAACCGGCCAGATCGTTGGGTGCAATCATTCAGCACCCAAAACGACCCATCAGTAAGGTGGATGTGAGGATGGGTAGTTTTGTAAGGCTTATGTACACCGCCAGCCAACGCCTGATGACCTTGTCGGAGTCGGCCGCGGCGGTTGGTGCAACGCCGGAGTTGAAGCTGTCGACGCCTCGGTCTTGAACATCTTCTTCGGCATCATTTATATTTACTTTCAGTGACTTTGTATTTTGTGGGTTAAGTCCAAGTAAGAATTGTTTTTTCCTTTTACTTCCATTACCAAATCAATATTATGGTACGTTAAGCAGTTGCGGAGAAGTAGAATCTTGTGTACGTCCTTATCTTTTACGTGTTGTGATGAGCCTTTTGAACTGGTTTTCTTTATATATATGTCCTCATTTTGTTTTGTGACAAATTCAACATACATAATTTTGAAACAATATTGCGATCGATCTAATGGTTGAGAAACTCGCATGATGCATGTACATAGCAGCGCATACTCGCACTGAAGAAATTTATTAATTATGTCTATATCTTAATTAGTACGTATGGGACAAAGAAAAGTGACAAACTATTTTTTTTTTTTTTGTTTTTCTCTTTTTTCTAAAATACTTAGAATTAGATCTTGACTATTGAAAAAACTACAACACACTATAGTTTTTTTTACAGCACCTAAGCCAAATCCCATTTTACAAAAGAGTTCTTTGTTTATAAATTTGTTTACAGCTCCTTTAAGTAAAAAATGAAAGAAAAAGTAGATGGAGGGGGTATCATTACTTCTTCTTCTTTTTGTTATTTATTTATTTATTTTATATGAGTGTAGGTAATTTGATTCTATAGTCAAAACTTTATGTGGTATGCGTAGTACCAAATTTAAAATCTTTATTCAAATTTTAGAGAACGACCATTACTTATTATCTATTTATCATGCCAAAGAAGCACGAGTTTAAAAAAAATATATGGAAAAAAAAAATGAAAAAGAAAAAAGAAGTGGATGGAGGGGGTATCATTACTTCTTTATATACATATATATATATATATATATATATATATATGAGAGTAGGTAATTTGATTCTGTAGTGAAAAACTTTATATGTGGTAGTACCAAATTTAAAATCTTTATTCAAATTTTGGAGAACGACCAATACTTATTATCTATTTATCATGCCAAAGAAGCATAAGTTAAAAAAAAAAAAAAAAAATATGGGTCCGTCCTGTCTTTGTCGATCCTCTCCTTTCATCGTTAATTTCTTAATGTGGTAAATCTATGTACTTTAATTGTGCTATTAATTTGTCTACGATGACCCCCTTTTTTTTTTTTTCCTAATTTGTCTACGATCGAAGACGACGATGACTTTAGCTTATTCATAACTTCCATGGTTCTTTGTCAAAGATTTCTGAAAGCCCGCGTCGAAGAAATTGACACTTTAATTTCCTTTTAGATTAATTTGTGCTATATATCTCATCATTATGACGTGATAGTGTTTATTTATTTTTTATTATTATTATTTTTTTCTAATTTGTCTACGAAGACTACGATGACTTATTCATAACTTCCATGCGGTTCTTTGTCAAAGATTTATGAAAGGCCGTGCGAAAGAAATTAACACTTTAATAATTTCCTTTTAGATTAGTGCTATATATATATATATAAATATCTCATTATTATGACGTGATAATGTTTATTAATTTTTATTTATTTTGTATGTAATAATAGTTATTAAAGATTTTTGATATAAACTGTTACATCAATTTTAATATATAATTTTTTAAATTATTTATTTAAATTTAAAAAAAAAAATCAAATAAATAGTTGTGAGATATCACTTATATAACATATATATATATATATATATATATATATATATATATTTGATAGGAAAAAAAATGGCCAACCACTTATAAATAAATTAAAAACAAAAAGGCGAAAAAGATGGCCAAAGTGCATGTTCTACAATTTTGTTGCGGTGGTGCGCGCATTAACGTGGGCGTTTGAATTCCTTGAAAAGGATGGCCAAAGTATTTTTCGTAAAGCGCACGTGGATGAGGTTTGCTTCTCAAAGAAGTTTCTTACTGTAAAATTAGATGCATGCATGTAACATTAATGTATGTGTATATATATATATATGTAACATTAATGTATGTGTGTATATATATATATATATGTATATCCGAAGGATACTAACTACTAGCCTTGTTGTACCAACTATTCAAAGTTTGGTTATAATATAAACAAAAGCGTTGTGTTTATATGTTTTAAACGATAATTAAATTTAGTGATACAAGATATTATTTGATTGTGTCAGATCATTTTATTTAGAAAAGAGTTATAAGAATTCGGAACATCTCCATTCCAATTACAATTATAGGTAAAATACCAAGTGAAAAAATATAAATTTTTATTTTAACTATTGCTTTTTCTCTACGAACTTCAACGGACTCTCTATTATATTATCTATATTCTTCTAAATATTATTTTGTTTTTTTTATTATTTTTTTGCAAACACTTTTACCAAAACACCTTCTTCTGCAACAAGAAACCTCATAACACCATTGTGGAAGATCTTTGATCACTCACTGAGATGGAAGTTTCTTCCAACATTTTCAAACGTCACCAAAACCGTGCGAGTACCAAGCGTCATATCTCTGTTGGGTTTGTAGTGTTTCATTTGGAATTTTCTCAATTGTTGGGTAGCTTAAATATTGGCGGACAGATAACTATAGACAATCATAATTTAATGCTATTTAGTAAACTGATATATGATTGACATACAAGTAGATTGTTTAACTAAAATTTGGAGAGCTCACTAAGGATGCTTTAACATTTTGAAACTTTAGTACAAACCTGAAGATTAATGGTTGTTAAAAGTAGGGATAACTTCATTTAAGGGTACCGAACTTTCACCATTTTTTAAAGAAGTCACATGTGAACTTCAAACCGTCTCAATTTAGGGTATTTATTTTTCCGAAAGTCTCAATTAGAGTCATCCGTTAGGATTTTCCATTAAATCCTATCAAAATTTCCAAAATACCATTGTATTTATTTTTTTAAAAAAAAATTATAAAATTTTTCAAAGATTTAGACATGGCCGGGTAATTTTTACAAATTCTGTTAAATTCTAACCAACACCTAAATCCTAACAATTTTCTTTTTCCTTAAATAAAATGGGGTATTTTGGAAATTTTAATAGGATTTAATGGAAAATCCTAATGGAGGACTCCTTTGAGACGGTTAGAAGTTCAGGTATCTTTTTTCAAAAATGATGAAAGTTCAGTACCCACTGTACCCTTAAGTGAAGTTCTCCTAATATATATATATATATATATATATATATATATATATATATATATATATATATATATATATATATACAGCCAATGGGGCAGCCCCACTGTTGCCCACTGATTTAATTACTTTGCAATTAAGTACTTAAACTTTGAAAAAAAAAAGTCAATTTAAGGTATTCATCTTTCAATTTATTTTCAATTTCAACCCTCAGTTAGAATTTTTCGTTAAATCTATTCAAAATTCTCAAAATACCCTTCTTAATCTAAAAGATGAGTTTTTTGAAAATTTTGACTAGATTTAACGAAAAATTCTAACAGAGGATTTTGAAATTGAAAAAAATTAAAAAATAAATATTCTAAATTGATACTATTTAAAACTTGAGTACTTAATTATAAAAATAATTAAAAATTAAGGGTTATAAATTAATTTTTTTCTAAATATTAAATGTGTGACACCTAGGTAAACGTGCCCTCAGAACTCACTAAGTTTCGCTCGTTTTTATATAAAAAAAAAAAAAAAAAAAAAATCTTTTTGGGAAATAAGAAAAAGAAATTACTTTTGTAAGTAGAAAAAAAAAAAGAGAGTTTCGATTAAAAAAAAAAACTTCAATTGATTTAACAGAGCGGCGAAAATTAGACGATTGAAATCGGAGCGTAAAAAAGTAGGTTTATAAAGAAGAAAAGTGAACAAAACTGTGCTTAAGGTGTGTTTGGAATTGTGATTTCGTAAACAATAAGTACGATTTTAAACCAAATCGCAGAATATAGATCGTTTGGAAACTGGGTTTTTAAAAATTGCGATTTGAAAAGGCAGATTTTCTGCTTTTTCAAATCGCAGATAAGATGATACTTTTTTGAAAACGCAGAATTTTAAAGGTAAATTCGCGATTTTAAAGGTTAAATTGCGATTTTACCAAACGCTTAACTGCGTTTTTAAAAATTATTTTTTTCAAATCGCACATTTTAAAATCGTTATTTTAAATTACACTTTTTGAAATCGCAAATCCAAACGGACCTGAAAAGCCGTTGTCCCATTTTCTTTTCACATATTCCTTTCTCTTTCTGGGGAAGAAAGACGTCGTGTCTTCCCCGAGCTAAATCAAAAGACAAATTCACTCTGCTCTCTGAACACCATAAACTGTAACGGTCCATTAGTGGCTGGATGGGCTTAATTGCAATAGTGGGCTGAATGGGCTTAGGTTAGTAGTTATTAGTAAAGCCCATATAAATTGCTAAGAGTTTAGATTGGGGGCTATATAAGGATTAGAAGTTTAATTGGAGAGGGCATCTGATGAGTGAATTGTTTACTTTAGTAAACTTGGAGGCTGAGCACCTCGAATGCTCTGAAGATTAGCCCTCTCGAATCACTACAAAAATTTTGTCAAATTGCCACGTGCATTTTGACACGTGTACGACACTGTACACGTGTCAAAATGTTTGCCACGAGTATTTTGACACGCGTCTTACGCGTGTCAGATGTGAAAGACTCTAATTGCACATTTTGACACGTGTATTTCAATACACGTATCAAACCGTTTGACACGTGTATTTGCAATATTCGTGTCAAAACGGTTTGACACGTGTATTTCAATACACGTGTCAAAACGTTTTTTTTTTTAAAAAAAAAAATCCAAATTGAATTTTTAAAACTTAAATTTGGAATTTTTTTTCAATTTAATTTTGTTATTGTTTATTTAAATTTATTTGGGTTAATAAATTTTTGTTTTTTTTTTTCCAAATTTTATTATTTTCGACGACAAAAATACAAAAAAAACAAACGGTAAGAGAGAGAGACGTAGAGATCCAGAGAGAGAGGGAGGCAGAGAGAGATAGGGAGAGAGAGAGAGAGAGAGTAGAGAGAGAGACATAGAGATACTGAGAGAGAGGCAGAGAGAGATAGGGAGAGATACAGAGAGAGAGAGAGAGAGAGAGAGAGAGAGAGAGAAAGAGATAGAGAGGAAGAGAGAGAGAAAGAGATAGAGAGGAAGAGAGAGAGAAAGAGATAGAGAGGAAGAGAGAGATAGAGAGAGAGAGAGACCGAGAACCGAGCAGAGAGAGCTGGAGAGAGGGCGGCTCACCGGCGGGAAGGGCGGACGCGCGGTGGCCGGAAGCTGGCCGCTGCGGCTGTGACGAAGAGGGAGAGAGAGAGAGAGAGAGAGAGAGAGAGAGAGAGGGAGAGAGAGAGAGGTAGAGAGAGAGAGACCGAGAACAGAGCAGAGAAAGGTGGAGAGAGGGTGTCTCACCGGCGGGAAGGGCTGATGCGCGGTGGCCGGAAGCTGGCCGGCGCGGCTGTGACGGAGAGGGAGAGAGAGAGAGAGAGAGAGAGAGAGAGAGAGAGAGAGAGAGAGAGAGAGAGAGAGAGAGAGGGAGAGGGAGAGAGAGAGAGAGAGAATCAGATCGGAAATGGGTTTCTGCTACCCATTTCCGATCTATATATATATATATATATTTAATCTATTATTATATTATTATATTATTTGAATTTTAAAAATTATATATATATATATATATATATATACACACATATATAAGCGGGAAAAAAACATATAACCGGGAGAAAACACATATATTCTGGCCAAACAATTGGGCACGTGTACTCAATACACGTGCCCAATTGGGGACGTGTATTTAAATACACGTCCCCAATTGTTAAAATTCTATTTAATAAAAAAAATTATATTTGAAAAAAATAACAGTTTGACACGCGTATTTAATACGCGTGTCTAATTGTTGAAATTCTATTTAATAAAAAAAAAATTATATTTGGAAAAAAATAACAGTTTGACACGTGTATTCAATACACGTGTCCAATTGGACACGTGTATTAAATACACGTGTCAAATTGGACGCGTGTATTTAATACGCGTGTCTAATTGTTGAAATTCTATTTAATTAAAAAAAAATTATATTTGGAAAAAAATAACAGTTTGACACGTGTATTTAATACACGTGTCCAATTGGACACGTGTGTTAAATACACGTGTCAAATTGGACGCGTGTATTTAATACGCGTGTCCAATTGTTGAAATTCTATTTAATTAAAAAAAAATTATATTTGAAAAAAAAACAGTTTGACACGTGTATTAAATACACGTGTCAATTTGTGACGGCTGTACAATTAGACACGTGTCTCCAAAGACACGTGTCAAATTGGACGCGTGTCTACAGTAACGAGTACTGTAGACACGCGTCAAAATGCTTGTATTTTTGTAGTGAATGTGGCTATTTGCATTGTAAATTCCGTTCAATCAATTTAGTGTTTTTCTTCCTAGTTCCTTCAATTCTTCTATTTTAATTCATCAATTCTGTCATTTCTACCGATTCCATTACAAAATCCCTAAATCAAAACCCTAGAATTTCAGTACCAATTTTGATACTGTTACATAAACCTCGAACATTTTCTGAGTGTCGCCAATAATGGCGACGACCAAAACCCAAAAATCCACACGGAGCTCGGAGAAGACGGACGCGTGGGTGTGGCTCTACTCGGTACTGCTCACCCTACAATACGGAGCTCAGCCTTTGATCTCTAAACGCTTCACTAGGCATATCCGCTCATTCTTCAACCAACTCGATCAACATGCTGATCAATATGATTCCATTTAGAGAATAACGTTTCATATTTTTATTTTTATTTTTTTTGTTTCTTTTTACTGTGGATTTTTTTGGTGCTATTTGAATTGTAGGCAACTGTAGGCGTAGATTTTTTGAAATTTGGGACTGGATTGAGAAAAATAGTTCATGAATTGGTCTTAGGGCTTAGGAAATGGTGATTTTTTTGCCATATTGGCGACATGTCCACGATTTTGATTTGGATTTTGCCATATTAGGGCTTCGATTAAATGAGAATAATTCTAGATGTCATATTCATTTACGTTAGATTGACGATATGTATACATGGTTGATCCTTTGTGTTTTTGCTACACGTACAGTATCAGCTATTTGTGCTCATTTTCTAAATATTTGTTCTTTGTTTTCGGTTTTGTTTGCTTTTGGCCCGTTTGGTAACCCCTCTCTTCTCCTTTTCATTCTTTTTACTAATTCTAAAAAACATCAACTTTAAAATATTTTTAACTTTTTTATATTAAATAAATATTTTTTATTATTAATAAAAAAACTTACTACAATACAAATTTTTTTTTTTTACTTTTTTACATAATTTTTTTTTTATATATCACATTAATCACTTTTTACAATCACTAAAAAGAAAAAAGGTAGTGATATATGCACTGCAAGTGCATTACAAGTGCACAACTCCAAGACACATTGGGATGAAACCCACACATATGAATCCCCCCTAATGTGCCTTGAAATTGTGCATTTGTTGTAATTCTAGCATGGGATTGGATGTATCACCTCATCTTCCACCCGAGTTCGTCTATCCGGCTCCCTCCCATCCCACTTTCATCTAACTTTTATGTACAAGTGGCACTTTTTTTTTAAAAAAAAAAATATATATATATATATATAATTAATAGTACGTACATTAATTCTGAATTCATTTTTCGTTCACCAAGCTAATAGAATTCGTTAATTTATACTTTCAACTTAACTTTTCCGTTAATGTTCATTTATATCTTCGACCCACGGTCCCACCAGACGACCCACCATTGCAAACTGTAATGAGATTTATGCACATAGTGAACGGCCTGAACTAAAGATGACAAACATATTAAAAAAACAGCCTAAATTGAAGGCAAACTTATAAAAATAAATATTGTTGTCTAGTCAAATTCTGATCAGATTTAGATAATATATCTGTTGACCAAAACTTCTCATTATCATTAGATTGTTTGTGTTACTTGCTTAGGCACATATTTTATTATGAGAAATGATATATATATAACTAAATTTTAAATTTAACGACATTAAATTTGTAAAATTTAATGTAAATTTCATAAATTCTATGATGAATTTGAAAATGAAATATATAAAAAATGTATTTATGTCATTTCTTTTTATTTTATTTTTTATATCAAAGAAAATCTCACCCACTAGTACTGTTTTCAACGCACTTGTCCATATATATATATATATATATGACATAGTACAAAAAATACAGTTTAGTAACGTAAATTTGAAGCAAAACTTAGGGTCAAAAGGTTGAAAAAAAAAAAAACACAAGCTTGAACAACCAATGTTACTATAAGATTAAATGCCTACAGAGACGGAGGGGGGGGCGCTTAAGAAGAAAAAATATTTACTATACATCGATACTTTACCGTACAATATTTAACATCCTTGAGATATAGGAGCTGAGGACACGCTATATGCCTATATATGTGCCCTTACTGCCTTACCGGAGACCAGAGAGAGGATGAGACATTGCAATCGGCTGAGGAATTCCCAGTGGTCAGAGATGGGTCTTCATCCCAAGCCTCCTTGTGACATGAATCTTCCATTGAAGGGTGCATGGAGAGCACCAAGAGCTCCATTCTTTGGATAGTTAGGCCTCCTTGTCCCTCAATCAAACATATATTCTTTATGTCCTCCACCTGAAAACGAAACACAAACCCAGATTTTTCTCTGAAAATCAAGAAAAAAAGATACATACACCGGTGAAGAAAGAAAGAAGTGATATTCATCTTCCCAGAATGAATCTTGCTCTGAAGGATCAAAGAGAAGGCTGACCTTTCTTCTCTCTCCCATTTCATAAATGATGTTGTCTTGTTTGACGCCTGAGGGAGTGACAGAGGGAATAGACTGAAGCATTGAAGCCCTACGTCTGATTAGTCTTTTTTTTTTTTTTTTCTTGTAATTGAACCATGTGGGATTAGTTGCCTCCCATTAAAAATGTTTGGCGTCCCTGAATGCCTACCTTAATCAATGACTAGTTGATATGATCGGCTGGTATAGATAACCAGGTTTGACAGGAAAAAAAAAATAAATAAAAAATAACGAAGCTTGAATCACTATCACTACAAACTTGATTAACGAGATTAATAAATGACTAGTTTAATTATTTGATGCCATGGGGTATTTGTTAAAAAAAAAAAATATATATATATGAAAAATTTGTCGTATTCCAAATTTGTGGCTTTAATATGCTGCCATTATGATCAAGAAAAACTAACTTATCTAAAATATTTAAAAAAATTTGTAAATAAATTAGGAACGTTAAAGAAAAAGACAAGTCATCTACCTTATTCTATAAGCATTATTGTTGATTTCTGATTATTGCTTATGATCAAGGAAAGGATACGAAAAAAGTTGATCATATGAGTTACGAACCATGAATGAAAAGCATGCATTTTCCACAAAATTTTCCAAAAGCAACGAGTAAGGAAAAAGAGATTTTACGATCGAGCAGTTTGTTATCTTAAAATTTAAGAGATTACAATCAAATCTGAAATCATTACAATCAATTTTAAGTCGTGTCTTTATATGATCATGTGTAAGTTGGATAACTTGATGGCATATGTGCCCTAAAAATTTGGCCGTGATCTTCGCCGTCATGACCCTGTTACCGGTGTACTGTTATTTATATTTACTTTTTGTGACTTATAATTTTGAGGGTTAAGTCCAAAAAAAATTGCTTTTATTTTTATTTTCAGTGCCAAATCAATGTCTCGCTGAGAAATGTTTTTATTATTATTATTATTTTGTATTTTCTCACATTTCTCTTGTCTTCTCATTTTGAAAAAAAAAAAATTGTAAAACTCACACGTGAATAAGGTGTAGATCCAATATGGATTCTATAAATTCAATAATTAATTTTTAATATAAAAGAATAAGAAAATGACCTAATTGTACTAAATATCATATTTTTTTAGAAAAGTAACATTACACATACTTTCACTTCTTTATACTCATTTCTTCACATTTTTAGGTAGTTTTTAAAATTATAATTGACTTTAATATAAATTTTTATTGGATTTTAATTTAATGATAATTTTAAAATTCACTTAAAGGTGTGAAAAAATATGTGTAAAAAATTAAGAATGTGTGTAACATTACTTTTTTTTAAAAATAATGAATATTTAATACAAGAATAATAATTTTCTTATAATCTCCCTGCAACTCTTTCTCACGTGGTATAAGTTTTACACGTACGATTTTCGTGCATGAAACTAATTAACGCAATGTAAAAAAAATATTATATGAAAATTGTGTGAGAGGAACATGGGAAAATGACTCCCATAGTACGATTAGGTCATTCCCACCTCATGCCTCGAACTTCTGCTGCAGGAGTTTTTGACTTTTTTCCTTTTATTTATATACACACGTCTCTCTCTGTCTCTCTCCAAATCCATATTGGCGGCTGACAACATTCTTGACTGAGAGTACAAATAAATGCATAAAAGTGTGATTAAACAATTTGGGGTGGGGCGGAGTCGGCGGACCGATAGTGTGATTATAATTTTTTTCTTCTTTTCTAAAATCGCTTAAAAAGATAGAGATAGTATTAAAAGTCAAATTGTCTATAAAGTCTCATTCGAAAATCTTCTATCTTTTTCAATTTCATGATTTTCTAACTCAAACAGTTCTTTAAAATCATTCCATAAATGATAAGTGATAAAAAGGTTCGCAAATCTTAATTACCAAATTAAAACTCACACAGCCACTTAATTTTATTTGATTATGTCATGAATTATTTACATTTTCATATATATATATATATATATATATATATATATATATATGAGTAATAATTCACTACCACCTAAATATACAACTTTTCACCATCTTGCCACATAGGCAAGATGGTCCCCCACTACTTTTTGAGTTTTTTTATTTTTTAAAAATAAATTAAGGTGGGGAACCACCTTGACACATAGGCAAGGTGGTGAAAAGTTGTATATTTAGGTGGTAGTGAATCATTACTCTATATATATATATATATAGAGAATAATGATTCAATGCCACCTAAATATACAACTTTTTATCACCTTACCTATGTGGCAAGGTGGTCCCCCACTACTTTTTGAATTTTTTTATTTTTTAAAAATAAATTAAGGTGAGGGACCACCTTGCCACATAGACAAGGTGGTGAAAAATTGTATAGTTAGGTGGTAGTGAATCATTCCTTATATATATATATATATATATATATATATATATATGAGGAATATTAGTAATTATTCCCCTAGGATATATGACATGTTAGGTCCTTTACTGCCTTAACCGGTTAGCCTGTTTTTTTTTTTTTTTTTTTTTTTTTTTTTTATGCAAGTGGTTAGCCTGGTTTTGAATCAACGCCATTAATTAGGATCCATTTAAGGAAATACCTACCCCTGAAGCTGAACTTGTGGACGAAGGATCCAACGCCAAGTGACAACTTCAAAAAGGGTAAATTGAAGTTTTTCCTATATATATATATATATATATATATATATATATATATATATATATATATATATATGCGCTTGGCCATTATAAATACTTTGATTTTTTTTTTTTTTTTCCGTAGGTAATTTGATTCTATAGTCAAAGACTTTAATGCAGTAGTACTGAATTTCAAATCTATATATATATATATATATATATTATTTTCTGTTGAGAAAAGAAGAAGAAGAAGAAATTATTCAAATTTAAAAGAACGACCTATACTGTTCTCTTTATCATGCCAAAGAATCTGTTATAAGAAAGTAAGGAGCACAAGTTAAAAAAAAAAAAAAAGTGGGACCCTATGCTCTGTCACAAGTAGGGGTGAGCACGGGGTGGGGAGAGCGGTTTTCTGCCCTTTTTGCCCCCACCCTGCACCCCTACGGGTTGCCAAGTTTCAACCCGTGAACAGCATATTCCAAGGGGAAACTGTGGAGGGCGGGTATGTACGGGGCGGGGTGAAGTGAGGTGGGGAGTGTGGGTTTGATGGGGTGAATTGAGGCATTTGCAGATCGAACCCAAATCTTCGTTGGATGTTGGTGCACTTCTAGTTTCCACTTTCAAGAAACTCCTTCTTTGCTCCAATCTTAAAAGAACAATTTTGAAAGAACAAATTAAAAACACTAAAACAGTACGTAAAGAAACATCGTCAAACAAAATAAGCCTTCGAAAATTCAATAGAGATAGACAAAAGCAATACCAACGACTATGGAGAAGCTTTTTGCAATAAAAATGGATTTGGAAGTCGCTTGTCGTCTTCAAATTTCTAATCTAAGGCTCTAAGATCAAATATTTCAATATATCCCCACGATCGGAACCAGTACTGGTGTGCAGCACTACAATGGACTGAGAGCCGAGAGAGAGGTGAACAAAAATGATGAATCTTTGTGAGAGACTGAAAGTCGTGACTTGAGAACTGAGAAGCGGCTCAAGGTAGGAGGACAAAATGAAATGAATCTAGGGTTTTTTTAGGTGTTAGTTGTATATATGTGGGGTGGGGCGATGCGGTGAGGGTCGGGGATCCAGTTTTTTTTAAATGCTATACCCCTCTCCGACCCGCACCGTACAGATAGTCTGAATTTCAACCCGAAAACCACAAATTATAATGTAAAAACCGGCCAAAGTGGGGCGGATCGGAGCAGGCCTGCGGTTTTGGGTGAGTTTTGCTCACCCCTAGTTACAAGAGTCAAGACTCACTTGTCGAATTCACAATGACTTATTTATAACTTCCCTGATTCTTGTCAAAGATTTTCTTAAAGCCCACGTGAAACAAATTGACCACCCCATGGCGAAAATTGTGTGGCCAGCCACACCATTTTTTTTTATTTTTAAAAAAAAAATTAGATATTTTTTCTATTATTATTATTTTTTTTATCTATGTGATATTAAAAACATAAGTATTATTTGTGATACTTGATCACGTGGTAATTGGAATAGGGTGTCGATCGGCATTCTAAGATAACTGAAGTAGATATCCATTAAAAAAATGAATAGAAGACGGACGAAAGTATCAACTGAATTTTTTTTATTAACGACATGTATATACCACTTGTGACACTTTTAGAAACTGATATGACAATTTGATTTAAGGTCTAACTACATATACCAATGAGATATTTAATTCTTAATTTTAATAAATGTGAAAAGTTTTTTTTTTAGAAAAAAGAAGAAGAAGAAGAAGATAACCTCGATCCGCACGGCAGTATAATGTATATAATGCATGTGCTGGGAAGATAAAGAAACTTGAATCAATTAATAACTAGGTCAATAAAATTAAAGAGATTAATCAAGAACGTAGCCCTGGTTGTACCAGTATCACATCCAGACAACATTTATTTCCTTCCATCCGCCTTCTGAATACACCTTTTTTGAATTTTTGTCATTGGTGTCTCGGGATCTATGAATTATTGAATGCGTGATTCATTTGCCCAGCCGGCCAGGACAGGGGCAACCCTACTTTTAACACTAAATTAAAGACATGACCTAATTAATTACGTTGGACTTTTGTCCCATGGCATCACCACGCCTTTTTCTATTTTTATTTTTTTATTTTTTTTTTCCTATCTTTTTTACTGATACACGGTCCATGACCTAATTAATTTTAGATAAGTTAGAAATTATATTATAATGTTATTACAAATTTGTAGTCGTTAAGCTGCTGTTAGTCTTATCTGGATATCGGGTTAGGCAGCTGTTTGTGGCGAATTGGCACATTTTTCACTAGGAAGAGGAAGTAATATAATGAACATTCGTTTCATATTTGCACAATTTGAAGAATGGAGCATACGTCGAATTGCAGAGAATATCGAAATAATTCATTAATGAAAAAAAAATATTTTTCTTAATATATATTTGTTTTCATATTTTCACACTGTCTAGTGTAAAAGTTGTATACGATGAATGAGTAATATTATTTAGTATACTCGTGTGCAATTGTCATATAAATAGATAATGTGACAATAAAAATCAATTTTTAGATCAGAGTATAAAAGAAAAGAAGTACACATAACTCCCTCAAACTATCATCTCATTGTCAATAACCCCCATAAACTACTGTCCAATTGTGTCAATGTCCCCCTTAAACTACCAAAAAAATGTCAATGTTCCCCCTAATGACAAAAATACCCTCCATAAAATTATTAAAATTAAAAAATATATTATAACAAAAAGTTATTAAAAAAAATAAAATAAAATAATAAAGTATTTTTTTTAAAAAAAAATTATTGTTATTATTTTATAATTTTTAGTTTTTTTTTCCTTTTTTTTTAAAAAAAAAATCATTATTTTTCCTTCTTTTTTTTTAAAAAAAAAAATTGTTTTTTCTTTAATTTTTTCATTTGTTTTTAAAAAAATATTTTTTCCTTTTTTTTTTTAGTTTTTTTTTCGAATTTACAAGGACAATTTTGTCTTATTTAAAAATTTTAGAGTCATTTTTGTCTTTTTGTTGGTCTTAGGGGGGACATTGACATATTTTGGTAGTTTGAGAGGAGACATTGACACAATTGGTAGTTTGAGAGGACATTGACAATTGAATAGTAGTTTGAGGGAGTTATATATGTGTACTTTCCCAAAAAATAAATAAGTAAATGTTAATTCAATTACTGATTTTTATTACCACATCATCCAATTGTACAAGACTCTATTAAATAGAATTACAAATATTCTCTCTCTCTCTCTATATATATATATATATAATGCCAAGTTGCCAACCGCTACATTCTTATTTTATTAGAACATTACTAGCAGTTGTCCTATATTGGTTCTCTTCTCTATATTTAGAGAAAATTTATTGAAAAACATTAAAAAAAAAAAAAAAACCCCTACAGCAAATGCCCAACCCCTACAGCAAATGCCCTATATTTAGATGAAGGAATTGAGAATGAACAATATTATTTTAATATATAAAAAAAGTATATTTAATTGATACATGAAAGAAATAAAAAGTAGCAAAGAAATAAAAATAATAAAATAAGAGTAAAAAAAATAATATTTAACTGATATAAAGAAAGGTAAAGGAATCTATTATGGAATTGTTTTTTTTTAAAAAAAAAAAAATTATTCTTTAAATATTAAAAAAATAATATTTAAGAATATGATGAAAGTGCTACAAGTAGTTAACTTTGACATTCCGAGTGTAGTTCGAGATTGCATTAATATTTTTATCATGACTTTTACAATATTAGAAAAGCTAACTTTTCCATTAATGTTCGTTTTATATATATATATATTAGAAAAAGTTAGCTTGAAGAGAGCAAGCTATAACTTTTTATCATGACTTTTCTATTATTTTATTATTATTATTATTATTATTATTATTATAATAGATGATGTCTTTTCCATTAACTTTTGACTTGAAGAGAGCAAGCTGTTAAAGCAATTAAAATACGTACCTCGAACACCGAACAGCATGCTATATATAATAAGAGGTGAAATTACTGATATACCACTTTTTCATGCCAGTAATTACTCAAATTATTCAAACAATAAAAAGCGGATAATTGGTTAGACAGTCTAATTTTTATTTGATCAGATAAATCTTATAAGTAATATCTTACAATTATCTGTTTAAATTTTTTTAAATTCAAAAAAAAAAAATTTAAAAAAATTCTATTCCAAATTAACCGGGCCATTAAATCCTTCAAAGGATATTGGTCAAAATTGATGAACCGGTAATTTTTAAGAAATTTATGTTGATCTTCTCAAAAGAAGTTTTCTTATCTGTCAGCTAAATGACCCTAATTTTTTTTTCATTAAGAAAAAAAAAATAATTTTCTTAAAAAAAGGGAAAATGAAAAATTAATTTCCACTCCCTTTTTTTTTGTTTTAGTTTTTTAAAAAAGATTTTATTTTATTTTATTAAGATTGTTAAGAGTATTTTTGTCATTATGAGACATGAACATTTTTTTGTAATTTGAGAGGGATATTGTCATAATTAAAAGTTTGAGAAAACATTATCGATTGAGAAATGATTCATTTTCTCCTCCTCTGTCATTCTTCCATCTTCTCATCCATTTTTTAAAATCAATATTGGATCAGGGGTCTGTGCTCACATGAATTCCAAATACCCAATGATAATTTTTAAAAGCGTAAGGATGAGAGAGGACAGAAATTTGATGTATAACACATCTTTGGGTGATAGTTTTAGGCGACATGTGAACATTTAAAAAAAAAAAAAAAAAACTTACAAAATTGTTGTTGACTTTTCTCTAACTAGTAATTTTAGAAGTCTTTCATGTGTCACTCTTATATCTCTTAAAAAATGATGTGACTTTTAAAATTATTATTTAACTAAAATTTAATAGTAATTAATCACAAACTAGCCAAATAATAATTTTAAAAAATATCTCATTTTTTTAAAAACACAAAATAACACAATACTTCTAACATTACTCGTCCACCAACTCCAAGCGATAAGGTCAAAATTCAAGTCGACTCAAGAAGCACGCACTGATGAGGTGTGGCGCACGGCATGCCGGCATGCATCCTCTCAAGCTATATGTGATAATGAACGACCTGAACTAAAGACAAACATATTAAAAAAAACAGCCTAAATTGAAGGCAAACTTATAAAAATATATAAATATTACTCAAATTCTGTTTAGATTTAGATAATATATCTTTTGACCAAATCTCATTATCATCTAGAATGTTCGTGTTGCTTGCTTAGGCACATATTTCATATTTTATTATGAGATCGAATACATATTTTTTACACGTTTCTATTACACTCCATGCTTTTAAATTTTAAATTTAACGTTAAATTTGTAAAACTTAATATACGTCACATAAATTTTATAGTGAATTTGAAAATCAAATGTATAAAAAATATATTTATATCATTTCCTTTTATTTTATTATTTATATCAAAGATAATCTAATTCCGTGTTTGATTTTATATATGCATTTAGTATTAACTACCAAGATTTTGTTCGAAAAAAAGTATTAAGTACCAAGACGCGGGCCCCCTCCATAATTATCTATTTATTAATTTATATATACACGCACCTCTCTCTCTCTCTCTCTCTCTCTCTCTCTCCATATCTCCAAACGCTGTGGCCGACAAGTTGACAAGATTCTGTACTTGATCCTATACTTTGATGGAAAATGCTTATTGGACAACAACTTACACCATAATTACACCTCTCCGTGAAAAATGAGATCCATGAATTTAACGGAAAGTGGTTCTTCCACAATACAATTTGTACAATATATTTATAAGAATTTAATTTATACAAGTATATTGTATAAATATTATATAAATATCATTATTTGGGTCTCATTTACATACCTCTCATTTCATGTAAGTGGAGATGTGTAATTTTTGTGTAATAATCACTTCCCTAAATTTATCCATAAAAACGTGATTAAACAATTTGGGATGCTGGTATGTGTTTCGTTGATTTTGATGTAATAATTTTTTATTTTTTTCTTTTCTAAAATCGCTTTAAAAAAAAAAGGATAAATTTTTTTTATAAATCGGTTTATATGAAATTTCATATAACTCACATATAAGAGTTACATGTGTTCTTTCTTTGGCATGTGAGAAGTATTGTTGTTTTAATAGCATGTGTTTGTCGTATACTTTTTTAATAGCATTAATTAAAAAAAAATGTGTTTTTCACATGTTTAAATAATATATATCATTTTTATATGTAAATTGTATGAAATTTCCTCCTACAAATTGATTTGTACAAATTTCTATCCATTTGTATATTAAGTCTCATTTGAAAATCTTATATCTTTTTCAATTTCATGATTTTCTAACTCAAAGTTCTTTAAAATCATTCCATAAATGATGAGGGATAAAAAGGTTCGCAAATCTTACATACCAAATTAAAACTCACTCTGCCACTAATTTTATTTGATTATGTCATGAATTATTTAGATTTTCGTATATGAGGTATATTAGTAGTTATTAGCCTAGGTTATATGTTAGGTCAATATAACTCATTATTATTAAATTTTAAATAAAAACATTTCTTATTTAAATTTATCGCCTCTAAGCCCTAGGTAGTAGGTATAAATATGTACGTCGCCCAGCACGCAGCTGCAACTCATCGGCCTCTTTATCTCTTCACCCCTGTCATCTCTCTCTATCTCTCTTTCACCCA
This sequence comes from Alnus rubra, assembly GCA_028654335.1. Classification (NCBI taxonomy): domain Eukaryota; kingdom Viridiplantae; phylum Streptophyta; class Magnoliopsida; order Fagales; family Betulaceae; genus Alnus; species Alnus rubra. Next base: position 200,175 of record JAJPGS010000126.1, on the reverse strand, counting down.
CACCCGCATAGATCACCGATTCACCTTCGATCTCTTTAACCCTCTCCCTCCCTCGATCTCTGTAACTCTCTGTTCAAAGACGAAAGGCTATAGTAAAAATGCGTCGAGTATTCAAACTAGTGCTTTTCGTTATTATCACCATCATCATGCACAAAAATGTCTCTGTATCTAGACCCAATCCAGGCTCCTACGTTCCTCCCGCTTTTCTGGCTTCTCTGAGAGGTTACGTCCCTCCGTCTGCTCCAAATCCGAAAGTCCCGGCGCTAGAGGCTTCAGCAACTAGTGGAAGAGCCGAACCTACGCCACCTTAAATAAGTCATGGTTTGATCCGCAACTGTCAGTATTTCCTTTTGTTCTTGTTCTTGTTCTTGTTCTCGTTGGGTGCAATCATTCAGCACCCAAAACTACCCATCGTGGATGTGAGGATGGGTAGTTTTGTAAGGCTTATGTACACCGCCAGCCAACGCCTGATGACCTTGTCGGAGTCGGCCGCCTCTGTCGGTGCAACGCCGGAGTTGGAGCTGTCGACGCCTCGGTCTTGAACATCTTCTTCGGCAGCAACACCTTGTTAATCGTGTAGATCGCAGTAGGTCCTCATCAGAAAGCGTGCCGGTGATCTTCGCCGTCATGACCTGGTTGTCGGAGCATCATTTATATTCACTTTCAGTGACTTTGTATTTTGTGGGTTAAGTCCAACTGTCCAAAAGTAATTAAGAAATGTTTTTGCCTTTTATTTCAAAGGAATGCTAGAAGTCGCGTAGGACATTGGGCGGGGATTAGTCAGCTAATCCTGGTGGTGGCCTCTACACGAACACGTGGTAAACCCCAGGTGAAACATGATCCCATGCTAAAAAAAAAACAGAAAAAATATTATGGCTAAGCAGTTGCGGATAACTTGAATTTTGTGTCCTCGTCCTTATCTTTTACGTGTTGTGATGAGCCTTTTGAACGGGTTTTCTTTTTGTATGTTCTCAATCATTTTGTTTTGTGACAAATTCAACATAAATAATTTTGAAACGTTGCGATCGATCTAATTGTTGAGAAACTCGCATGACGTACATATGCTGATATGCACCTATATATATAAGTGATTGCGATTAATTTTTTATTTTTATTTTTATTTTTTGACACTGTGATTGCGAATAATTTGAACACAATTGCAAACTGCTTGCGAAAAAGAAGGAAAAAAGAGAGGAAGAAACAAAAGAAAGAGTACTAAACTTTATTTAATTACCTCCTTGAATGCCATGCATGTACACACAATGCAAATAATACATCCAATATTTTGATTATTTCTTTATTTTAACTTTTTCCTCTCTCAATTAATGTTAGATAAAGAAGATCCCTTTGCAAGATTCAGACATGAAATCAAGAAATAACTAAGAAATTAAACCGTGTATAAACGAACTAAATTAAGCCAGAAAAATAAGTCAAAATTTAAACCTAATCCTAGAAAATATCATATATAAAAGGCTGTGTAAGAGATGATTGGATCATCCTTTATAAATATTGATGATGGTAATGGTGTCCGTGCACATGGTAAGGATGCATGCATGGCAAAGGGCCATCACTACCAAAAAAAAAAAAAAAAAAGAAAAGAAAAAAAGCTACATTTTATGCCATTTTAGGCTATATAAACGGCACTAACTAATTAATGCTGCTTCTCAAATGGCATTAAAGTTTAGATCTTATATATTGTTTGCTACGTAGGACGCAAATGACATTAATTTGATTGAGAGTAAATATGTGGATATATACATATAGAAATGGTTTCGGGTGGCAACGTATGGGAGGAGAGGGTGAAGGTGGTGGTGAGTGACTGACAGTGATGATGGTGTTGGCGGGCATAGATGAGAAGAGACGTGATTGAGTATGATTGGATTAAAATACTTTACATTATTTCGGACTCTCAATTTAGCTGACAAACAAGAAAAAATTGGAAGTACTATTAATTAATTCAACTAACTAAATATTGTTAAACAAACCTTGCTTAAGATTTAATAATTCAACTAAGATTAAATAATAACAATCACATAAACGAGCCTCATCCTGCATGTAGCTCCATCATCAATAATTGATAATAATGAAATGTAAGAGAGAGAGAGAGAGAGAGAGGTGGCTGCTAAAGGATCCACATGTTCTATGTCCGATCCTATGAAAACGAATCAAACGATATCAAAAACAAGACAACCGCCGCTGGTTCTAAACTAATACAGAACTGTAATTTCTTGAAGGTTTGAATGTCTACTTTTGTCTTTGGCTTTCATCCTGCAACATCTGTGTTGAGTTCTTTTGTTTTTGTTTTTGTTTTTTTCTCAAGATAAATACATTAATTAATAACTCAAAATATAAAACACTCCTAAAATAAGGCTAAAAATAATAGGCCACATCACTAATATGGTAATTTGATTTCTATAGTCAAAGACTTTAACGTGGTAGTACTAAATTTAAAGAGTGTGTTTGCCTACGCTCTCATCTCCCTCTTCATTTTTTTTTCTTTTACTTTACTCAAAAAAATCAAATTCAAAACATTATATATTTTTTTCATCTTTTATATCACATTAATCATTTTTTTTATTACTATTCAAATAAAAAAAACTCACTACAAAACAAATTTTTTTTTACTTTTTTATAAAACAATTTAAACTTTTTTAGACTTTATATCACATCAATTCTTCTGACTCCTATTCAAATAAAAATTTGACAACATAACCATTTATCTAACGCACCCAAAATCTCTCTCTCTCTCTCTCTCTCTCTCTCTCTATATATATATATATATATATATGCCGAGACACCAATGAGAAAAACTTAAAAAAGTATTATATATCAGAAGGCCGATATGCATTATGCACACAGATGGAAATGGAGAATTGGCACCATTTTTAATCGAAATATTGGAGAGAGATAAATTTTACTAGGAGCAGTTGTGGTGGTGCGTTTGAATTACTTGAAAAGGATGGCCATTGGCCAAAGTGTTTTTCGTAAGGGCACGTGGGCGAGGTTTGCTTCTCAAAGAAGTTTTCTACTGTAAAATTAGATGCTGCGTGCCTGTAACATTAATGTGTATCGCCAACCTGGGTTCCTAAAGGATACTAACTACTAGCCTTGTTGTACCAACTATTCAAACTTCAAAGTTTGGTTCTTATATAATTTTTAAGGGTTTGTTTGGCGAGTGACAAAAATTCTTACTTTAGTTTCACTTTTTTCAAAAATAATCAACTTCAAAACATTCTAACTTTTTTTTTTTTACATTTTATATCGTATCAATAATTTTTTATTATACTATTCACTTTTGAAATGTAAGCATCCCCAAAATTGTTCCTAGAGTTGGAGGAAACTCCTGAAACTGCGCGGGCTTGTGAAGAATTTTCTTAAGTATGCAGTGGGTGATGGGAAGGCAATTCATATGTGGTTGGATAATTGGCATCCTTCTGGAGCTTTGGTTGAAAAATATGGATTCAGAATTGTCTATGACTCCTAAAGTTGCATGGATGCAAAGCTGGATTCGATTATGAAAAATGATATGTGGCGTTGGAAACCAACTCGGTCTGACACTCTAGTTGAAGTTCAGAGCAGGCTCCTTGAAGTTCAGCTTGGAGTTGTTGACAGGCCTATATGGACCATTTCAAGGAGTGGTTCCTATGTTAGTGTAGACGTACACTTGGAACTTCTTTCGGCAGAGGAAAAATGTAGCGGCTTGGTGGTCTCTTATCTAGTTCCTTCATGCCATTCCGAAGAAGGCTTTTTTGCTTTGGGTGGCTGTTCATAATAGATTGACCACAGGTGATAGACTACTGTCATGGGGTCTTTCGGGAGATACTAGCTGTGTTTTATGCAGAATGGGCACTGAAAGTCATGATCATTTATTTTTTCAGTGTGGCGTTAGTTCAAGGTTTTGGAAGGAGCATATGAATCGATGTAGCATTTTGCAGCCTTGCTTTGATTGGCAGACAATGATGGAGGAAGGCTAAATGGAGAACAAAATCGATGCTCGGTGTTGTTTGCAGATTGGTATTAAGTTCTACAGTTTATGATTTGTGGAGAGCTCGAAATGAAGTTAAGCATGATGGCCATCCTCGAACAGAAGAAAGGGCCCCAGACTTAGCAAGCCAGGCAGGAGAATCAACATCGTACCTAGCTGGCCTTTGTGGTCTTTCGCGGAATCACCAACGGCTGCTAACGCAGCGAGAGGAGTGCTACGAGCTGGCCTCCTGAAAAAAATATTTTAGCAAATCTTGAAACTGATTTTCTGGGAGGCTAGATCCCGGGTTGCAGGAAAAGGAAAGTTCAAGAAGAACAAGGAGAATATTAGCCTATGTCATAGATGGAACATAGATTCTGCTATTCTATTTTGATGTCTTGATGGTTGTTTAGTCTTTGGGTGCTTCAGTGTTCTGCTTTGTAATATGTTCTAGAGGTTTGGAGGACTTTGTATGTACTTTTGGTTCTTTGTGTTTATAACATAGCTCTACTTATTCATCTAAAAAAAACAAATAAAAAAATCTACTATAATATAAAAATTTTCACTTTTTCATACAATTTTTTTTTACTTTATATCATATCCATCACTTAAAAAAATTCAACTAAAAAATTCTTTCCCTTATGTTAGAGGCACGATTTTGCTCTGTTTGGTCACTTGCCAAACATACCCTAAGTTTCTGTGCAGCTGAGTGTTTAAACTTTTGTGAGATATGGGAAGAAAATACAAAAGCGTTGTGTTTATATGTTTTAAATGATAAATAAATTTGGTAATAGAAAATATTATTTGATTGCGAGAGACCACTTTATTGAGACAAGAGTTATAAAAACTCGGAGCATCTCCAATAATGACAGGTAAAAAATACCTAGTGAAAAAATACAAATTTTTATTTTAGCTATTGTTTTTTCTCTACGAACTCCAACAAGCTCTCTATTCTATTATCTATATTCTTTTAAATATTATTATTGTTTTTTGTTAATTTTTTTGCAGACACTTTTACCAAAACACCTTTGTCTGCAACAAGAAATCTTTGTGGAAGATCTTTGATCTTTTTCACTCACTGAGATGGAAGCTTCTTCCAACACTTCCAAGCATCACCAAATTAAAACCGAGTACCAAGCGTCATATCTCTGATGGGTTTGTAGTGTTTGATTTTGGGATTTTCTCAAATTGTGGGAAGCTTAATTATTGTTGGAGCTGTGGAGGAAGAGACTAGGCTAGCTAGGTCCTTGGAATAAAGTGGCTATGCTTAGGCATATTTGGAATTTTTTTTCCAAGCTGAATTTTTATGGGTAGCCTGGGTGTAGGAGAATTGGTCGAGGGGAAAGAGTTTTTGGCAAATCCCAATTCCTCAATCATGTTCTTGGAGTTGGAAACAACTTAAACTTAGAAGCCTTGCTAAAAGGTTTTTAAGTTTCAAGGTGGGAGATGGAAGGAAGATTTTCCTTTGGTTGGATGTGTGGCATCCGGATGGTTGTCTTTTGGACAAATGTGGTCATCGAGTTGTCTATGATGCTGGTAGCTCTGTAAATGCAAAATTATCTACCATCATTCGGATTAATGGTGATTGGTATTGGCCTTTTGCAAGGTCAGATAAAATTGTTGAGCTGCAAAGCAAACTACCCGAGGTGGATATTGGTGAGTATGACCTGCCTGTTTGGAATTGTAAAAAGGGGAAGTATGTCTGCTCTGAAACTTGGGAAGCAATCAGAAAGAAGGAGACTAAAGTACACTGGTGGAAGGTGATGGGAGAAACAACAATACTCTAACTCGCTCTTTGTGTGAATCTACAAGGAAACTACAAAATAGAGCAATATATATGCAAAATATATATCCAAACACCACAAGCACAAGACACGTAATTTTTAAGTGAAAAACCTTCTCGGTGTGAAAGGAAAATCCACTGAGTCACTCAAACAATTTCAGTATCAACAATTACGGGAATACATGAGTCTTCTCTAGTCTCAACTAGAGGCATATACAATCAGCAACTATCTTCAAGAAATACAATTTCTTGGCTCAAATCATCTTTACAAGAATAAAAGAAAGATCTCACCAAAGAGGAGGCTACTGTTCACGGGATGAAAAACGACCACTGCTCAGAATCTGATCTCCACCGTTCACAATGAAGATTCACGTGTCATGAACATCCCCACAAAATTTCAGCTCAATTGGACACATACACTCATTGATCGGAGCACTTGATCAAATCTGGACAGAAATTCCAGAAACTGGCGACAGCACTTTTTTCTTTTCTTCTTGTGTTTTCTGATTGCTGTCTCTCTTACCTCTTTGCTACAATAAAGGGTAGGGTTATTAACCTTCTTTGGGCCTCTCTACCCATGGGCCAAAAACATAGACAAACTTTGGGCCATCCTCACTAAGGAAGGAAACCCAAACCTAACAAATCTCCCCCTTCCCGACTAGATCTCCCCCATTTTCAACACCGGTAGCGATCTCCCCCATTTTTGCTGTGATTTATGGTTTTTTGCTATTCTTACATGTTTGTTTATTCTAGCATGCTAATCAGGTCTAAACTGACGGAAAGCTCTTGTTTTGGAGTAATTCAATTGCTTAAGCGTTAAATCCGTTTTCAAACCATGATTTTTGCATCACTCAAAACAGATTTTGAATCAAAACCAAGGAAAATAGGTATTGATGACATGAGTTGATAGGGACGAACTAGAGGGAAGGTTTTTTTTGGGGGGGGTGGGGTTTATCGTTGTCTATTTGATGGGGAAGTGTGAGAAAGTAGAGGGAAGGTTTTTGATCTCTGATTGTTTGGGAGCTAGCATAAGGTTCTCATGACTCAGTTTGATAAAAACGTCTTCTTGGTTAGTGGGGCCGTGTTGGATAGATAACATTATGTTTTGGTGTTGTTCTTGTTGGAATTTTGTTCTTATTTTTTGGTGTGCATAAGTTGCACAAAATTTGGGTGCACTAATTTGGATATTGGAATTTAATATTCCTGCTCTTTTCGTGAGTTTTCTCTGCAATCATATGGTGGGTTGTGATTATTTTGGTTGTGGAGGAACGTTGAAAAGAAAAGAAGTTGGCTTGCAGTTTTGGATCATTCTGTGTAGATCTAAGAAAGTTCAAACTCAAATTAGAGACAGGGTATATGGAGATGTTTTTGGTTAGTTAATATGAATTTTCTTTTTGGAATTTTGAAACACTAATGACGTATTTCTAAGTTTCTATTACGCTATGTTTCTATTCCTTGACTTTATCCGCAATAAAAATATGGGTTTTGTTGATTGGTTGAGTTTTTTTTCTTGGCTCTGCCTTGACAATACGGTTTTTTCTTGGCGCATTCTGGGCCTGTTCCCTTGATACAAAAATAAATTCTGATATTTGTATTTTATGTTTTGCATTAACTAGTTCTACTACTACTTAGAATTTTGAATATTCTGCTTTTGGGGGATAAAGCCTTGGGCATTTCATCTGCTACAATTGTTTTGTATACTTCTTTTAAGTGTTGTTTATCATCTCCCTTTTCCTTTCCTTGTGGCTAGCGAGTAAATAACCACTAGTGGAAGATCATGACCAAATCCTAATAGCTCCATGGCAGTCAAAATGGTTCTTGAATATATAAGATTTTGGGGGTTTTCATGTTAATTATTTGTCGATTATATTTCTGACTACAGTAGGCTTTGAAAGTGGTATGAAGTGGGATCAAGCTAAGCCTTGAGGTTTTCTCTTAAATTGGTATGATTAGGTAAGAGTTGTTTCAATGATGTCGTATGTGGAATGCGTGTACTGTTTAGAGGCAGGCTTCTGAAGGTTGTCTTTATTCAGGTATAAAGAGGTTCATAGAAGAATTAGTTGAAAAAGAAAAAGAAAAATACACTGTATTTTACTGTCATTAACTTTTCATACACCTTGGACTTTTGCTAATCTTTGAGGTGACTTCTCAACCTCTCTCATACAATGAGTATATAGAAATAAAAGAGGGAAAAATAGGTTTCTAGTTTATTTGGCAATTACAGCTAATTATGCAGTTTGAACTAGGACATTACTTTCTACGAAATACTTGAGGTACTACGATTCATTTCAAATTTACGTGACAAATCATATTTTTCGTCTTTAAAAATGAGTGTTACGTGAATTGTTAGGTGGCAGTTCATATTATGTGATTGTTGGGGTAAGTGTCTCATAGACCGTCACTTTAATTTGTAATAAGTGTCACGTAAACTGTTACGTGATAATAAATATTTTAGTAATTGACATAGTCAGTGTCGAGTAATCAAGATATCATCATATGCCTTCCAAAGAAATATCCGCTTCCTCCATTGATAAAGATAATGGGTCCTTTAAGACCATTTTGCAATTCTAAAAGAGAAACAAAGATTTCGAATGCATTCTTTGAGAGATTCTGTTTTGGGTTAGATTTAAAGTTAATTTCTTTAAGGGTGTCTGTGATTCTTTAAGGGTGTCTATAATTTCTATGTGTTTAGTGATATTCTGATATCATTTGGAGGTTTGTTTATTGTTTATTCTTTATTTTGATATTCTTCTGACTGGTGATTGTTTGACATGCTTTGGTTGGTTGGATTATTTTTTGAGGTTAAAAATGTCTTTTACATAAGCACGACAAAATGTCGGCACATAGTGATGCATCAAGTGCATCAAGTGTACGTCCATTATGTAAATGTGGAGTACCTGCATGTGTAAGGTACTCTTGGATTGAGTCCAATACTGTCAGAAAGTGGTATGGCTTTGAAAATTATAAGGTACTTTTTGAAATTAAGATTGTGTTATACTTTGTATGCTAGTAAGTGATGACATTTTTGACTCTTTTCTTTTTCATGCAGAAAAAAGGAATTATTTTGCATGGGCTGATCAAGAAATGACTACGTACGATATGAAAATAATGCAACGACCGAAAGTCATAGGCAATAGGCAATAGGCTATGGTTTTCTGAGCAGACTAATTGAACCAGGCCTGTTATCTTACTTACTGATTTTCCATAATAGGCTAATTCTAGTTTGGTATATGATATTGGAGTTTTTAGGTTGGAATTTGAATCTGTTTGCTGCCTAGAGTTTTGCTTCTTTTTTTTTTCTTTTTTTTTTTTGGTTTTTGTCCAATGCAAAACTTTCAATCAAGCAGTGCTTACAAATTTTGACTCACTCTGTTCAGTGGATTGTATTTGGAGATGCCTTTTACAGTAATCAGGCTCCTATAGCTTGATTGTATAAAGCAGTTACAAAATGTCCTATGTTGTATAGGTTGATTGTGCATTTTGATACGAACTTTAGTCTGTATTGTTTATCTTTTTGCTGGTCCCATTGTTGTGTAGTTACCTATGTGAATGAATGTTGTTTGTCCGGTTACTATCATGGAACGAAGATCAAGGAGCAAATGGTGGCAGCTTGTTCCAGATCCAATGCCCAAACCAGCAAAAAGACTTCACTCAGCAGTTCCACAAAACTAGGACGATCCTAGAAGAGGCACAAGATAAGGATGCACCAATGAGGATGAATGTTAAAAGTCATGGCTTTAACTTAGTGACTGCAGTAATTTTCAGACAAATTTAACTTCAGAACTATATTTTAAATTTCAAACCAAACCATTAACCCAACTCAATTTAAAATTTGAAGTAAGAATGCAAGCCAATTAGAGTGAATTCACAATAAAGGACTTACATGACAGAGCAAATAACATTCTATACTTCTAAGATATTTAACTTAGAAGGCATCGGGCAGCACCTTATAGTGTGCACCTATCTTTCATCATAGGTACTCAGACTAAGCTCCCTCACTTCTCTAATTCCAAATGCATAAGCCAAGAAATCTAAATTAAGAATGAAATTTCTCCTAAAAAATAATCAAAGTGCCAAATGCATAAGAGAATAACCAACCAGAAATAGAATCATAAATGCATGAAAGCCATCCCCAACATGAATCCCAACCACTGTCAGTACATTGAAAACAGAACAAGATGCGTGAAAATGAAGTATCATACCTGACCTGTAAGGGATAGTAAGAGAAAGAATATACAAAACGTTTTTACACACTCCAAAACCAAAATCCCAATTAATGAGGATTGGCCTATGGTTCCCATCAATTAATCAAAGGCAGGCACGTATTCTTTTCAGAATGTTAATATATAACCAAAAAAACATTGAACCAACATCTAAAATATCAAGACATAACCAATATGCATTTTCTCCCATGATGCCATTTCGCATCTTCATCTCCTTCATCCTAATCATTCACCTCAGACATTGACTTCTCAGACTCAACTTCGTCCTCTGCTGCATTGGCACCTTCAGCCTGATTCAACCAAAAAACCAAGCAAACCAATTATACCCATTACTGAACATCAAACTTGTCTGCCTCACCTCATATAGGAGAGAACAACTGAAACAGAACATGCTATTAAAACAGAAATTTAAGAAGCACATCCATCATATATTATGTCATACCACAATGATCGCAAATTTGAGCAAGCCATTTATTTACCAGATTTCCAATCTATTTTTTCTTAAGAACAAGACATCAAAGTTCTTTAAAAACCCCAAGTTTTTCAAATCAATCTATATCACTCCATCATTTCAGCAATGAAATTGGGCACAATTTGGCATTGACACAAAATAAAAGACAAATAAACAGATCTATGATTCAATTCATTCAAAACAGGATTTAGAATATATATATATATACACACACACATACATACCCTCATATTAGATTGGATATCAAACTGTAAAAACCTTCAACAAGAAAAAGAGAGACAGAGAGAAAGAGAAGCTGACCCATGTTTAAGTGTCAAACCCACGTGATTTTTACCAGATAATACATCCTAAAATTCATTTCAATCCAATCTGCTCCATTCACCAAATAGATGAGCATTTTTCACTCCATAGAGATGAACAGTATCCTATTCTTTTCTGTTTTTTAAAATGGCATATGAATAAAAGCCAACATGAATAACACAGTACGAGAACATAGGATTTTCTATTAAACCCAATAGAAGAAACAACACGAACATTCATTTACAACTGGTACGGTGTCTGTACAATATAAATTCTGCTGCTATTCATCCAAAAAATATAAATTCTGCTTGTACTGCATGCTTGTATAATACTTCAAACTAGATTACTAGATTTCTACTATTGCTCTGACCCAATAGATGCATTGTAGTGTCTGTGAAACTATGACCAATATCTTTACGAAAAGATAATCTTTCTTTTGGACTAATCTATCAAAGACACACGTACTAAAACATACTATCATTTTTTTTTTAGGTAAGAAAGAAATCGTTTTCTTTTTTCCTGGTACTATTCAACAACCTGTGCTCGAGAAAGTGAGAAAATGAAGGAAAGGAAGAGAGAATGGTGAGTGAACTAAATTTGATGATATTGGTGTAATATGCAGCAGGCCATGACATACAAATTCATCAGTCCAGGGATGAACTGGATTTGGTGATTTTACAGTAATATATGTTCAGGCCCCATAACTTAGTAACAGTGAATAATAACAAGGAAATAGTCATACATACCCAGTTGACAAAATAGATTCATAAAATAAAAGAAAAAACAAAACTCTAAAATGTTACAAAAAACAGATGAAGATTAAACTTTAAAGTAGAACTATGAACCTGGAATCGGAGGAAAACTCAAAGAGCTTCCCTTTGGTGGAGAACACAATCAATGCAACCTCAGCATCGCACAGCACCGAGATCTCATGAGCTTTCTTGAGCAACCCGGTCCGCCGCTTCGAGAACGTCACTTGCCGGCTGATCTTGTTCTCGATTCGCGGGTGGTGGCTCGGCGGAGCTTCCTGTAGCAGAGCGGTCAATGGGTCTTCGGAGCAAGATGGTGGAAGCTCGGTCGGAGATGGAAGACGGCCAGAGATCGCCATCAGAGTCGGAAATGGGGGAGATCTAGGCCGGAATGGGGGAAATGGGTCGCCGGAAATGGGGGGAGAAATTTTTGGGAACGCTGGTTTGGGGGAAATCGCGAAGGAAAATGATTTTTCTACATCACATTATCCTACATCAACCCCACACCAAGACACATAGAGTGTGAGACCCATGCATATGGATCTCATATATGTGGATCACATATACATGGGTTCCACACTCAATGTATCTTAATGTAGGATTGATGTAAAATAATGTAATGTAAAAATAACACATCGCAACGGCGAAATGCTTGGTTTTGGGGGAAAATGCTGATTTTTAGGAGCCATTTCGATGGGTTTAATTTTTCATTTTTTTTTTAATCAAAACTCCTTTCCACATAGGAAAGGGCCTGGCAGGGGATGGCTAAACGTCCCCTGCCTATCATTACTCGAGGTTACTGTGGAATCGGATGTGGGAAATGATAGGCAGGAGCATTTTGTTCGGCTCTGCCCGACTTTTTTAATAAAAAATTAATTTTTTTAATTAAAAGCAATTTTTGATGTGATATTAAAAATTACTTTTGATTTAAAAAATACCCTTTTAATAAAAAGGGGTGGGCAGGAGCCGGACAAAATGCTCCTGCCTATCATTACTCATCGGATGTATCACCTCATCTTCCACCCGAATTCGTCTATCCGGCTCCCTCCCATCCCACTTTCATCTAACTTTTATGTACACATGGCACTTTTTTTTTTTTTTTTTTTAAAAAAAAAAAATGTCATGAAAGCTTCTGCATTATGCTAGTACGGTGTAGTCCCACGTCCCTACCGGTTTTTCAGAAAACTTTCACCAAAATTTTCAAAATTCCCTCCCAAGTTCCCAACCCAAAATCCTCCGCCCATCGCCGCCCCTACCACATACAGCCAACGTCGTCCGGAGACTAGCCGCCTACCGCCGAGTTTGTCACCACCGCTCATTGTCGTTCCCGATCTCTCTCTCTCTCTCTCTCTCGACCTCTTTTATATTTCTCCGCCCACCGCCGACCAGTCTCGCCACCGCCTACCCGATCTCCTACAATCACTCTCTCTCTCTCTCAACTGATTCATTTCTAAACTTTGATTACATTTTCTTACTTCATATAGAAATGGTGTTAATTTCATTTGGACTCTTGAAAAATTGATCAGAGCCCATAGTTCTAGGTCTTTTTTTTCTTTTCATATTTCCCCTTTAGATTGTGGAGAAAGAGTTTAGAAAAGCTTGTTTGAATGCCCCTTCCTGAAAGAACAGATGTTTTTCTGTTATATCTTCTTTAAAGTTGCAATGTAATTTGTCTTCCAGGTTTCGAAGCTGGGGTTTGGCTGTATGGGGCTTTCAGGAATCTACAATGATCCCATCCCCGAAGAGGTTGGCATATCAATTATAAAACACGCATTCAGTAAAGGGATCACATTCTTTGATACGGCCGATGTTTATGGAGCAAATGCTAACGAAGTTTTGGTTGTAAAGGTAAAAATGCACCTGCAAAGAATTTACACAGCTCTTTGTAGACAAGGATACTCTGATTGAGAAAGGATAATATCTTAAACGTTTTGATTACGTTTGAAAGAACCTTGGAACAGAAGGGAATGAGTTGGAAATGTCTTATAATTTGATGCAATATTGTATTATCTCTCTAGCATCAAGAAATTAAACATTGCTCATTTCTTGGAGAGAAGGATATTTATAAACTTGGTGAGTCAAGAGAGGAAAACGAGAGACTTAAAGAGTTTATGTAAAGGAGGAAAAGATTAAAGATAAAAGGAGGAGCTATTCTGATCAACTTTTTAATGGAAGTCATGCAGAGAATTTGGGAGAATTAAGATGGTTGAGGTAAAGAGTACTTTGAGGATTGGGATGCTATTGAAGATTGAGTATAGAAGGATTTAAAGGGCAGAGGTATTAGAGCAAGATTGGGGAGGTTGTGTTTGGGTTCTACTGTGTATAATCTTTGAAAACAGAGGAATGCTCTTCTGCATAATTCCTCACCCAAAACAGAAGAATCTCTTATGGATTGTATTAGATGGGAAGTTCATTAAAGGCTGGTGGCTAATGGGCAGTTCAAGCATCTTAACCATTGCTTAGTTTTTCGTTGAAATCTACACTCCTCTATTGGTTCGCTTTGATGTTGAAGATACTATCTAGTTTTTGACGTTTTTTCTGCTGTTTGTTGACACTGTGACAGGTCGGTGGTGTTCTGTTTGTGCTTCTTCAGGCTGCTCTGTTGTAAGTCTTGTGGCTTTGGGCTAGTGTCCTATTTCATGAAGTGCCGAATGTTCTTGAGGGTGTTTTCATTTATTTTCTTAGGCTTGTATTTCTAGCCTCTGAGTTTGTTTTTCTCTGTTTAGAGATTGTGTTCCAGTTTGTTTTCTTTCTGGAGTGTAAATTGAGAGTTGTTCAATGAAAGATTTTATTCATCAGAAAAGAAAAAAGAAAAAAAAAAGGAGTACTTTGAGGATGGTTGAAATAGGAAAACTCACAATGCCTAAGCTCCGTCCCTTCCTATATCATTTTAGATTTTTTTTTTTTTTTCACATTACAAAAGGAATACTTGTGTCATCTTTTTCTCTTTTTTGCATTTCCATTTAAGTATTCAAGCTTAACAATCCTAAACTTTCTGTCCTTATGTACAAATCACTTGAGTGGTTTCTATGGGTAGACTTTTTTCATATTTGTTTTCCAACAAATTGGGGAGCCAATAAGTGGTTTCTATGGATATAATTTTTCTTTAAGCAGATTTTTGGGGGACCATGGCTCTCTCGATGACTCCACCCCTGCTTAATCTGGGCGATGATTTAGTAGTCAATACATTCTTAATTAATATTACGGTTTACATTTACACTCAAACAAGATGTTGGGTTGAGATTTCTTTGTTGGTTATTTATGTAAGCCTTTACTGTTTTGTCCCGGGATGATTCTTTTTATATGAGATGGATTTCATATTGTGCAATATCTCTATTCTGCAAATATGATGCCGTTATGTCGTCAGATTTGATTCTTTGGTGAAGTGCAAATGGTTATTGCATTGGTTGGAGGGTTTTGTTTTCTTAAAAAAAAAAAAAAAAAAAAAAACTTGTATTCACAAAAGATATCCACCTTGAAAATCGCAAATTGGATGAGCTAATGACTTCTGCATATGAAATGACATTGAAAGTGGTGGTTTGTGATGCCTTTGAAGAGACACTCTTGCAGCATTGCTGGTATTCATTCTTTATGCTATGCTTTTGTGACCATGATTTTTATGTCATGTTCATGATTTTTAAACTGTTTTGTTGGTATTCATTAATTTTGTTTTATTGATGCAGAACTCTCATATGCCATCTGCAGAGTGAATTAAAGCTTTTTTTAAGGAAAATTGTAAGAAGAAACTTTAGCTTGTAATTCTGTCAAATGTTAGTACAATGTATGGTGCAGGAGCATAAGTTGGGTTGTAATGCCTAGAGGGTTTGGATGTCTTGTAACAGCAATATCATTTGGAGTTGGGCAAATCATATATGTTTGTACTTCCAAAACTTTTTTGCATTTATTTTCTAATCCATAACAAGAATATTATTAATATTCTCTATTGTCATATTGATATTTTGTACGAGAAGCATATATGGAACACTTATTTAATTGTACGTTATGAGGAAAAGTTGTCTATCGTCTAGCTAGCCCTCCTCACTCTCTAGCAAGAGAGTTTGGCTTGACTTGATGAGAAAAAGCTTGTTTCTTAAGGTATAAATTGCATTGTGGACATTTTAGGATGATGTGCTCGTGGAAATGGAAAACAAATTTAGTAGTACTCCTTGTGCAATTCGAACAAACAAATTTACTGATTTAGTTGCGTCCCAATACGAGTCATGTGCATGGTCATAGGAGTGGTTTTCTTCTCCCATTGTTCTTTCCATTTTCATGTTGCTAGAGGCTACAGATCTTGCCTTTGTTGTTGACTAGCGGTGCTTCAATGTTTGATCATACCTTCGTTATTGGTTACAATATCTACTTGTCAACAAATCGGACATCATTTTCATCAATAGATTGATGGTCTCAGGCATGTGAATGTCACTTTGATGATTATATCAAAAAAAATTAAATCACATGTAAAGGTTAATTTAAATAGGGATAAAGAGTCCTTAAAGAATTTAAATCTTAATTTATTGCAACGAATAATTTTTTTTGTACATGGTACCATACCAAAACCTACAAGAACAATTACATCAATAAAAATTACATCATCAATGCCAATGCTAGGGAGCGCCAAAATAAAAAAAAAAATTACATGAACCAAAAAACTAATAAAACAACACCGAAATCCATCCAACATATAACACAACACCAACTACTTCATCAACAACAAACTCAAAACCTGCAAAAAAAAAAAAAAATAGTTTGAGTTTCAAAATGCCATATGATAAACTCCATCTTTGGATGCCAAAATATTTTTTTATGAGCTTCTCTGGCTTTGGGCTTCATTGAATCACTAATTCTTTCTTCTTTTCTGAGCTTCTCTAGGTCTATTAACAAAATTCAATTTGGCTCTGTTCATAATCTTGCATGCATAAATATTTCATAAACATAAGATAATTGTAAGTTTAGCTTCTTGGCAGTAAAGCTACTACATTTTAACAGAAAATTTTTATCCCAATTCATCAACCCAAAGCTCAACAACGATTTCTCCTTATGGTTGTTATTTGACAATCTCAGTAGTTATACACTATGTTATTGGTTTTGGACACAAATCAATCAAGGAATCTACTAAACAGCTCTGTTCATCAATTTTTTTCTTTTTCTTTTTCTTTTTTTTAAAAAAAAAAAAAAAAAAAACACAAGTCTAACGCAAGCAAAAGAAAAAAAACAACTATATTATTTACAAGATTATTTCCAAATTGCTTGCTAATAGGCTCAAGCCTCTGCTCAACAAGTTTATTTCTCCTTTCCAGACAACCTTTGTACCTCATCGTCATATACATGATAACTCTATTTTGGCACATGAAATGCTTCACACTCTCAAGGCTAAGAGAGGTCGTGGTGGTCTGATGACCATTAACCTTAATATGGAAAAAGCTTTTGATAAGATGGAATGGTCCTTTCTACTAGCTATTCTTCAAAAGCTTGATTTTCACTCTCGTTGGATCAACTGGATTTGTCTATGTCTCTCCACATCTTCATTCTCGGTTCTTTTAAATGACAGTCCCTTTGGTTTATTTTCCCCCTTACGGGGACTCAGACAAGGTGACCCTCTTCTCCTTTTCCCTTTATAATTGGATCTGAGGTTATTTCCAGGTTCCTTTTTAGTTCTCTTCGTGGTTTTAAAATTGTTAGAGCTTGTTCTCCTCTAAATCATTTGCTATTTGCTGAGGACTTGATTATTTTCTCTATGGCTACTTCTTCTGAAGCTACTATTATAAAAGATTGTCTTGCTCAATATTGCCTCTGGTTTGGTCAATCTGTGAATCATGTTAAGTCTAATCTTCTGTTTAGTAAAAACACAGCTTCTTCTACTATTACTGCTATCCAGAGCATCCTACATTATGCTGTCACCCCTGCTACTGCTCGACATCTTGGTCTTCCTCTCTTGTTTGGCAAATCTAAAGCGGCTGCTTTCTCTGATATTTTGGATAGAGTTCAGGGGAAAATTGATGGATGATGTTCAAAAACCCTTTCGCAAGCTGGTAAAACAATTTTGGTTAAAGTTGTGGCTTCTGCTATCCCATCTTATGCTATGAGTTCATTTCTACTTCCTGATGGTTTCTGTCACAAATTGGATCTTGCTTTTAAGAATTTCTGGTGGGGTTTTCCAAAGGACAAGTCTCGCAACTTATCTCTTAAATCTTAGAGTTCTCTTTGCCTTCCTAAGGATCAAGGTGGTTTGGGTTTCAGGCTTATGAAATATGTCAATTTATCTCTTATTTCCAAATTGGGATGGAAGCTCCTTACAAATCATGACAGCATTTGGGTTCCTTTATTCAAGGACAAATATATTAAGTATGGTAATCTTCTCTCTTGTCCTCTCAGTCCTGGCTCTTGGATTTAGAATGGTATCAAATCTTCTATTCCTCTTCTTACTCGAGGTACGTGCTTTGTGCCTCATTATAATTCTAGTTTCCCTATTTGGTCTTCCCCCTGGATTCCCACCCTGGACAATTTTTTACCTATTCCTCGATTACCACATCTCCCTTCTTCTTATCCTTTACATATAGCTGATCTTATTTCCTATCCCTCCTTGACTTGGAGACTCAATCTCCTTAATTTTTTGTTCCATCCTAGTACTGTGGCTGAGATTTTGAAAGTACTTATTAGGTTAAACAATGATACTTGTTTATGGACACCTTCTTCCAATGGTACTTTCTCGACTAAATCTGCTCATCATCTTCTTTCTTCTACCTCCTATCATTCCCCCTCTCCCCTTCCACCTTCTAGTTGGAAATCTTTATGGAAGCTTAATATTAATCATCGTTTAAAGTTATTTCTTTGGAAGATGATTTGGAATATTATTCCTTCTAAGCATCGGATTTCTCACTCTCTGCCCTCCTCCCATCTGGACACTACTTGTTCTTTATGTGCTGATCCTATTGATTCTATTTTTCATCTCCTTTTCTCTTGCCCTATTGCTCGAGTGGTTTGGCGCCAATCTTTTTGGCATCTAGATATTACTGCTTTACACATTACAGATATGACAGACTGGCTTTCCATTATCCTTAACCCAACAAGGATTGTCATTCCTGCAGAAGACTCTCATTTGTTTCAGATATTTGCTGTGGTTGCTTGTGACCATATTTGGTTTTCCAGGAATAAGGCTTACCATAAAGATTTGGTTCCCAATGCTCTAACTATTTCTGCTCATATTAATAGCTTGGTTCTGGAAGATTCTTCGGCTTGAAAAACTTCTCTGTCTAGAGGCCCTGAAGTTTGGAAGAGACCCAGCTCTCCTTTAATCAAAATTACTATGACACTGCTATTCAGAATTCTTTTTCAGCTCAGGCAGCGGTTATTCAGGACTCAACTGGTACTATTACTCATTATTCCTCCCTCATCAGCCCTCCTTGCACATCAGTTTATGGAGAAGCGATTGCTGCCCTTCTAGTTACAAACCTGGCTCTCTCTCTTCATGCGCCTTCTTTCATTTTAGAAGGGGATTCTACTACTGTCACTCTGGCTCTACAGAATCCTTTTGATTACACAAGATTGACATATTGCTTCTATTGTTTCTCACATTCACTCTCTCATTCCCACCACTAGCTGGTCTGCTAGTTCTATCAACCGAAATGCAAATTTCTGTACTCATCATGTAGCAAACTGGACCGCGACCAGGCTTCATTTTGGCTGCATTCCATTTTCTTATGTTTCTGATTCCTTTTTCCCCTGTTTAGGAAAAACTGTTTTATCTTATTTTCTAGTTCCTTAATGTTTGTACTATTTTCTCTTGTACTTAAAAAAATAAAATAATAAATAACAAAACAAAAAACAAAACATAAGAACGGAAAGAAAAGCCGTAGTCCCATTTTCTTTTCGCATATTCCTTTCTCTTTCTGGAAAATAAGGACCTCGTGTCTTCCCCGAGCTAAATCAAAAGTCAAATTCTCTCTGCTCCGTGAACCCCATAAACCTCGAACATTTTCTCAGTGTCGCCAATAATGGCGACGACCAAAACCCAAAATCCCCACGGAGCTCGGAGAAGACAGACGGGTGGGTGTGGCTCTACTCGGTACTGCTCACCCTACAATACGGAGCTCAGCCTTTGATCTCCAAACGCTTCACCAGGCATATCCGCTCATTCTTCAACCAACTCAACATGCTGATCAATATGATTCCTTTTAGAGAATAACGTTTCATATATTTTTTTTGTTTCTTTACTGTGGATTTTTTGGTGCTATTTGAATTGTAGGAAACTGTAGGCGTAGATTTTTTGAAATTTGGGACTGGATTGAGAAATATAGTTCATGAATTGGTTTTAGGGCTTTGGAAATGGTGATTTTGTTGCCATATTGGCGATATCTCCACGATTTTGATTTGGATTTTGAAGCTGCTTTGGTTAAATGGTAGGCTTTATAGATACAAAACAAACTCTTGCTATGTAATAAGGACCCTAGAGTTGCTATTCAGTATTCATGTTTGATCCCTTGTGTTTTTGCTAGACGGTATCAGCGATTTGTGCTCATTTTCTAAATATTTGTTCTTTGTTTTCGGTTTTGTTTGCTCCTCTTTTATAAATTTATTAAATGTATGGGATCGGATGTATGACCTCATCTTCCACCCATGGGGACAATTAGCATAGTCTAATTTGGTTCTTTGACGTTACATTGTCAGACATTTACTCTTGTAGTTTTCTTGCTGCTGGTAAAGAAAACCACTTTTTTAAAATCATTCACAAACTTTTACTTTTTTGTACTCAATTTCTGAATGTCGAAAGCATCGAAGTTAATAATAGCATATCATTAAGTTAGTATTTTTTTTAAAAAAAAATAAATTATATTACAGTTTTACATTCATGGAAACATGTACTATATAATTCCTAACCTCCCTGTATTGGTGGCTAGGTTTATTGCTTTAAAGAAACTAAATCCTTTTTGCTCAATTTTATTTACTTAATTCATAACGAAGTGGTTGTTGGTACATGCACATATGAAGTGCAAGTTTCATTTTCTCATTATGGGTTTTTCTGCAGACGAGAAGTTATTGTGACTTCATTTGTATTGATGTGCGAGATAATAAAGGTAATCCTTCTAGTAGATATAATTTTCTTCTTCCTATCTGTCCTGAGTCCCTTTATATTATTGTTATTATTGTTGTTGTTTCTATATTATTTTGCTGATAAAGAGACATTTACTCTTCATATATTTCTCAGGTTATATGTGCCCTAAATCTCATGGCAAAAGATGGCAGTTTAAAGAAAGTATACAACGACTGGACTTTGGTTGGTGCATTGACTGCATCGGGACTTCCTGCAGTTATTTATGCACTGCAAAATATTCTACTGCAGATTTCTTACAAGAATCTTGACTCACTCACATTCTCGATATTGAACCAAACAAAAATACTTTTCACTGCTTTTTTTACGTACTTGATATTGAGGTATGTCCTAGAATGGCTTCTCTTTCAATTCTTCTTCTTGTTGTTTTGGTACGTATGTTATCTCTCTATGTTGTCCCCATGTCAAAGCACAAACCTTTTATGGACTATTACTAGTAGAAGCTCAAGACTAAGACGATGTTTGGGTTCATTTGGCTGATGCTTTCTTTCTCTGCTGCATTTAATTTGTGGGATGTTAAGTGAAAGATTGTTTTGAGACTTGCAAATGACTTGGTCAGTAGTTAATTGCCCGATGCCCACTTTACCATTTAATGACATGATATGAGGTTCAAAGAAAGGTGTGGAATAATCTATTTATTGTCGATGTAAATGAAGTCCGCTAGTAGCCTATTGTCCCATTTGTTGATGGTGTAAGACTTCTTCAGCTACCATTTCGTTCTCTTACGAGTATCCTGTAGCATGTGTTTTCTTGTGGCTTTTAGGATAGTTCTAGCGTACATGTACTTGTTTAACCTTCCTCTGACCAATTTACCTTTCATTAGCAACATATAGGGGAGATATGAATATTCAATAGTGCCATTGTCCATGGTTAATGGATTGCTCATTCTTTGAACAGAATGCCCATATTTGGAGTTCTGTGGTACATTTTCTTTTTTCCCACAATTCTTACAAATGGAAAATTATCTTCTAGAGGCACTTACATTTGTAATTATATTGATGTTGTTAATGAGAACATCAGTTATTCTGAGAGACAAAGAATTTATAAATTATTTTTAATCCTATTGCAAAAGGGATAAAAAACATGTTATGCAACTTTGGCCAGAAATGTCATGATAATACATATGTTTCTATAGATATTCTAGTGTTATGTAACGGTCTGGTGGTTGTGTGGTATCTGACAAT
Source organism: Alnus rubra (assembly GCA_028654335.1). Lineage (NCBI taxonomy): Eukaryota > Viridiplantae > Streptophyta > Magnoliopsida > Fagales > Betulaceae > Alnus > Alnus rubra. The sequence continues at coordinate 178,391 of JAJPGS010000126.1, read as the reverse complement.
AACTTCAAGCCTAATTTTTGGGAACACAACGTGTAGGCACAAGCAATCAATTCAACAAATTGGTGCCCTATTTTTGTTGATTGTTGCAGCTGTCCTTCTTAGCGTTGGTGAAGGCTCCAGCAAAGGATCTAGTGGTGGTGATGCTCATCAAAAATTATTTTATGGAATTATTCCTATTTTGGTTGCTTCAGTACTCTCAGGACTGGCTTCTGCCTTATGTCAATGGGCTTCTCAGGTTAGTAAAACATTTCTTTTTCTCTAATGAGAGTAAGTGATTCTATAGTCTTGTTAATTTATTCCCTGTCCATTACATTTTCCTTTTATTACAGGTAAAGAAACACTCATCATACTTGATGACTTTAGAAATGTCTTTTGTTGGAAGCATGTGCTTGTTGCTCATTAGCTCTAAGTCTCCAGATGGAGAAGCTATCAGACAACGTGGATTCTTTTATGGTTGGACTCCTCTAACTTTGGTAATGATCTCTCTATTAGAAAGTAATGCCAATTGAATCTGTATTTATGCTGGTCTTTCTATCGATTGTCTGTTGAAGAGCACCTACTCAGGTGGAGAACTACCACAACCATCTGATAGTTTGTTGAAGAGCACCTACTCATGACTATCTTTATAAATCATCCACTCTATGAGGGCTACTCCTCATCTTCCCAATGTGGGACAGGGGTTGTTATAGTTTTCTAGTTTTTTTTGGATAATTAAATACTCATGCTTCTGGTGTTTTGGCTAAATATACACGTTGGAGTTGCTTCCTCCTTTACTTCAACTCATGGTAGATGGATTATGTTTATATTTTAGAACCTCGAAAATGCCAATTGATCCGTTTATTATTAATTGTGGGAAGATTGCACTACTATGCATGATTGCTTGCAATTTATGAACATTTTTGGCTGCAGCAGCAGGTAGTTAGAAATTTCCAAAAAAGTTCATCAAGAAACATAATGTTCAAGGTGTTTTTATATTTTAAGTTCAGTAATGAAAGAGGCATCAATGACCTGGTTATTCAATGATGTGGTGTGGGAACCATGAGGCTTCAGGTCAAAGAGGTTGTGAGTTTGAAACTGCTTTTGGAACTGATGATAGTGTTCAACGTGACAGTCAACCAGCAAATAGTGTGTGGGATTTGGGGTTCTATTGTTGTTATAACACCCCCCCCCCCCCCCCCCCCCCCCCACCCATGGGCAGTTCCACAAAATATTAAGAGAAAAAGAAATAAAAAGAGAAAGAGGCCCAAAAGAAAAGGAATCCTCTCACCTGCCCTTAAAAAGACCTAAAGAGATACAAAGTTCTCAAAGCATTATAGCTGCTGATGTAAACTAAATCTGGAAAAATATGTGATGATTGTCCTTGTGATACTGCACTTACTATTATACATTATTGATGAGGCTCAACTTCAAACCAATTCTGTTGTTTTTTTTTTATTTCAGGTCCCAGTTATATTAAATGCGCTTGGAGGAATTCTTGTTGGCCTAGTTACAAGCCATGCTGGTGGTGTTAGAAAGGCAAGTTTGATTCCATAACAGTAAAGTAATTTTAAGCATGCAACCTGCAATGATAAGAAGAGTGGTGATTTGATTGCCTCATACCCACCATTAGCTTTCTATAAGTCTATGGGTATTGACTGGTCAATTGAATAGAAAAAAATTAAATTAATCTCCTTACTCATACATGCCATCTTGAATCCACATGAATCAAACCGTAAGAATAGAAAAAGCCGAGGTACCTTGGATCTGCTGTATCAGTGGCAGCCGAGCTTTTGTCCTATGGCTTCATGCTAACACGCGACTAGGAAATTCTACTACTGGATAATTATTTTGAGACTTCGACTGGATGATTTTTGTAAGAATTGTATATGGTGACTATAGTTGGCAAACAGATATATCTAATTGGTAGACATTTTTGTTAGAATGACGGGGGAGGATCATTCCTTCCATTTCTTAAACTACTACATTCTTTTAAAAAAAATTATTTATCAAGAAAGCTATTACCATTATGAAGGTGCTGATTGTAGAAGTTATTTCTAACATGATTGCAGGGGTTTGTCATTGTTTCTGCACTTCTTGTCACGGCTTTGCTACAGTTCATTTTCGAAGGGAAACCGCCGTCATTGTATTGTCTTGTGGCTCTTCCACTCGTGGTTTGTAGCATTTCAATACATCAGAAATACCCGCACCAAGTTAAAAAGAAGGAATCGTAGACTATCAGCATTAAGGGAAGTTGTTAGATCAGACCCTCCCAAGTGATCACATTTTTCACTTGGTTCAAAGCATTGCAAGTTGTAAATGAAAGAGGTGCAGGAATCTTTTATAAGTGTACTTGTACTCACTAATCTAGGGAATTGAGAAGACTTTGTCTGCTGCTTTGATCAAATTCATAAGCACTAGAATGTGTGTCCTTATGTCTTTGAGCAGTGCACAATCTTGTCAGTAGTTGAATTTCATTACTTTCTGTAATAAGAACAATCGACATGTGAGCTTAGGTAATTAGTTTATGCAAAACTTAAAGAGTATGATCATAATTAGGGGTGTGGATGGGGCGGGGCGGTGCGGGTTTTCGCCTTTTTTGGCCTTGCCCTGCACCTTTGCGGGTTTCCAACCCGCAAACCGCACTTGATAAAGACTAACTGTGCGGGGCGGGGCGGGTTTTTTTAGTGGCATTTATGTAATTTTGATTTTATTTTGTAAAAAATAAAAATTCAAAAAAATACTGGTTTTTTTAATAAAAAAATTAAATTCATATTAATTTTTCACAGAATCTTATGAATGCAAAGTCAAATTTTTAGGAAAATCGACTCTGTTTCATTAAAGAATAAAATTATAATTTTAAAGCTCCTTAAATTTAGTCCTTCGACATGTAGACACATATCTTTCAATCGTTCATATTTCCATACAAGAACATTTTCCATGGAATTAGTCTTGTAAACTAAACTAAAAACCCTATTAATTATAAATAAAATTCTAAGAAACATGATTTTTTTTTCTCCTTTGTGCGGTGTGGGGCGGGGACCCGTATTTTTTAAAAGGCTAAACCTGCCCCGCATAAATTTCTCAAATTAAGACCCTAACCCGCAAAAAAACTTGAAAACCCGGTCCTCTGCGGGGCGGGTGCTGTGGGGCGGGAATTGCGGGTTTTGCACACCCCTAATCATAGATATAATTTTTAGGGAAATTCAAAATTAGTCCATGAGTTTTCACCCGGTTACAAATCGCAACTTGCATTTCTAATTTTTGTGATTTACTGCATGACCGTTGTCCGATTTTCAAATAACTTATTTCGTCTATTATCTGTTTAAATTTTTAGCGAAAATGTGGTCATGTATGCGGCGGCAAAATTAGGATTTTGTGTGCGAGGCCCAACCTACCTAATTATGGTACTTGTAATTTCCTACAGGGAATAACATTCATGGCCTTCATCTCAATAAAAACCTTATTAGTTTGCTTAATTTCCCTTGCAAAATTCATAGATAAGTGTGTTAAATGTAACCACATCATGGTGCCCCCCATTCTTTTCCTTTTTGAGTTTTTTTTTTTTTTTTGAGAGAGAGAGATTACTTTTGAGTTTTTAAGCTTTATTGCAAAGCTCAATGTTTAAAATCTGAATAATTTTAGAATGTCATATCCATATTCCTTTTGTGTCAATTTAAAAATGATGTGGCTTTTAAGAGTAATGATAGACAGGAGACCATTAACCGTCTCTGTCTAGCACTTTCCACAAGGAAGGTGTTTTCTTTTTATTTTTTTATTAATAAAATACACTTTTCTTCTTTTTTTTTTTTTTTAATAAAATACACTTTCCACAAAGAAAGTGTCGGACAGGGGACTGCTAATGGTCTCCTGTCTATCATTACTCGACTTTTAAAATCATCATTTGAATTATAAGTTCAATGGTGATTTTAAAAGTCACATCATTTTTAGATTGACACAATAGGGACATGAGTATGACATCTAGAATTACTCCTAAAACCCATACGCTCAATCTCCCTAAACTTCTGGGCTCAGAGACTGTTGGGTGGGCTCAGGGAGTGCATCCACTAGCCAAGACCCGGCCCAATCCAACCCACCCTCCTTAGGGAAAAATGAAGCGAACAAATTGCTCAAGATCAGTGAGATCACTCTGCAGCTACTCCATAGCCTTCTCAGACTCACTCAAGAGTTCCAATTCCAAACCAAAAGCACAGAAAACAAAGAAAAGAAAAGAAAACATGGGAAGCAGATTGGGAAGACGAGTGGTACACATGGCGAACCTCCCAATCAAGCTCCTAATGCCCAGCACCTTCACCAACATCCAAGAGATCGCTCTCAAGACCATCCCGTCGGCGTCCAAAATCGAAATCAAGCGCGTGCTCGAGTCCCTCTACGGCTTCGAGGTCGAGAAGGTCCGCACCCTCAACATGGAGGGCAAGAAGAAGAAGCGCGGAGGGATGTTGATCGCGAAGCCCGACTACAAGAAGGCCTATGTAACTCTGAGAAACCCGCTCTCGATCTCTCCGGAGCTCTACCCGATTCGGATCATCGAGGAGGATAAGCGGCAACTGAACAAGCAGTCCAAGTCGAGCGTCGTGGAGGACGGCGAGGGCAAGAGGCACTGGCTCGACGAGAAGCCTAGGGCTAATGAGATTGGAGGTCAGCGACCCGTCGATCGCGGTCATCGCGGCGAGCACCAGCGTGGCGACGTGGCGAAGTTTCCGTGGAGCAGTATGAGGTCTGCTGCTGGTGCGAGGTAGAGTTCTGAGAAAATGATAGTGATTGATGTGATGCTGGTTGTGTAATGGTTTTTGATTTGTGAACCTTTTGTAGATTAGAATAAGTAAGTTATTTGAGTGGAAAGAAGAATTTAAAGCCTTTAGATGGAATGTGGAGCATTGAGATTTTGATGAAGAGACTACTGGTGTGGTTGGAATTGGTGCTCAATTGCTGAAACATGCAGGATTTGTGTTTCTCCAGAATTTTTGCAGCTTCAAATGCGTAGCATATATGCATTAAGGTGTGAAATATTGAAGATTAAAGAATATAAGCCACTTGATTTTGGAATTTCAAACTTAATTTTGGAAAATAATTCTTGATCAAATTTCACTTTAAATTGGTTTTCAAGGAGTGCAGAGAGACAAGTAAACATTTTGGTTGATGTGTAACCAATGTGGTGGAAGGTGCTCAGGAAACCTGAAAGGGATGAACATATAATTGTGAAATTTGAATCCTTCAGTCCAATGCCCGCCTGTTTTATATTAGAGCAAGACGGATGTCGCTACTGCTTAGATGAAAAATTTATCGTTAAAATTTATGTTTACATGTTTATTCATTCATAAAATGTTGTGGCATAAGATTTAGTCAATTGTATAAGTTGAGACTAGATCAAATCTAGAAATAGTATACAACTAAAATTACAATCTTCTTTTCTTCATTGTCTGCTGAAACAAGTTCTATGGGCATCTGCTATATTTAGGCTAGAGACTAAAATTCTATGCTGAAAGGAATTCTTATCAGCTTTCTCCAAACCTTGTGTAAAAAAACTTGCCGAATCTGAAACAGAGATAGGGACAATCCTCTCTAAGGCTATTGTTGCATTTGTATTACAGGATGTTTGATGCAAAGAAAATTTAGGAGATGGATAACCCTCGTCTGAAGCAGTTGGGTCTCTGCTGTCCTTCTCCAATTTCGTCCCCATCCACTCTATCATGTAAAGAGTTCTTGATCTTCCTCCAACGGAAACTCCAACCTGATGCATTCTTTGGCTTCTTGTTTTGCTTTTCATACTCCCGTTGCAGGTCAGAGTAGTCGCTCTGCAGCTCTGCCATCTTTTTCTTTACAATTTCAAGCTCGGCCTTGAGAGTCTTGATCTCTGTGACTGTAGATGACTGGTTTCCCTCCTGTTCTGAGATATTTCCACTTGGTGCTAGCTCCTTCTCTTGCATTACTGCCCTCATCTTTACTTGCTCTGAAAACAGCACCTGCATGTGTCATCTTTTTCCTCATGTGAGAAATATTAAGTTTGATATGCTACATGCTGGAGGGCATTGAGCTCATGGGCTACGTCTGTTGAGTGCATTTGTGGTCTATTGCTTAGTTACATGACTATGAATTTGTTCTGATTGCATCTTCTATATCTATTATGTTAGCAAGGGCCGTTCTCTTAGCATGCGTTCGGGGTAACATCTTATTTTGTTATATAGCAGAACAAGAGTCATAGTAATTATTATTATTAGTTTGTTAATGAAGTATCTAAATTCACCTGAGGTTTTTGTAATTATTGCAATTTATCTGAGGCATCGTTTATATTATTTGTCACTATGAAGGATTGCTAGCATTACTTTCTAGGAATGATGATAGCACCTTGACCATTCTTAATCCAACATTAGTTCATCAGTACCTTGTCTACACTTTCTATTGTTAGGTGATGATATTTTTATTTAAAACGAAGTATTTATGTAGGTCCATATTAGGAAGATGAATAGCCCACATTAAGAGTGGGTGGTTTATAAAAGATGCTCATGAGTGCTAAATCCCACATTGCTTACTTATTAGGTGAAACTGAACTTTATAAGTGGTTATAGGGAAGTTCCAAATTGACTAGTCATTTTGAGGTGATAGCACAGTCTGCGCAGATGTGGCTTGCGTGTTTCCTTGGGTTGTTACAAATGGTATTAGAGCCACCTAATAATGCGCCATGTAGTACTGTCAGCACTGCATGACGTAACCCTAACGAGGACGTTAGGGGTTTAATGGGTGGAGTTTATAACACCGTGGTCCTATATTGGGAAGATGAGTACATTGACATAGAGAGTGAGTGGTTTATAACAGATGCTCATGCGTGCTAAGTCCCGCATTGCTAAGTTACTAGGTAAAATTGGGCTTTATAAGGGATTTTAGGAAAACTCAAAATTGACTAGTCATTTTGGGGTAATAGAGTAGATGTGGCTAGTGCCTTTTTCTGGGTCGTTACAAATGGTATCAGAGCTACCTAGTAATGCCATGTGATATTGTCAGCACTGCATGACGTGGCCCCAACATGGACGTTGGGAGCTTAAGGGGCAGTTTGTAACTCCTCGGTCCCATATTGGGAAAATGAGTAGCCCACATAAAGAGTGTGGTTTATAAAAGATGCTTATGGGTGCTAAATCTCATATTGCTTAGTTACTAGGTAAAACTGGGCTTTATAAGAGATTTTATGGAAACTACAAATTGACTAGTTCTTTTGGGTAATAACATAGATGTGGTTATAGCGTTTTTCCTTGGGTCATTACAATTTAGGACTTTGTAGAATCTGAAAGACTATCTGTTGTTACTCATTAAAAATACTAACAAGGCTTATGCAAGACAAGGTCTTGAATTCAATAAAATTAAATACCTGGATAATGGTTCTTAGAGGCAATCGATCATTTTGTGCGGCATGCATGCATGCGTCAAGAGAGAGTTTCTCACAGTTCATTATTTTGCAGAGTCTTCTACGGTCGTTCTCAGATAGTGAACGGTGACTCTGAAATGTCGATCACATTGCAAAGTTTCATACAAAAGATTATTAATATATGAGAAAAAAGAATGAGAAAATTTAACAGGTAACCTTGAGGTATATGTCAATGGCTCTATAGAGACCATCATCGCAATCATTTTCTGGGAATGATTCAGCTAAAACTTGAAACTTGGTGATAGAGAGATTTGGGTCTTTTGCAATCTCAGCTAGGTAATTGTCTAAGAGCTTACTGATATTGCATTTGCCAGGCTTCTGCTGCTGCTGGTCGTGCATAAAAAAGTACTCCACTATTCTTTGCACAACATCTATGTCGTGCATTGTCTGTTGTTCAGGTGAACTGCACCAGCCATTAGTGAAAATTTAGAAGGGATGTAAATTTAGTAAGGTCAATTGTTATTCATTATTGTATTTTTTTAGGGAGTATAAGACCTGTTCTTTAAACATTTTTCTATACTGTAATGTCAAAGTCATACAATTTTAGAAGAAAGAGGAGGTAAATATACTCACTTCACCAGTTTCACTTGATTGCCATTTTTGTAACTAGGGATCAGAAGATCATTGACACTGGCATCTTCCAACATCATCCCCACTCTCTTTTCAAGCTCTGAAATCAATGCTGGTGTTGCAGAATATGCCATTGCCATCTTTAACATCTTGAATAGGAACTTACATGAAACAGCCTCTTGCTGAGGAGGAAGTATGCTTACTAGGCTTTCAATAATTGTTTTTTGCTCCTTGCTGAGTTCAATGCCCCCTTCCTCCTTCCCACTATAAATACTGAGCTGCAGCTCATTCTTTCCATGCCCATATCCTCTTAGTCCTCCTAACTCGATCTCCATGTCAGGCAACCATCTCTCTGCATAGTGCATGATACATTTACCTATGATCTCTGGTTTTGTTCCCTTTGCCCTTGTAGCTGTTATAACCCTTATGAAATGATCAATGCAAAGGGTAGCCACACCATCAAACCACCACCCTTCTTCATAAACTGCGTCTCCAGTACACGTTGAGATTTCTCTAGAAGCCTTCCAAGCTATCGAGTCACAGCATCTTCTGGCAATTTGGAGATTTTCAGCCCATGGAGATAGAGTTTCACAGGATTTTAGGACAATAATGGTGTCTTTCCATGAGGAAAGGACTACAAATGTGAGGAAAGCTTCTGTCTTGGTGATGAGATTTCCATCTTCTAACTCTTCGGTCATCTCTAGAAATTCTGATGCACATCTTAGTGCAGCTATGTTGTTACATTTTAAGTCTACTGGAAGACCATAACAGAATTTTAAAATGATTTTGAATGTTGCTGGTCCTCCTGGAAAGTTTTCAAGCTTGAGGTCGTACCCCGAACTTGAGATTGAAGGCTGAAGTTCTAATCGGCCTATGTAGCTACATTTTGCCACCAAGGGATACTGTTTCAGGGGAAATAGATGAGTCATGAAATGAGTTAATACTTCTGGGTACAGGTTTCTTACCCCCTTATAGCATTCCCAATGGCTTAACTATTTTTACTTTTAGGCTAAAATAGCTAACCAATTCACTAAAAAGTAACTCCATCCGATTATGCAAATCAAATGTAAAATGCATTTGTGATGCTTTTGTGAATAGTATAACTCCATATGTGGAGTTGCACTATTCACACATGCATCTCCTTTTTTACTTGTTTCTCTTTCTCTCACTCTCTCTCTCTCCCCCTTCTCTTTCACCAAAACTCATTTACGCGATAGCAATATTTTAATATATCTTCAAGTCTGGAAAATTGTATTTCAGAGTATGTCTATATGACAAAATTTATATTTGTCATTTTCAGCTCACACTCATACGAATCACCTCAAATGAGAATAAAAATTTTGCTGACTTTATAACAAAAAATTATTCAAACAAAATTACCATTTTTTTTTAAATGACTTATTGTTGAAAAAATATCTAAGAATTATAATAAAGAAAAAATAAGAAAAGAATATTTATATGATATAATGAAATAATAGATAATTGGATGTTTGGTACCTTTTAAAATTCATTAACTAAAATAGATAAAGTAAATTTTGGTCAGTTCTTTTGCATATAAAAATATGTAAGTCATTGAGAATGCCGTTTAAGCCTCTTATACATACATCTTCAATTCATATGAAAAGTCATATCTGGCCCTAACAAAAAATCATTAATGATGAAACACTATGGTGGTGTGTTCATTTAAGTTCTGACATGATCTCCCTGAAAGGGGAAGAGGCACTATTTCTTTACATTGCTTGGCCAGGCCTATTGTCACTTCCCCCTCCCCCTTAACATTGTGAAAAATATGTATAGAACTGATTTTTCATGAAAAACTAGCCAACAAAAACTACCCAATCATGCGATTTCTGTACATTGGTATTTGTTATATCCTTCGTAACTGTATTTGCTCAATTCCTCTAATACACTACGAAAAAAGCCCCACGATTTAGTATCGCTTGAATAGTGTCATTTTTGGTTTAAAAAACAACACTATTCATTTTACGTCGTTTAAATAGTATCGGTTGGAAAACAATACTAACCATAGGGTTTAGATTCTAGATTAGCGTCTTTTACTGTTCAAATTACGTTAATTAAAGGCGTTTGAGCTCAAACGATTCTATTCATTTAAAAAATGACAATAAATTTTAGTATCGTTTTTGTTTAAACGGCAATAATTTAAAATTAGTCTTGTTTGGAACTAAACAACACTGAAATTTAGTGCCGTTTATTGTTCAAACGACACTAATAGTCGTTTATTTTTTTATTTTTTTTATAGGTAAGTAGATAAATTTAGAAGAAGAGCGTAAAGGCGCCCTCTAAGCATACATGAAGTATATATAAAAAGGACACCAAAACATAAAAAAAGAAGAAAAAAAATACCCGCAAAACCCAAAAACAGAAGGAAACTCAAACACCCCAACAGAACCAGCCCACAAAACCCAAAGACCAATACACCACAACCCCTTTTTTGTTTTTTGTTTTTTTTATTTTTTTTATTTTTTTTATTTTAGTATATATCTCTAATGAAAAAATTGTATCGAGTGCAAAGTGGTGTCTGAATGTGCACGACCCTGATATATATTTATGACTGATATACCTTCACTTTTGAAAGTCTTGGATTGTAGCTTTTATTAAACTTCCTGAATAAGGTAAAGTTTCAAGAGTTTTGTGCATTTCATTGAATATTAAGCTATGTTTTCTTGTCTTTTATATATATATATATATAGTTACCTTGTGAACTTTAAAGGTGATATCTTGAACTTGGATTGATAAATCAGTTTTGATTTGAGAAGTAATAAACCTGCAAGAAAGATAATACGAGTGGCAGAGATGAAAAGCAGTTTGAAAACGAAAGAGGATTAACCTTTTTTCTTATGATAAACTTTTTTTTTTTGTTGCCAATTGTAAACTAATTATTGTATTACCATGAGTGTCCTTTCTTCTCGAAGCTATCAGCTATATGGTTGAGTTCGGTGGGGTTTACGATGCTTTGGTCACGAACTTGATCACTGCCATCGGAATGACTCCCAGGGCTTCGAGGTCTGGTCACTTGAAGAGACTTCCTCATGCTGACTCTGTAACTGGAGACATGTTGTGAGTGACTCTACATAGCTAGGGTCAAATAATATGACACAGGAGAGTTGGGTGTGGTTCAAATAAATGCCTGAGAAATGAGTTTGTGGTTGGAATAGGATTACCATTATGATGGTTGGTGGATTGTTAATTCATTTTGTTCCTTTTATGTGTATCAACTGTCACAAAATTCCATGTGATCAAAGAGACAAATCAGATCATTCGATCTCTAAGACATGTTCATTTTTGAACCACGTAAACATGGACTGGACCAATATATGACTGTGTGGTTCAGAGAAATGTTGATTGTTTCTGACATTTAAAGCATGTAGACATGTTTGCTTGATTGTGGATTTTCTTGTAATAGAAATGAAGCACATATTTTGAAAAATTGACGTGAGGTATGCTATAAACAAATGTATTCAAGGGATGGACTTCTCTCTCTCTCTTGCGTGCCCCCATTCACTTGCATGTGCTGGGTATTCAGAACTGCTATACCCCATTTGTTCGGTGGTAGGCTGACAGCTGAGGACAGGTTTGTTTTATACCTCAAATTTCTTTTTCAATGTCAATGTTGGTTGATGCAGTTTTCTGTCCAGTGACGTGACAATTTAGGAGTCGTTCCTTCGTCTGTGACCAGTAAGACGATAAAAGTTTGTTGGGGGTTGGTCAGTAGAGCTTCCTCCGACAATCAAGTCGGTAAAGAGTCATGAGAGTGAAAAGAGAGAGAGAGAGCGAATGATCGATCTGAGACCAAATACCCCTTTGTTCATAATACATATATTTATAAGCCCATTTTCCTCTGCTAACGTATGGGAAAAGCCTTATGCTAATTAATAATGACTTGTTATGGTCTTCTGACCCCTTGCTAGGCACGGGGTTCTATGTTGACATCTAATATAATTTTTGACTTGATTTGACTGGACTGATAAATACTGAAAATTCTAATAAATGTTAAGAATCTTAATTATTCCCGACCTCACGGCTTTGGAATCTACTCTGTGTGTCCGGCTTGTACCTAACTCGAGGATGGGTCCCAAGTGCGCATCCAGGAACCCAGTCTAGGGTTTCCTTCCCGGGGGATAATAATCTCCCCAACAATGTTTATGATTAGCTACCATGTAGAAGCAGCCTCTGGAATGTGAATTCCCCCTTAATAATTCTCATTGGGTAATTCGCATTGAGTACGACGTGCTTTTGCTATCTGTGTTGAAAAAGGTGTTCATCGTGAAGATATTTTACAGCATTGTAGTATTGTGACCTGAATGCCGTTTCTCCTTGAATTGAGAGAGAGCAAACCAGTCAGGCAGTGGGAGTAAAATATGGGGCCTAGCAAATAGCCCAAATATGTTCTGTTCGAGGCCGAAATGCTGTCTGCAACTACACAGTTTTGGGTTCAAGAGATGAGAGCGACGGCAGTGAGTAGGATGTTTTGTTTTTCGTTCTGTCTGCCTCTGTTTAGAGGTCTGTACTATATAATAATCCCTTCTCCTTTCCTTCCATTGGCTGCTATATATTTGAAATGGAACCCGACTACAGAATAGAGTTGACGTGTTATTAATCAATAAAATATTCATATAGAGGACATGAATGTTTAAGCTCATTTCACCGAGTTAGATAATTTATTCATTTATTTTTTGAACGAGTTTAAGCCTGTTTACGAGCTACTTAATTAATATGTTCATTTCAAATACAAAGTAAATGTCATGATTGTTTATTTTTTTATTGTAAATTCATACTAATTGTTATTTAATTATAACTAAAATTTATTATTTGAGTAATTAGATAAATTAACTTGAATCTTATACAATCTAATCTTGAATTTAAATGTTTGTCTTAGTATAGGTCAGTAGGTCTGTCACTGACGACAATGGCTTATAAAGGGTGGAATGATTTTTTTTTTTTTAATATTATTTTACATTACAATTTTTCTATTTTGTCTTGTCATTTCTTTCATTTAAAGACAATTTTCTTTTATTTATTTTCCTCCATTAGGAGACTTTGGTTACAAGGTAATATATTCATAGTATAAATGGGGTACGTACCTATCTCCAAGGGGCTTGCTGGGTCATTCATAGGACCCTTTGGAAGGGGTATTCGTCACCTTCGAGGCATCAAGCTTTCATGAGATTTTTCAATATGAGAATGGTGTTCCTACAAAATAAAGATGCGGTTAGAGAATTTTCAGTCGGAGACCAAAGAAACTCCGATATCTAAATTAGCATATTTGTGTTTGGAGTGGTCATGAATGTAAGATAAGTGTGTGATTTTGAGGAATATTAGAGAGAGAATGAGAGGGAGAGATGAGATATGAGAGCTAGCTGGAGAAAGTGGAAGGGGCTGGTCCGCTGGGGAGAGATCGGATGGTCTCTAGCCAAAAGGAAAAGCCCCGCCCTCTCTATGCCTTGTCCTCTTTTATAGGTCCCTTCTTACCATATAATATTTTTTTATAAAGAACTCCATCTTATTATTATATTATAAGGAAAAAAAATAGGATCAAATGTTTTATTCTTACTAAAATGACGTCGTTTCGTTTTATGTCGGTTCGGTTAATCGGTTTGAAATCAAAGGCGGTTCGGTTCGGTTGCCGCTTAAAAGTCGATTCGACTTGGCTCGGTTCGGTTACAACACCGGCTTTTGGAATAAAATTTTATACCGACTACCGAACCAAAAATTAGTCGGTAGGCGGTCGATGGCAGTTCAGTTCAGTTCAGTAGGCGGTATGCGAATAATTTGCCCACCCCTATAGATAGGTGGCGCGTGAGTGAAGTAGGGAAGGAAAACACAACAGATGAATCTCCTCCTTCCTTCCCTATCGGTAGTGACAATGATAGATCAAAAGTAAAATATGGAAGAGGAGAGAAACCAGAAGAACAAGAAAGACAAGATGTTCTCTGGAAAGCTCAACTCATTCACTACTTGAATCTAACCATTCATATTTTAGATTTTTCTGATGAATTTCCTTTTGCTTTTAGCTGGCTCGTTGTAGTAGCAACAAGGATGTTGAATATCCGTTATAGTTTTCTCATGAATTTCCAAAATAGAATATTTTTACGTAGATTTTTTTAGAGGAAAAATGAAAATATTTGTCAAACAAGTTGTTACCAGTTTTACTTAAAAAAAAAAAAAAAAAAAAAAAAAAAAAAAAAAAAACGAGAAGTTGTTACCAGTTTCTTATAAGTTTAGAAACATCAATACCGTAAGCATTTGTAATTAATTGGGTCCAAATCAGTTTAATGTGTAATTATTAATTACGCTCAATTAAGTGTTTTTAGAGTTTAGGAAAAGGTTCAGATGGGCTAATTTTATGCTTCTTACATGCTAATTAAGGGATACATGACAAATTTCTCTCCAATCCAAATTAAAATAAATTTCAATCCTTGTCGAAATAATAAATTCATTGCAACTCGTATATCCTATAAATATAAATAATAATAATTCTCTTGCATATAATGGATAGTAAAATAATCATGATATAAGGAGAGAGAAAACAATTATGAAGACGGTCCAAAGGGTGGGCACTTGCCAAAAGGTAGATAATTTTTGGATTAAAAACTTCGACTACTCCTCAACGAGTAATGCTACACATCATCTCTTTCTCTTCTTTTTGTTCCCCCAAAATTTATGTGGCTCTTAAAATTACCATTAAATTTTTGATATATCACTATTGAATTTCGATCCAATGGTAATTTTAAGAGCCACATCAATTTTAGAGGAATAAAAGGAGGACAAGGGAATGATATGTAGTATTACTCTTTATATAAACAGAAAGTGAAAAAATCAGAAAGAATAAATGAATAAAAAAACATATAATATATTATTTTTAGAGTAATGCTACACATCATCCCCTTGTCCTCCTTTTGTCCTCCCAAAATTGATGTGGCTCTTAAAATCACCATTGGATTAAAATTCAAAAGTAATATATCAAAAATTCAATGATGATTTTAAAAGCCACATCAATTTTGGGAGGACAAAAAGATGACAAGAGGATAATGTGTAGCATTACTCTTATTTTTAAGTAGGACAGGGACGAACGCCTATCATTTCCCTACAAAAAAAAAATACGGCCCTTTGAGAATGTACTGAGACGGACATGAGTCCTACATTCTCAAGAGAGGCTATCACTTGATATGCTCTGCTTCACATTATAAAGTCATCTATTCTCGTGTAAGTAAACGATGTGGGAGTAGTTTGCTTCCAACAAACTCTAAAAGGCATGCCACGCGGTGCGCTATCCCACTCTTCCCCTTATATCAATGGAGAAATGATAAAGTAAAACTAGATAAACAATATTTTTTATTTTTTTGTAACCCATATAACCGAAGACTTCTAATGGAGAAAAAAAAGAAAGAAAGTTGCTGTAAAATAAAGAAATGGAAAGACAAGATTGAGGAATTGCAATACAAAATTCATTTAAGGACACCAAATTATTGTTTTTTTTTTATTATTTAAGGGTACTGAACTTTAAAACGTTTCATACTAGAGTATTCAATTTTCAAAACGTTTCAATAACAGGTACTCTGTTAGGATTTGCTCTTAAATCCTACCAAAATTTTCAAAATACTCATTTTTTTTTTAGGAAAAAAAAAAAAGAAAGAAAAACAAAATTGTTAGGATTTAGGTGTTGGTCAGAACTTAACGAATTTACAAAAATACTCATTCATAAATCTTTGAAAAATTTTATAATTTAAAAAATAAAAAAATAAACACAAGGGTATTTTAAAAATTTTGGTAGGATTTAACAACAAATCCTAACCGAGTATCTGTTATTGACACGTTTGAAAAATTGGATACCCTAGTTTGAGACGTTTTGAAGTTCAGTACCCTTAAGTGAAGTTCTTTCAAATTAATAATATTCACAGTATGTTTCACAATAGTTTTGCGACGTATTTTCGATTTTGGTTTAAAAAAGTGTCTTGATGTTATATAAATTAGGGGTGAAAAGGCGGTTACGGTTAGCGGTTATTGGCTAAAACCGCTAACCGTAACCGCCTAGTGGTTATCAAAAATATGGAAACCGCCTCCGCCAACCGGCAACCGGTTTTATTTTATTTTATTATTTTAATTTTTTTTCCGGCCTTTTTGCTGTTGGCCGATCGCCGATCATACACAAAAAATAGCAGATTTCACATCATCAACCACAAACATTTAGGTCTAAGACCTAGAATAACAAATCAAGGCCTAGAATAACAAATCAGGGCACAAATATTCAAATCTAAGAACTTATCAAAAAAAAAAATAAGATCTCACTGAAGTCCGACGGTGTTGATTGGGTTCATGGCGACCTAGAATCATCCATATAGCGACGAAACTCCAGGTTTCTGCCGTCCCAGTCGGCATCGCAGACCTTGAAGAATTAAGAATAAAACGTGATCCATGGAGAATCTCGGAGATGAGAGACAGAGAGAGTCAAGAGGTTGAGAGTGAGTGGCGGCGTGGAGAATGGAGATTGAGAAAATGGAATGAGATGAGTCAGAGGGTTCATTTTGTATTCTTTAGGGTTAGGTTGAAAACGGCGTCGTTCATTTGTAATCTTTTGGCCTTAGTTTTAGGATGAAAACAGCGTCGTTTTCATATGTAAAAATATATATATTTTTTTAAATATATATAATAATAATAATAATAATAATAATAATAATAAAAAAAAAAGGCGGTTAGTGGTTATAACCGCTAACCGCATTTCTAAAAACCACTAACCGCCTTTCTAAGGCGGTTAGCGGTTACCGGTCACCGGTTTTTAGGCGGTTTTAACGGTTTTGCGGTTATACGGTTAGCGGCTATGAACGGTTATTGCGGGCGGTTATTTTCACCCCTAATATAAATGTATAAATTACTTTTTGGTAGGTTCACATTTGAAAGAGTAATGCAAGATATTATATTTTTATTATACAATTGTCCAACAATGTTGACATGACACTTCAAATTAATTATTGAATTTTTTTTGCTATTATTTATTTAACAAGAACTAATACAAAGATTAGTTAGGAGTGTTACGTTAATCTTATTAAATAAATGTTAAATAGAATTATAGTATCTGTCATTTATCCATTGAAAAGTGTTTTGTTTCTCTGAATTGTTTTGATGTTTTTGAGGAAAGTGTTTGATTTTTTGGTTTTGTGATACTGGTTTTCAAACCTTGTTTTTTTAAAATGTTTTTTTAAGTATTTTTCAAAACCGTTATCAAAAAGAGGTCTATAACTGTTAAAAATAATTAATTTTGCCTTTTAAATCATATTTTCCTTATTTTTAATCATCTTTAAGCTTTACGAATAAAAAAGTAGAAAATAGAGTGTTCTATCTGGAAATAAAGGTGAAAGCCTCAAAACTTTCAAAGACAACAATGATTTATTTTCTTCGTATATTTTGGTACCAAAATTTTTTGTTCAAATCTGTCATATGTTTCTGTTCATAGTTTATACCCGGTTTAATCGTACTTAATTTATAATCTATTTTTTTTTTTCAAAATTTAATAGAATGAAATACAAATATGTCAAGGTATTACTTTACGAGAAATGCTACACACACTTTCACACTCACACTCTCAGGTGCACACTTTCTAACGTAGCAGTAAAAATCATCATTGGATCCAAAGTCTAATAATGATCAATCCAAAATTTAATGGTGATTTTTATTCTCGCATTTAAGAGTCCGCACTCGGGAGTAAGGGTATGTGAAAGTCTGTGTAGCATTATTTCTAACTTCATAAGTAAATGTCTTTATTTCATTTTAATGGATGGGTTGTAGGGGTGTGCATTGTTAAGAAATAAGTCCTATTTCCCAGGACCCGTGAGAAGCGAAAAATTAAGAAGACAAGGAAGAAATTAAATCACCCACAAAAACACAAAGATTTAAGTGGTTCCCTCAAACCGAGGTACATCCACTGTAGGAGACGCAGAGAAAATTCACTATTAAAAATAGTTACAGGGAGAAAATCACTCAAAGCCCAAAGCCCCAATACACCCAGATTTCACTCACTTGTGTATTGTTGTACGACACATCAAGAAGAGAAAACCTCTCTTTCTTTTACTTTGTACCGCACACCAAGAAGGATAAACTTCCTTCTTTGCTTCTTTCTTTTTCTCTTGCATTTTGTTTGGTTGGCCGTGTGCTTCTTATATAGGAAGCAAAGCTTACTAAAGAATCCACCACAACTTCTTCCACAAGAAAGCTCCACGTCACTTTCTTCTTGTAGAAGCCAACTTCTTCTACAAGTCAAGCCAAAGCTTACTAAAGAAGCCACCAAATGACATCATCAACTTCTCCAACAAGTTTCACCAATTTATCATTGAAGAGGGGCCCACACCAAAAAATCAAGTCAAACTTAACAATCTCCCACTTGACTTGATTTTCATCAAGTCCCGAATTTTCTCAAGATGTCTCCTCCACTTGTCTTCAAGCTCGAAGACCAACTGAAGTTGCACACAACTTCAGTTTCTGAATAGATACACATTTTGTCAGCATGTCTGCCGGGTTCTCAGTTCCACAAATCTTCTCAAGTAATAATTGTCTACTTTCAAGAAGAGATCGAATAAAGTGATACCTTAACTGAATGTGCTTTGTTCTTGAATGATACGCCGGGTTCTTTGCAAGAAAAATGGCACTCTGACTATCACTGTGAAGAATGCCCATTTCATTCTTCTTTCCCAATTCATCCAAAAAACTTTGTAGCCAAACCATCTCCTTCCCGGCTTCTGTCAAGGCTACATATTCAGCTTCTGTTGTGGAAATAGCAACAATTTTCTGCAACTTTGAAGCCCAACACACAGCTGTACCACCTAGGGTATATACAAACCCTGTAGTACTTTTCCTGCTATCAACATCACCTGCTAGATCAGCATCCACGTAACCCTGCAGCTTCAAATCTGCACCTGCAAAGCAAAGGGACATATCTGAAGTTCCTCTCAGATATCGCAAAATCCATTTGACTGCCTCCCAATGCTGCTTCCCTGGATTACTCATGTACCTGCTCACAACTCCCACTGCATGTGCAATATCGGGTCTAGTACAGACCATTGCATACATCAGACTTCCAATAGCTGAGGCGTAAGGTACCTTGTTCATATATGCTTTCTCTTGATCCGTCTTTGGTGACTGATCCTTGGTTAGTTTGAAGTGACTCCCCAAGGGTGTGCTTACTGACTTAGCTTCATCCATGCTAAATCTGCTGAGAATCTTCTTCACATATTCTGCCTGTGAGATTTTCAGTGTACTACTAGCCTTGTCCCTGATGATTTTCATACCAAGGATTTGTTTGGCAACACCCAAATCCTTCATTGCAAACTGCTTTGACAGCTGCTTCTTCAACTTGTTGATTTCTTCCATACTAGCTCCTGCAATAAGCATGTCATCTACATACAAGAGTAGAATAATGTAAGAGTTTTTAAAACTCTTAACATAGCAGCAATGATCTGCATTGCACCTTATAAACCCAGTATTACATATGAAGCTGTCAAACTTCTTGTACCATTGTCTCGGAGCTTGTTTTAGGCCATACAAGCTTCTTCTCAGTTTGCACACTAAACTCTCCTTCCCTTGCACTACGAATCCCTGTGGCTGCTTCATATAAATTTCTTCCACCAACTCACCATGAAGGAATGCCGTCTTTACATCTAACTGCTCTAGATGTAAGTCCTCCGCTGCCACAATGCTTAGCACAATTCTGATGGTTGTCATCTTCACCACCGGAGAGAATATGTCTGTGTAGTCAATTCCTTCTTTCTGCTGGAATCCCTTGACCACCAATCTTGCCTTGTAGCGTTTGCTACCATCATGTTCACCCTTTATTCTGAACACCCATTTGTTGTGTAAAGCCTTTTTACCCGCTGGCAATTCTGTCAGCTCCCAGGTCTGGTTAGACAATAATGAGTCCATCTCATCTTTCATTGCTAACTCCCACTTGATTGAATCTTCAACCTGCAAGGCTTCAACAAACGTCTCTGGCTCACCGCCATCAGTCAATAAAATATGAAACAGGGAGGGTGAGTAACGCTGCGGAGGTCTAATATTTCTGAGAGATCTTCTAACAGCCATTGTCGGTGTACCCTGTTCAGTTTGTTGATCTGTTGTATCTTCAACTTCTAGATCCTCTTCAGTTTCTGAATTCCTTCTTTGAGTTCCGACTTTAGGAATTTTATCTACGTTGATAAATTCAGGCTTTTTAGCCTCAGATTCTATACTTGCAGGCTCTGCACTAGAATCATTTTTATACATAACATTCTCATTAAAAGTAACATTCCTACTTCTAATGATCTTCCGGTTTTGATCATCCCAAAACCTATACCCAAATGCCTCATCCCCATAGCCAATGAAATAACATTTTCTAGACTTTGCATCTAGTTTGCTACGAGCATCAGATTCAATATAGACATATGAAACACAACCAAAAACTTTTAAGTGGGAAAGATTTACCTCCTTTCCACTCCAGACTTCTTCAGGTAGTCTATGGCCCAAAGGAACTGAAGGTCCTCTGTTTATCAAGTAAGCAGCAGTGTTTACTGCATCAGCCCAAAAAGTTTTCGGTAGCCCAGCATGCAGTCTCATACTTCTTGCACGCTCATTGAGAGTTCTGTTCATGCGCTCAGCCACGCCATTCTGCTGTGGCGTTCCAGGAATAGTTTTCTCCATCCTAATCCCGTTCACCGCACAAAACTGTTTGAAACTCCCATCTTCATATTCTCCCCCATTGTCTGATCTTAGACACTTTAATTTGAGACCAGTTTCTGTCTCTACCATGACCTTCCACTTCTTAAAAACTTCAAATACATCAGATTTAAGTTTTAAGAAATAAACCCATACCTTTCTGCTTGAGTCATCAATGAATGTAATATAGTAGCGCGAGCCTCCAAGAGATGCCACTGGAGAGGGACCCCACAGATCCGTGTGTACCAGGTCCAGCTTCTCTAGCTTAGGTGTTCTGCCAATTTTTACGAAACTCACCTTCTTCTGCTTCCATAGGATGCAGCCTTCACATATGTCAGACTCAACTGACTTCAGTGCTGGTAGTTTACCTTTAGACAATAGTACCTTCATCCCTTTCTCGCTCATGTGTCCAAGCCTTAGATGCCAGAATTTTGAATTGACACTAGCATCTACAACAGCAGCTATATCTCTAATATTTTTGGTCATATAAAGAGTACCTGTTTTGTATCCTTGAGCCAAGATCCTAGCTCCAATGCTGACCTTCCACTTGCCGCCATGAAAGTTAGTGGAGTGTCCTTCATCATCAAATTGCCCCACTGAGATCAGGTTCTTCTTTAGCTCTGAGACATGCCTGACTTTTTGTAGCTTCCATACCGAGTCACTGTGAACTCTTATGCGAACATCACCTATGCCCACAATATCTAGTGCCGTTCCGTCCGCCAGGTACACCTTCCCGAAATTTCCTGCAATATAGTTTTCGAGAATTTCACGGATCGCGGTGGTATGAAAAGAGGCCCCTGAGTCCAAAACCCAGGAGTCAAGAGGACTATCAACAGAGAGAAGTAGAGCATCATGCACTTCTTCTGTCACCACGACGTTTGCAGAATCGTCGTCAGCCTTCTTCTTTAGTTCTCTACAATTCTTCTTGTAGTGGCCTGTCTTGCCACAGTTCCAACATTCAGGTTGTCGCCCAAACTTGGATTTGCTCCTGGCCTTTTTAGATTTAGATCTGCCTCTCCCAGAGTTCCTTTCTTGACCTCTGCCCCTTTCTTCGAGGTTTAAGGCTGCACCAGAACCAGAGGTTTCACCAGCATCCTTCCTGCGGACCTCTTCACCAAGAACCAAATCCCTGACATCTTCATAGCTTAGTTTACTCTTACCTGCAGAGTTACTCACAGCCATTCTCACGGCTTCCCAGCTATTTGGCAAAGATGCCAAGACGATCAACGCACGAATCTCATCATCAAAATCAATTTCCACCGATGATAGTTGATTTGTGATGGTGTTGAATTCATTGAGATGTTGCGCCACCGAAGCTCCTTCCACCATCTTCAGGTTGAATAGTTTCTTCATCAGGTGCACCTTGTTGTTAGCCGACGGCTTCTCGTACATGCTTGACAAAGCCGCCATTAGACCAGCTGTGGTCTTCTCCTTTACAACGTTGTGCGCCACTGATTTTGACAATGATAACCTGATAACTGCCAGGGCCTTACGATCAAGCAGGGCCCACTCGTTATCATGCATGTCGTCAGGTTGTTCTCCCAAAAGCGGTTGATGGAGATCCTTCCCATAAAGGATATCTTCAATCTGCACTTTCCAGTACCCAAAATCTGTGCCATTGAATTTTTCGATTACCATCCTCCCTTCTTCTATTGCCATCGCTCCCACACAAACCAAACTTTGGCTCTAACCAAGAAAAAATGGCTCTGATACCAGTTGTTAGGAAATAAGTCCTATTTCCCAGGACCCGTGAGAAGCGAAAAATTAAGAAGACAAGGAAGAAATTAAATCACCCACAAAAACACAAAGATTTAAGTGGTTCCCTCAAACCGAGGTACATCCACTGTAGGAGACGCAGAGAAAATTCACTATTAAAAATAGTTACAGGGAGAAAATCACTCAAAGCCCAAAGCCCCAATACACCCAGATTTCACTCACTTGTGTATTGTTGTACGACACATCAAGAAGAGAAAACCTCTCTTTCTTTTACTTTGTACCGCACACCAAGAAGGATAAACTTCCTTCTTTGCTTCTTTCTTTTTCTCTTGCATTTTGTTTGGTTGGCCGTGTGCTTCTTATATAGGAAGCAAAGCTTACTAAAGAAGCCACCACAACTTCTTCCACAAGAAGGCTCCACGTCACTTTCTTCTTGTAGAAGCCAACTTCTTCTACAAGTCAAGCCAAAGCTTACTAAAGAAGCCACCAAATGACATCATCAACTTCTCCAACAAGTTTCGCCAATTTATCATTGAAGAGGGGCCCACACCAAAAATCAAGTCAAACTTAACAATGGGGCGGGGCGGGGTGGTTTTTCGCCTTTTTTGGCCCCGCCCCGCACCTATGCGGGTTGGAAATTTCCAACCCGCAAACCGCACTTAATAAAAATAGCCCGTGCGGGGTGGGGATGGTATTTGAGTGGCATTTACGTAATTTTGATTTTGTTTTGTAAAAAATAAAAATTCAAAAAAATACTGGTTTTTTTAATAAAAAAATTAAATTCATATTATTTTGCACAAAATCTTATGAATGTAAAATCAGATTTTTAGGGAATCTACTCTGTTTCATTAAAGAAAAAAATTATAATTTCAAAGCTCCTTAAAATTAGTCCTTCAACATATCTTTTAATCGTTCCTATTTCCATACAAGAACATTTTTCATAGAATTAGCCTTGTAAACTAAACTAGAAGTCCTATTAATTATAAGATAAAATTCTAAGAAACATGATTTCTTTTTTTTTTTTCTTTTTTTCTTTTTTTTCCTTTTTTCTCCTATGTGCGGGGCGGGCCGAGAACCCGCATTTTTTGAAGGGCTAAACCAGCAACCCGCCCCGCCCCGCATAAATTTCTCAAATTAAGACCCTAATCCGCAAAAAAACTCAAAAACCTAATCCTCTGCAGGGCGGGGCGGGGATTGCGAGTTGTGCACACCCCTAATGGGTTGCATCTCTCCCCCGCCTCTCAAAATCTATTTTACTATTCAAATTTTAGTTGTTTACATTTAATAGTGTATATGGTGTCAAGTCATTTAGAAATAATTGTTGAACTCGTGTATTGCTTTCAGACCGGATTACAAGTTCATCGGGTAAATTTCAACCATTACAAGCTATTCTCCTTTTTCAATTTTGATTGTTAAATAATCATAAGCATATAATTCTTTTATTAGAAAAATGTGAACTATGAAGTAACTACCCAATTACTTGCATGCATGTGAGTTGTGACAATGAAAAGCAAAAATAAGACCCGGATTTGCAGTTTTGGCCTTAACCCATATAGTGAAGGATCGATGAGTCTGAAATGTCGATCACATTGCTAAGTTTCATAAAATATAATATAATATGCAAGAATAAAATATATATATATATATATATATATATATATATAGGTAACCTTGAGGTAGGTGTCATTGGCTCTATAGAGGCCATCATCGCATGCTCGAGAATTTTTTAAGAATAATTCAGCTAAAACTTGAAATTTAGTGGTCAAACACGTGTTCAACATTAGGAGGAAAAGGCCTATCATTGTCTAAAGAACCTACTATGATACTATGTAAAAGTTTATGAGTCTTACTAACTCTTAAAAGACGTCTTGAGAGAGAAGAAGTTTTCATAACTTCTAAAGTGTCCAAATCATGTGTCTCTTAAAAATATACGACAATTTAACATAAAAGATGTAAATTTAGTAAGGTCAATAATAACAATAATAATTTATTATTATTATTTTCTAAGCAAATGAGGAAAGGTAGGGTTAGGGGGTTAGGTCAATTGTTATTTATTATTGTATTTTGATGGTCGGAGACTCGGAGATGATGGCGCTTAACGGGTTGATCCATAAGAGACATCATCGGTTGAGGCCTCCATTGATGAAACATAGTGATTAGTGGACCGACTGAAAGAGGGGAGAAGATCTACCTCTCGCGTGGAAGAGGAGCACTGGAGCAGGGGTAATAAGCATAATCAGTTGTGGTATTTGCTATGATACATACACGCGCATATATATTATATATGGAATCAAATTTTTTGGTTAGAAAAAGATAAACATTTAAAAAAATAAATGTTATTAAAGGAAAAAAAATTTATATTTAAATAAAATAATAAAATTAATAGCTAAAATGATGAGATAAATAAAAATTTAATAAAAATGCTCAGCAAATGAAGAAAACTGCGAATCCGGCTCCTATTTCTGCTTCCCAGTAAAAAGTGTAGTCTCATGATCGAATAGACAACGATATATATATAAAAAAAAAAAAAGTCAAGTCATCCTTGTTCTTGTAATTGAACGATGTGGGACTAGTTGGCTTCCAACTAAAAGGCATACTTGGTGGTTACTCGAATGTAATTCGCTAGTTTCGTTTCCGCATAGGGATGGATCGTTCCGGCCTTTAGCAATCGTTACCTTGTGAGGGAATCGAGCCTTTTTCCCTCTCTTATTATCACGTTTAACTTTGGAAGGACAAGGGACTGGACTTTCCCATATTTCACACATGCCTGTAATAATTTGGCATCAAAGACAGATTTCTATCTTGTGACGGCTATGGTTAACTTACCAGCTAATTCTTACCTTCAGCGAGAGGCTTCCTCTAACAGTGATATATGTAGGTTGAGCAACGAGTTGAATGGCAAGTCTTGAAAATTCTCGCTTCCCAATTCTTTGCAAGTTTAATTTTAATTACATGTCGATCATGTTAGAACAAGTGATTCATATTTTTTCAAATATTGAGAATAATGCAAGATGCTAGTATAAAGGTCAAGTTGTCGGACATTGGGCATAATTTAGTTTATGTTGGCACGGAGACGTATAGGTTGCGGATGATACAGGGTATTTTAGAGTTTTCATATATGTCCACACAGTAAAGTTTTCATATAAATATATTATACTGTAACCTTAAATCAGATACTGAAATATAGTCGCACTCCTATGAACATAGGCAAATTATCGAACCACGTAAATTTATATCTCTTGCTCTCTCTTTTCGATTCTATATTATTCAACATTAATTGTTGTGCACGATAACAACAAACCGAATTTTATCTCGAACATATATAAATCACAAAAGTGGTATATATTAAAGTAGTATATATTCATGTGTACATCGTTTGTATCTTATTAATATTATTAGATATTGATTTTCCAATATCACTCTTCTAAATTTAAATGTTTGTTTTAATGTATACATTTCGGTTTATTTTTATTTTATTATGTATTTTACAATTTAATAATTGCATGGTTCTGCCTTCTTTGGCTGAAGGCTGTTAACTGGTCTTTTCCTATGCGGTTTTTTATTTTTATTTTTTATTTTTATTGTTTATTAGATTCAACCTCAATCAATGTTCCAGTTAAATCGATAAAAAGACATGATAAAAGATAATTGGGTCTCATCAGTCATCACTATTAGCAATTGTCCCAGTTTTTAATTATTTGCTCTTTGGAACAGAGTGAAATTGTATTTGGTTATGGCTGCAACAAACAGCCTTGTGGCATTGTGACTTGGATCTTCAACTTAGATTAGGTTTAATTAGAAAGTGAAATGATAATTTTGTTGCATGAAAATTGTTACGTGCCGGATAAATTAAGATAGTTCGAAGAACTCATCTCTCAAAACATAATGCTAGAATTGAGATAATTAATTCTTGCTTATTTTATTCATCAAGCAACGAACTATATATAGCCTTATAATACCAAAAGATAAACATAAATAAAAGATAACTACAGAGATACGTAATCTCCTCCCGACCCTTATTCCCTACTTAACGATAGGCTCCAATAGATAAATAATAACTAAATAACAAAGATACATTATAACCAAAAAAATTAAAAAATTAAAAATGATCAACATTCAAGAGGAGAAAACTGTTGTGACAAAACTAATTATTCCAGGATCATCAATGAAGCAGAAAAATAACAGAATAGCAAATAATCACAACACAAACTCAAGAGACACCAAGATTTAAGTGGTTCGGCCTAACAAGCCTACATCCACTGGCGGAGACGATCCAGGAGAAATCCACTAACAAAATGATGGAGTACAAAGTGCAACACAAAGAGTGACCACTCAAACCCAAAAGCCCCGATACACCCAAATCTCACTCTCACACAAAAGAGAATTAATACACAAAAGAGAAAAGCTTTCTCTAATTCTCTAAGCCCTAAATGGCACTACAAATTGTGAGAAAATACAAGTGAGACAACAAAATGGACTTATCTCTTTCAAGGAGGTGCTTCTACAAGAATAAAAGAAAAATCTCACCAAAGAGGAGGCTACTGTTCATGGGCTGAAAAACGACCACCGGATGCTCAGAATCTGATCTCCACCGTTCACAAGGAAGATTCACGTGTCATGAACATCCCCACAAAATTTCAGCTCAATCGGACCACAGATGCTCGTTGATCGGAGCACTTGACGAAATCTGGACGGAAGTTCCAGAAAACTGACGGCAGCCTTTCTTCTTCTTCTTTTTCTTCTCTCGCACACTCCTCTCTCTGTCAAAGGACCGAAGTCACCCTCTCTTTTCAAGAGACAAAGCGTGTAACAGGAAAAGTGAGAACCAACAAAAGAGAATGGGTTTGAATAAAGACAAGTGGGGCCCACGGTCAGACTTGGGAAATGCAAGTCATTTTCCCAACAATCTCCACCTTGACTTGAATTTCATCAAGTCCTCAACACAAATCTCCTAATGACGTCTCCTCCAACACCCCGAAGGGCAATCACAAGATACAAACAACAATCAAGTCCAAGCACCTCTTGAACTTGAAAATCAAAACACACTGTGGTGCTAAAACTGCTGAGAGTCTAAAATGCGCATCATCTGAAATACTCACAAACAAAAGGATTTTCATCGCACCACCCAAATCCTTAATTTCAAACTCATCACCCAAAAGAGAGTTTAATCTCTTAACCTCAAACATGCTTTTAGCAGCAATAAGCATGTCATCCACATAGAGCAACAAATAAACAAAAGAACCACATGAGAATTGCCCACAATACACAAAACGCTTGTACCTCTGTCCTCGAGATTGTTCCAAGCCATACATTGATCTCCTCAACCTGACAGTCTTCGCGTCCTCTGGCAATTTCACCAAATCCCATGCCTGGTTCTTACAAAGAGACTCAATCTCCTCATTCATGGCAACAACCCAAAATGCAGACTCATTACTTCTGACGGCTTCTGAAAGAGTAGAACACTCCTGGACCACAATGTCCTCTGCCACAGTAAGTGAACATGCTACCAAATCTGCAAAGCCATATCTCTGAGGTAGTCTAATCAGTCTCCTCTGTCTACCAGCAGCAATACTGGTCTTTTGCTCTTCTTGTGGATGATCATCAAAATCAGAACCATAGCTGTCTAGAATGGGCTGAGCTTGCGTGCCATCTTGCACCCTCTGTGAATCTTCTACCTGAAGCTCCACCTGCTTGCTAAAACCCAACCACATATGCCATAACTGAGTAGTGTCTGAAGAGATATCAACTGAACCTGTCACCGTACTACCCTGAAAAAATAGAGGCCATCAACCTTGTTACCTTGCATCATAACCAATGGACCTTTGCTAACCCGAATGACTCCACCTTCACCGGAATACTTGTACCCAAGGGAGTCCAAAGTGCCCAAAGAAATAAGATTATTCTTTAAATCTGGTATATGTCGAACATTCTCCAAAGTTCTCACGATCCCATCATGCATCCTTATCCTGATTGTACCCATACCAACAATCTTGCAGGCAACACCGTTTCCCATCAAAACTGAACCACCATTGACTGACTCATAGGTAGTAAACCAATCCATTTTATAGGACATATGAGAAGTACACGCAGTATCAAGGACCCACTTGTCGTGAAGACAACAATCTGAATTGTTAACTGCAAATAGAAATTCTGAATCCTCATAATTTTTTTCGACAACACCAACCACAGAAGAGGAACCATCTTCCTCTTTATTTTTCAACTTCGGACACTCGGATTTATAATGTCCATACTTTTTGCAATAGTAGCACTGAATATTCTTCTTGGTCTTGGATTTGCCTCCCAAGTCTCTCTCACTGGATCGACCTCTAGAACTAGAGCGATTTTTCAAACGACTACAAACAAGTACACTCTCAGCCTGATTATCACTACCTTTTCCATTCAATCTTGTCCTCAACTCCATAGAATTCAAAGCAGATTTAACATCAGCTAAAGAGATGGTATCTCTACCGTACAACATTGAATTAACAAAATTATCAAATAAATCTGGTAGTGAACACAACAAAATCAAGGCTTGATCCTCATCATCTACTTTAACATCAATATTTTTCAGATCCAAAATGATTCTATTAAAGTCATCCAGATGATCACAAAGAGGCATACCTTCCTTCATCTTGAGGGTATATAACCGTTGCTTCAAATACAACCGGTTAGTGAGAGACTTCTTCATGTACAGGTTCTCCAACTTCTTCCAAAGTCCAGCAGCAGTTTCTTCATCGGCAACCTCTCTCAAAACTCCATCTGAAAGAGACAACAAAATTGCACTATGGGCTTTTTCATCAAATTCCTTCATATCCTCCGTTGATGTTGATGACACATCGTCATCCAAAATCTTCGCCAAACCTTGTTGTCGTAACAAAGCCCTCATCCTGAGTCTCCATAAACTGAAACTATTCTGACCATTAAATTTTTCTACTTCAAATTTTGCAGTAGCCATCCCGCAAAATAGAGATCCAAGCTCTGATACCAGTTTGTTGTGACAAAACTAATTATTCCAGGATCATCAATGAAGCAGAAAAATAACAGAATAGCAAATAATCACAACACAAACTCAAGAGACACCAAGATTTAAGTGGTTCGGCCTAACAAGCCTACATCCACTGGCGGAGACGATCCAGGAGAAATCCACTAACAAAATGATGGAGTACAAAGTGAAACACAAAGAGTGACCACTCAAACCCAAAAGCCCCGATACACCCAAATCTCACTCTCACACAAAAGAGAATTAATACACAAAAGAGAAAAGCTTTCTCTAATTCTCTAAGCCCTAAATGGCACTACAAATTGTGAAAAAATACAAGTGAGACAACAAAATGTACTTATCTCTTTCAAGGAGGTGCTTCTACAAAAATAAAAGAAAAATCTCACCAAAGAGGAGGCTACTGTTCATGGGCTGAAAAACGACCACCGGATGCTCATAATCTGATCTCCACCGTTCACAACGAAGATTCACGTGTCATGAACATCCCCACAAAATTTCAGCTCAATCGGACCACAGATGCTCGTTGATCGGAGCACTTGACGAAATCTGGACGGAAGTTCCAGAAAACTGACGGCAGCCTTTCTTCTTCTTCTTTTTCTTCTCTCGCACACTCCTCTCTCTGTCAAAGGACCGAAGTCACCCTCTCTTTTCAAGAGACAAAGCGTGTAACAGGAAAAGTGAGAACCAACAAAAGAGAATGGGTTTGAATAAAGACAAGTGGGGCCCACGGTCAGACTTGGGAAATGCAAGTCATTTTCCCAACAAAAACCACATTCTTTCTATACTCCATTGGTGCTGTCGTTGACCTTTCTCCTATTTGCAAGTGTTTGAATATGACTCCTGATTGTGTTTTTGCTTTAGATTCGATCCGTTGCAGTTGAATTCAATTTCTTTTACTTTGCAAATTAAGGTTTTCAAAGGGCACTATATAGTCTATATTAGCATGTTGAGGAAGAATGTTTGTTCTGTAATTTGAAAAAATAGTGAAGAACAAATATATTATTTCGTTAGAGTTTTCAGAAGATACTGTGACTCGATAGCTAGCTTGGAACTTGGAAGGCTTCTAGAGAAATCTCAACAACTGGAGATGCAGTTTATGAAGAAGGGTGGTGGTTTGATGATCACGATGTGGCTACCCTTTGCATTGATCATTTAATAAGGATAAAAATATCTTTGTAAAGAATTATATGCTTATGATTATTTAAAAACTAAAATTGATAAAGGAGAATAGCTAATAGCTTGGAATGGTTGAAATTTGCCAGATGAACTTATAATAATCCACTCTAGTCTGAAAGCAATACACGAGTTCCACATGATAGAGGTCCTACCAGCATGGCATAATGTGCACATTCATTAAGCCACACTGCCACAGACACTCCTAAAATAATGCAATTACCTATGCTTAGTGTTGATGCACAGTATGACCAGCCTAAATCGTCACCGTATCTTGCAAAACAAGAAAAGACGAGGGGTGAGTCGCCGGAGGTTTCCGGCGAAAGCACTCCATTAATGCCGGAGCCAGTCACGGGTTTTTGTAAGTGAGAACAAGGCAAAAAGTTGCTCCTCCCATACAAACATTCAGTCACTAACTACGTGTTTTGTTTTTTTTTTTTCTTTTGGAGGAGATTACTTTTTGTCAATTGGAAGAAAAGTTGTTCTCCCATTAGTGTTTGCAGTAATACAAAATAATATTTTGCAGTAAAAAAGAATTGTTAGCAATAGTTTTTGACATTAATATATAAAACAAAAAAAAAAAAAAAAAAAAACTAGACTATTTAAAACACCCTTAGCTGTGCGCCCCCTATAGTGCCTCTCTCAGTCTCTTAGTTTTTCTCATAAGTTTTGAAACATCAATACCGTAAGCGTTTGTAGTTAATTGGGTACAAACTAGTTTAATGTGTAATTAAGCTCAATTTAGTGTTTTTAGACTTTAGGAAAAGGTTCAAATGGACTAATCTTCTTTCTTTTCTTTTTTTCTTATTTATTTATCAGGGTATATCTTATTTCACCCATAATCGAATAGTACATTGGGCTATCCTGACTGGCCCACACAAGGTGGAAGTCAGACCGTTACCGAGCGTAGAGGCCCAATCAGAATCTGCAGACCAATCTCTGGCTCAATGTCTAACGCTACTTTAAGCATTGGGTCTTAAAACGCAGGCTATGCGCAAGTGGCTGGCCCCAAGAAGAAGTAGCACCCAACAGAATTCGAACCTGAGATTAGAAGAGAGAAATGCCCTACCGTCCAAGGCGCTAACCAACTGAACCACCCCTTGGGGTTAAATGGACTAATTGTATGCTTCTTAACATGCTAATTAAGGGATAGATGCCAAATTTCTCTCCAACCCCTTTTTAAAATTAAAAAATAAAAATAAAAATAAAAATAAAAAATCAATCCTTTTCGAAGTAATACTCATCGCAACTCGTCTATCCTATAAAAACAATTGAAAAAAGAAAATAAAAACCCCTCTTTTATATGATGGATAACAATTGTGGACAGTAAAATAATCATAATCTAAGTAGAAAGAAAACAATGATGAATTCACTAGTTTTCTTGTAAGTGAATGATGTGGGAGTAGCTCGCTTCCAACTAAAATTAAAAGGCATGCCACGCGCGCGGTTCCATTATTTGTTTTGCCTCGTCACGTTTGTCTAATTCACTAGTTTCGTTTCCGCCGAGGAATTGATCGTTCCGTTTTGCGTCTCTTATTATGTTTTACTATGGAAGGACAAGGAATTGGACTTTCACATATTTTCAAACTGAGAAATCCTGAAAGTACTAAATTTTTTACTAAGAAATAGGTAACAAGATGATGTGGAGCTTATTCATTGATACCCGTAACATTTTCTTTTATTAATTATGTTGATCATCTCCAATGAATAAACTCCACATCATCTTGATACCCATCTCTTAGTAAAAAAATTAATACCCCTAATATTTCTCATTTAAAATTTATAAAATATGATTTGGATCATAAAATGAATCATCTCTATTAAAAGAAAAGAAGTACCGTGTAGATTCAAGAGTTGTGGCCATAAACAAATAAAAGAAAAGAAGTGGCATGTTACGCAATGCCATACAATGAAGCAATTTCTTTGTAAAGTAAAGTTTTCCTAGAAAATAGAAAATAAGGCACAAAAAAACAGAAGATTAAATGCAAAGTCTTAATTGGTTTAAGCGAATGCATTTCGTATTTAAGAGGGCATGAATGTCATTTTGAGGAAAAACAGAGGCAAACTCATTGAGAAGATTTGACTTGGCCATCTTCGTCGTGGTTGGCGGTTTCTCCTTCTGACTATAAATTCAAAGAGACTAAAATCAAAACATTCTTTGTTTCTCTCTCTCTCTCTCCAAATTCTCAGAGAATTTATTTGTGAGATTCAGATCTAAAGAACATTTTTCCTCGCCTTCACTTTTGCTGAGAATTAGCTCTGAGAATCTGAGAAATGGCGACGGTGTCCCCTCTCGCCAAATACAAGCTGGTGTTCTTGGGCGATCAATCCGTCGGCAAAACCAGCATCATCACCCGCTTCATGTACGACAAATTCGACACCACGTATCAGGTCCGCCAATTTCTCCACCAATCTCTATTTTACTTTTCTTTTTCGTTTCAAATTCAAGGCTATGATGTTTATTCTCTGTTTTCAACGCCGTTATTGAATTCTTAGCTATGTTGTATGAATTTCTTCGGCTTATTGTGATTGATTCATTTGATCGTGATGAGGTTTTTAGATTCACGTGGATGATTAGTCGATGCCAATAACAATATAGTTTAGTTTATTGATTGAGTTTTGAATTAAAGTTATCAGATGTGATAACTCCATTCGATGTTAACGTTACAATTAGAAAATGTGTGCAGAAGGCATGCAAATAACAATAAAATTTGTTAATCTCTCTTTTTTTTTTCTTCGAAGAATTCTGTTGTATTTAGAGGGATTTGTACTAGCATAGTCAGATTTTGTGTTTGTTGCCTTCAATGATTTCTTTTTCCTCTTTGTTTTAAAGGTATATGTTGTTTATTGTAATTGGACCTGAGTTGACCATTTTATTATTGAACATGACTTTTTAAACTTTTTAGGGAAAGAACAGAGATACATATGTGATATTTTCTTGTAGTTAAATAATTCTGATTTATCTTTTCATGGGTTTAATATAACTCGGATTTAGTTGCTACTGCTAGAAAAATAGAATGCAACTGAACACAAAGTTTTGCATTGCTAATCTAAAACGAAGCTTCAGGCAAAGATTCTGAAAGTTTATGAGCTGATTGCTCACAATTAGTGTGTTTTCTTCTTTTTTTGCAAGATGCTTGAACTGGGTAATTTAGTTATGGACGTTAAATTGTCTTAGTAACCAAATTTTGCCAAATCTTTGGGTACATAAATTGCAGGCTACTATTGGGATTGATTTTTTGTCAAAAACTATGTACCTTGAAGATCGGACAGTTCGTTTGCAGCTTTGGTAGGATGTATCCCCTGTTCTTCTTGTTTATACATACATTACTCATACAAAAAATGTATGAGTAATGTATGTATACAAATACTCTGTTTTGCTAGTGTAATATTATATATATTCTTCTCCACAGGGATACTGCTGGGCAAGAAAGATTTAGGAGTCTCATTCCAAGCTACATTAGAGATTCTTCTGTTGCTGTAATTGTCTATGACGTAGCAAGTGAGTAGTTTGTCCACCTGAAAAGAAGTTCACTTGTTTCCTTTGATTTTTTTTTATACTTCATAATTGCAAGAAGTAACTAAAAAGCTTTTTCTCCATGGCCAGAACTTTTTATCGGGAACCAATTGCAATTTTTTTTGTTTCCCTTTTTGTAGTGGATGGACATTATGTAGACCCAATATCTCTGTCTATATCTGTCTGACTGTCTGTGTGTTTGAGGGGGTGTCATTTTATGTTCACGTAAATCTTGTTTCATTATGTAACTTACAGACTTACAGTACTGCACGAGACACCCCTGTGAGATGATTCTGTGAATAATCGTCCATCAAACTATGCAATATATGCATATAAATATATAGTTTACTGAATACCTGACCAGGCCGTCATCATGCAGATAGGCAATCATTTCTGAATACTAGTAAGTGGATCGAAGAGGTGCGTACAGAACGGGGCAGTGATGTCATCATCGTCCTTGTTGGGAACAAAACCGATCTTGTCGATAAAAGGTAAGGAATAGGGATATAAACAAGCCGGCCGAGTTTTATGCAGATTTTATATACTCTTAATTTCTATCATTTTCAAGCGTAACAATTTCATCTAGTACCTTTGGTATCTTAATGGAATTTTTTCAGTTATGAAATCTAATTTTATATATCATCTCCTAGCATGCGAGGAACCTTGATCCAAAAATACTTAAAATCATATTTCTGGTTCTCGTATAAGAAAAACGTTTCTTTTTTCTTTTTGTTAATTTTATATATATATGAGTAAGCACCAAATCTATAAATGTTTCGAAATTTGAATGCTTTCACTAACATGTTACAAAATAAATGTAAGTTAATATATTCAAGAGAGAACTTCACCTATAACTTCTGATCTTTCATCATTTTTGAAAACATGTATCCAAATTTTAAAAACTATTAATTTAGGGAATCCATCTTTCTTTTTTCTTTTTTAATTTTAACACTCAATTAGAATTTTTCGTTAAATTTTGTCAAAAATTTTAAAATACCCCTCTTTTTTAGGAAAAGAAAAAAATTGATAGATTTAAGTGTTGGGTCAGAATTTAACAAAATTTACAAAAATATCAATGTCTGAATCTTTGAAATTTTTTATAAATTTTCTTTTAAAAATAAACACATGTATTCTTGAAATTTTGATAGGATTTAACGAGAAATTTTAATGGATTGTTAAAATCGAAAAAATTTGAAAGATTGATACCCTAAATTGACACTTTTAAAAGTTTTGTTACCTTTTTTTCAAAAGTGATGAAAGAACAGGAATTGTAAGTGAAATTTTCCCTACATTCAATATACATATATATAAGTACAATACAAATTCAGCAAACTAAAATTTTACTTTCCCTGTAACATGTTACAAAACAAATCTACTTCATGATCACATTGGCAATACGCACAACACATAAATTTGTCATCCTCGTCTTCTATATAGTTGCCAGAAAGCCATCCTGCCCTTTTTGCCGTCAAAGAATTTGGCATTCTCCCATAGTTGCTGCATGTTTCTCTATGGGAGTATGGTTCTTCATCTCTAACTATATTATTATTTATCCATAGGCTTTGAATATAGTTTTTTACTCTCCTTCGACATTCTTTTATTCTTAAGCCTCCTAACTTGTCAGTAATTAGAGAAGACAAAAGTTGCAAGCCTTGTTGCTTTAATTGACCCCCGGAACAAATTAAAATTAGACCATATATATATATGATGCTTCAACATGTCCCTTTTTAGATGCTCTCTCCAAGAACTCAAGCGCTGGTCGTTGATTTTTAGAACTGAAGTACCCACGTATGCCTTCTCTAAATAATGCATCTGAGTTTCCGCTCTCTTTGCAACGTCTTAAAAACGACAAAACCTTATCTCTTGTGCACCAAACTAGTGGAAACTCCTTCAACGATACATGTTGGAAAATATAATCATCTTCTGCCAATACGTAGAAATCCTTGCAACTTAGTTTAGCCTTGAAGAGGTCGGTGCATGAAACTGAAGCAACCTTAGCAAGTACTTCCATCTGCAAGTCGTTTGGAAGAGATTTAATGCCGACTTTGTGCTGCTCTCTACTCTTTCTCGTTCTCTTCATTGCTTTTGAAACCCCCATCGCAAGAAGCAAAAGACGGTTTAGTACAAACAGACACTAACTCGTATGGTTACTCAAGCGAAAGCAGGCCAGGCTTGAATAAAAACTCGAGATTTTTTTGTCGTTAAGAAAAGGCATAGAAGCTATATATATAGAGTTGTCTTCCTTTGCTTCCACGTTATAATACTACGTTGCGGTTTAGGATAGAGCCAATTCCTTTTCCTCAATGAATTAGGACTGCAAACTAAACTGGGTTTCCTATTTCCAGTCCCCTCTACCTTATCCAGGAAATCCCACGAAGAGGCCTGTGGCGGTGGATTGGTGCCTTCGGGAAAAGGACAAATTGTTAGCCACAAAATAATCATAATTCAAATCTCTCTATTTTTTTTTTTAATAATTTGATACGTTTTTTTTTTTTTTTTCCATTAAGGGATATATTTTGAAATTGAAATTTAATAGGTTATTAATTATGGGTTCTTTGAGAATTCTGGCAGGGAAGCTTTGTTATACGAATATGAGACAAGGCGCAAGCTAAATTAGAAATCTAATTAGTAGGTTTTCTATATATATAATCTAATAGGTTTTTTCATTATGGGTTTGTTTTGAATAGTTGATAAGCTCTACTTTAATCATTATCGGTTTTTGCTTACGGCCAAATGGATAAGGTGTTCCTTTAAATTTGGGTGGAGGAATTTCCTCTTATTAAATTTATTAAATTGAAAAATATATAAATGTATATAGGAATCATATGTTTTATTAAAAATACACGTAATTCTTAAAAAGAGTAATGTTATAGAGTAATGCTTCTTACATAATTTTTACACAACTCTAACGACTTTTTTTTTAAGATCAATTATTGAATATTTAGGATCTACATGTAAGAAAACAAATATAATGGTCAATCAAAAAAATATACTAAAGTACAAGGGTATACCTAGAAAAAAATTGAACAAATGCTTTCTCATCTTATCAGCCAGTGTACCATCAAAATCTACCTTTTACCCAAAAACTTGAGAGTTCACAAACTATATACAGGGGCGGACATGTATGCACAAACATAACCTCGTATTTGGAGCCAGAGCAACTCGTATAAGGTGATAAGTTTAAGTGAGGCAATTTTTTTATATTTAAATATTAATTTTTTCAAATATGAGCCGAGGTCAAGCTTATCACCAAGCTAAATAATATGTTGAAGCTCAGTTTATTTATTTTTCTAACAAATTTGAACTTGTTCATGAGCTACTTAATTAACTTATTATTTCCACATATAAAGTAAATGTCGTTATTGTTTAATTTTTTTCGTAAATCCATACTAATCTTAGATTTTTAATTATTGTTATGATTTATTATTTGAGTAATTAAATAAATTAACTCAAATCTTAAACATTCTAATCTCAAGTCTATATGTTTGTCTTATAGTATGCACATATATTCATCTCTCTCTCTCTCTCTCTCTCTCTCACACACACACACACACACACACACACACACACACACACACACACACATATATATATATATATATATATATCAAAACTCACAATTACAATAATTCAAATTATATCTATTACATTATAAAGATATTTCTTTTATTATTATCTTTTTAAATATTTAACATGTTCTCGTTACAAAGTTAAAAATAATATTATAAAAATAATATTATAAAAAATAATAAAAACGAAGTTATACGAGTTCGGCTTGTTTAATAAGTGAGCTTAAAGTTTTGTTCGTTTAATAAATCAACCGATTCCGAGCCAAATTTGAGCATGTTCACGAGCAACTCTATTCCTATTAAGAAATTAACATATTGACTATCTAATAACAAGGAGTAAGACACTTAATTTTGGTGTCATCGTTACAATTATGTTGGAATTTATTAGGACTGTTAATCTGGTTATGAGTAAAAATAAGAGTTATTTCAGTAGATAATGTTGAAATGTAGTTTGGAATTTACTTTTGCTACTGGTACTCTGTTTTCAACCAAAAAAAAAAAAAGTTTTGATTATGATGTTTTGGTGCTCAAACAGGCAAGTTTCTATAGAGGAAGGAGAAGCCAAGTCTCGTGAGTTTGGAGTCATGTTCATAGAAACCAGTGCAAAAGCAGGATTCAACATCAAGGTGAAAGTTTAAAGGAAAAAAAATATCCTTAATTCATAGGGCATATGTTCTTGTATAATTTCTAGTCTTATATAGTTTGCATCTGTTAAAGTGTCACACATCGCTAAGATTTCCTTCATTTTGACACTTTATAAGTCATGGTATCTCCTCCTGTCTAAATGCGCCTTTTGAGAGTGTGAATGGGCTCATGGACTTTCACATGGTATCAGAGTCACAGGTTTCTTGTAATAATGGACATTTCCCTCATATTGTTGTCCACATGTTGATCATTAGTTGCCTCACATGAGAGGGTATGTTAAAGTGTCCTACATCGCTAAGATTTCTTTCACTTTGACATTTTATAAGTCATAATTCTCCCTTTTCTTTAAAGACATCTTCTGATAGTGTCAATAGGCCCATAGACTTGTCACAGCATGATCTGGTGTTCCTCTGAGGCAAATATATGCCTGTCAGATTTTTGCTTGACTTTGTTTTGGTTTCTCACATTTTTGATAACTTGCCACGTTTTACAAATGCAGCCTCTCTTCCGTAAGATTGCTGCTGCCTTGCCAGGGATGGAAACCCTTTCTTCCACAAAACAGGAAGACATGGTCGACGTGAATCTGAAGCCCACTGTTAATTCATCCCACACAGAGCAGCAAGGAGGAGGTTGCCCTTGCTAGAGAAACATGTTTCATATGATAAAGAGAAAAAAGAGCAGTTAGGACATGAAAATTCTCAGTGAGATCAGCTACCTGCCATCAGGTTTCTTCCTCGTACTTAGAACATGATTCTGTTCTAACATACTAATGTTGAAATTTTGAAATCTTCATTACCATTTTTTTGTCCGCAGAAGTCATCTTGAAATTTCTACCATTGTGATTAGTGTTGTAAAACTGTATTCAGAATCTCATTTATTACAGAAGTTTTTCTTTACATCACTTACGGTTAGGCTGGCTTGGTAAATGAAACTAAGATTAAGATCTCAATAAGAGCAATGTTGTTTAGTAGATTATTATATGATTGGCATTCAATTCAGAAAACGTAACCGTAAAAATTAGTTCTTGAATTTTTTTTTTTTTTAACAAGTGATTATTCAAAGACTAATTTTCACAGTTGCATCATCAAACATGAAGACTACTATATAGCATTACTCTTTCAATATACATCGGTTCAGACGTAAAAGCACTCTAATTAGGTGAAAATAAGTTGGAAGCAGTAGATGGAATTGGAACATTAGCCAAACATGAAGACTGCGACTCTTCACACCCATTTCACACCGACTAATGCAGCGTGTTTTAAGTGACAAACAAAAAAGAAAAGAAACCCGCTTAGCCAACCGAAACAAAATGTGTGATAAATGGGTGTGCAAGAATAACATTACTCTTTTTCAC
Organism: Alnus rubra; assembly: GCA_028654335.1. NCBI lineage: Eukaryota > Viridiplantae > Streptophyta > Magnoliopsida > Fagales > Betulaceae > Alnus > Alnus rubra. The sequence continues at coordinate 138,737 of JAJPGS010000126.1, read as the reverse complement.
AATATTCCACATCGGATTTCAATAGGAGGATAGCACAGTGGACACCTAGCCACTTAAAACACGCTACGCCAACCGAAACAAAATGTGTGATAAATGGATGTGCAAAGTAACATTACTCTTTTTCACAATATTTCACATCGGATTTCAATAGGAGGATAGTACAGTGGACACCTAGCACACGTAGCAGAAACATGAAGATTGAGAAAAAGCTTATGATAGTTGCTTATTACAAGAAACGAAAAGGAATGTGGATGACACTACTTATGTACAGAGGGCACATGGTTAACATGTTTGTATGAACATTATGAAGGGAACTTCAACAGTAGTTCAAGAGAACTTCATAAAAACAAGTAGAAGCAAGAAATGGAAGGCAGAAAAGGCAAGACCAAGACCCATCAGACATGAACATAACCATCACCAATCTGCCTAACTCTCAACGTCAGATATATCAGTACCAATGTTCCCAAACTTGACCTGGAAAAATAAACACATGATTGAGTCAATGGTCGATAAAGAAAGAAACAGAAGAGAAAAACCAAAGGCGAGGCATGCAAAGTTATTGAAAGCATTTACAGTAGCTGGTAACTGTTGATTTGTGGTTCAAAGAAAGCATCAAGTTCAGTTAAAAGGGATCCATCAACCAAATAATTTCAACTAGGGTCTTGACTCTTCAGCACAATTTTTATTTTATTTTTTTACTTTCATATTTCTTGCAGCCTATTCTTCTTCACCTTCCATCCACATTCTATTTAACACACTATGTCCCTCTAACATTCCGCTTCTTGATGGTCAATCCATAATAAAAGATGGTAAGCCTTTGCTAACTCTGGAAATTTTCAGTTAGGGAAAAAATTATAAAAACAATCAACCCTACAAGTTGACGCTGCCAATTCCACCCCTAAAAATAATATTTTGATTGCGCTCAGATTCGGCGATAAAATCACTGTCTCCATCACTATTACAATTTACAGATCCGTACATTAAATTTTCACCTCATACAACTCCCATAGGGCCATAAACAAATCTAAAAGATGGAGTTGGAATCATGTCACAGATCTCTTTTTTATAAAGCAAATAAGGGTCTATCTAGTCAATGAAGGTCAGGTGCCACCCTTCGACAACAAGGGAACAGGGGATTGAAAGAGCACCCCCTACCCCTCCTCGAAAGCTGAAGCACTTGGGCTTGACAAAATCCTACATGGCCATACCACGAACTATCGGAAAAGAAAACTTGTTTTCTCACATGCTAACTAGTGAGCAAAGTCTCTTTGAAGCTCATCGAGAGCAAGAAAAGGCTTGCCTCATAGTTTCAATTCGATTTGCTTATCTAAACTCCTAAAGAGCTCCCCTCACCCTCATCAGAACAGAGCTATGCCAAAACCGAAGGCGCCTTGCTAGTGCAACTCATCGCCTTTTGACTTTTGAGATTTCGAGAAGAGTTGTTCTTGCAGAGCTTAGTTGTTTGGGGAAGTTATTATCTATCATTGGCCTCTATGGTAGAATTAGTTGGGCACCTTAGAGGCAACGGTTTACCCTGTGGCAGATGTCATTGCCAATCCATTCACATGTTTGTCCCTACAAATTATGTTTCGGTGGTCCCCCCCAATTCTCTAAAGCAAGCATCTCTAAAGAGTTCTTAGCTGAGAATGTATCATGATAATTATTTTGGAACATACACAGTACATAGTTAACATCGATACCAAATGTTAGAGGCTCACAACAGAGCTTGATACAACCCTATAATAATGGAGGACACCACTGTCCCTATTCTAACTGGTCATGTTACACTTCCACAATACATGTCTTTGATCAACTCATTGATTCAATGATCCCAAATATCCATAGTACATAAGTAATATTATAAGAGTAATGCTACACACACTCCCACTTCTCTACACCCTTAGGTGGCTGTTAAAACCACCATTGGATTAAAATCAAATAAAGATCTATATCCAAGCCAATGGTGGTTTTAAAAGCCACATAAGGGTGTGGAAAAGTGGGAGTGTGTATAACATTACTCATATTATAAACATATCCAGAAATACCCAGATTCTATTACTGGTGGGGGTCTTTTAAGATGTCAGTAGCAAGTTAACACTATACTTTTTTTATTTTAGTAAAAAAAAAAACTAGAGTTATGAAACAAACTTGCAAAGATATTCAATTACTTGTGGATCTGGAGCTTACAAGATTGAAAATAGGAGAACGATCTTTCTTGAATCGAAGGAGATCTTCCTTGAATCGAATGAAGCAGAACGTTTATACCTTCTCCATCGATTATTTGGAGTATCATGGGCTCTCTCAGTCACTGATTTATCTGATAGATGGAAATGATACTTGAAAAACAAATTGAGTACCACGTCGTAAACCAATAAAAGCATAAAGTGATAGACAAAGTGCAAGTTCAAGTATATGCATATTAACAATTAAAATAATTAGTAAATTCTTCAAGGTGGTTGTGTAAGAGAAGTTATAGAGTAATAAAATATGCATATTATGCAAAGTACTGCTATCTAAGATATATGATAGCAAAGGCTCCGGATAAATGTTTATAAGCTATATTATTATGAAGGATTTCAATTTCGTTAGCCATACAAAGCAATGGGATCACAGCCTAGATTCTATCTTCAAGTTCAGGTCAATCAAATCTCTTGGGAGTTTATAATTGTGTCTTGGTGTGGTATGTTCATGCTTGTGCACTACCTGCTCTTCATTGTGCTGGGAAATAACATAAAATGGAGTTCTCTAGTGCTTGATGTTGTCGCCAAGGAATCATACTGAATCCACTTGGCTAGAAGAAGTTTTTAATGTCTTCAGAACAAATAGGTAGCCACATGGAAACCTTTTAGGGAATGTCTCTCTTTACTTCTTCCTGAAAAGGCTTTCATTATTCGATACATTACAAAAATATGTTCATTTGTCAAGCCATCAGGAAAATTGATATATGAACGAGTCATTTTTCAACCCCAAACTGCTCTGCAACAGCTTGCTTATTGACAGAATATTGCATTTTTTTTTTAAAACATGTATGGATCACCAGAGATTACGAGAAAAAGGGGATGTAAAAGATCACAGAGAAAAGAGCAAGTAAATTAATGGTAATATAAATGCTTACATACCTCTTGAAGTGCCATGGTTCGTCAAAAGTTGCATTAGTTTTCCACCTATTTTAAGGCTTGCCTGTCTCCACAACACCCTCTGCAAATGCTTTAAGCCATGAAGTACAAACATTACAAAGAAAGGAAAATAGTAGTTGTCCAAAGCAAATGACAACAAAGCAATGAAAAAACAAATGTATCCAGCACATATTTGTGGTTTTCAATTACTTTACATATGTTGTTTTAGGTAGTCTAAAGGCTATAGAATAAGAAGACGAGCAGATAAAACTTACAGTTAGCACACCCTCGCCTTTTAAACTTTCAACAGCTTCATCAGTGGATTCAGGTGTTTTTGAATGAATCTTTTCTATATTTTTATCAATAATGCATGGGGGAATAGCATCAATGCTTTTCGTTTTCAAATCAATGCAGTTCTGACAATTCAATTGTGCCTCCAAGCACGCCTGATTTTTGGATAGATTAGCAACTTCCAAGAAGCTTAGAAATGCCAACTCTGAAGCACATTGTGGACTGTTGCCTTCACCAGACAACACTGAAATGCTGTAGACATCTTGGCCCTGCAAGAAAGGGAAACTTGAAAATCTAAAAACATATTTTAACCCATTTCCAAATGCTCATTTTCACATTAAATTAACCATTCAGTTGTAAGAACAAAAGAATCAAAACCAATGAAGTTTAGGGACTCAGTGTCTACAAACTCTTTGACAAGAAAGATATCTCTTGAAGTCAAAATTGATAACAACTGAATATAATCTACAAGCAAGAAAGATGAATCTATCAAAGTTAGCTACAGCATAATCCTTGTAAAAAGCTCATTGCACATTGCTCATAATCTCTTCCTAAAAGCCAAAAAAGGGCAAGTTCAAACATGATATTCAAAATTCACTAAAATATACCCGATTGGTCAAGCATCATTCAAGAAGTTTGAACCTCACAAAAAGGCCTAGTAAACATAGATACTTTTCCTTGTTTCCTCTTATCATGTTTTTACTATTTTGATAGTAAATGTTTGTTTAATCATGTTCCTAAAAGCATAATCCAAACGCATGTCCAACAACTTTAATTGACAGCAAAAACCTTAGATGGTAATAATAATAATAACAAGTATTATTGATGGTCCTTTAACCAACTTATTGAGGTTGGAAACAGAAATTCTGATTCAAGACGAAAACAGTATCTATTCATGTCATTGTAAATCATGACCTAATGATGATATACAATAATAAACCGATGAAGTGAATGTCAAATTATATGCACACACTCATACTTTTGGGTACGGCATTTGAGTGAAATGTCAGATTGAACATACACTTTCAGTTTTGGGTGTATAATTTTCTATAAGAAGCATAAATCAAGAAACATGTGTTTTGGCGCATTTTGTATGGTTACGAATGAATTATTTGTAAGCACCGAATTCCCAGTCAATCCAAAAACAATTCAATAATTTAATTTAAAAAAAAAAAACAAACAAACAAACTAAATCACAATATTATGTTGTGGGCTCAATTGGGAAGTTAGGGTTACTGCAATTGGGGATTTAGGGTTATTACAATTGGGAATTTTATTTGTTGACTGCAATTAGGGATTTGGTAGAATCCTAGTAGTGAGGTGGCAGAGTGTTCTAGAACTCTGCGTATCAGCTTATTTTATTTGTCGTTTTGCTTCCTTATTTTCAGCTAGTTTGTTTTGGGGTGGTTTAGGTGTTGGGATGGGAATATTCAGCAGGTAAGGAATGGGATGAGCTGGCATTCGGTTGAGGCATGCAGAAGAATATCCATCAGTCCTAGGTTGTATCCAGGAGACCGAGCTTCTCTAAACGCTCTTTTATCCAATTTCAGTACTATTCAGTAAAAGCTATTGCCTTCTTTCCTTTTCAATTTCATAAAAATCCCTAAAAAACTACTGTGCACTCTACATATTACAAGGAGGAACTTACATGTGAACTGTGAGAGGGGCAATTTAATCTTTCGGGAAATGAAGCCTCCTCCAGAAGAATTGGCAAAATATCTGGAATAATTGTCAAGATAACCATTAAAGATCCTTTCCTAAATAAGGTACACAATCGTGAAACTGATTAAGTACAATTACCTATAGAACAGTGTTGGTTGACCTCATCAAAACTGGGCTTTAGTAGCTTGAAACATGGACAACTGACAGGCACACTGCCTTTTCCATCCAGAATGCCCTGGATATTTTGTTTGCCCTGCAAGTAAATGTACATGTCAGAATCAAGCATGGAACAACTCTAATTAAGAAAAATGATTACTAAATGGAATATCTTTTGGTTAAAAACATAAGTTATACATCGTACCACAATCATTAAACCAATACGCGACCATCGTGACATGAAAGTTACGATATCACTAAGAGTCTAAGCAGCCATCCTCTCCTATTACAGATAAAAGATGTTCTGGTGTAGACAGGAGATGCGGTACATTTCAGTGTCCAAAGGAAGCACTATACAATTGAAATTCCTCAACATATGTGACAGTATAAATGAATAAGTTCTGTTCCGCAAAGCCAGCAAAATAACCAGACCACTGTCACACCAATAGTAAACAACCCCAAGAGAAATCTGGAAAATCCATCCAACTAACAGAATTCTCATTGAAAAACAGAAAATTTCAGGCAATCATTAGCGGGTTTCAATTCAAAATCCTCATTCTTGCATCACATGAAGACAAGATGGGCTACTGAATCAGCAAGCATTACTCAGATATACTTTAAATTGAGAACTAAACATTTTCCTCAAAAATATAGAGGACACACGCGTCAAGCATCACAATGGAACAAGCTCAAAATTAGTTCAATGTGTAGAAACACAAGCCTTTAACACACAAATTGCAAAGTTCAACATGCTGATTTCAAGTTCAAGAAATGAAATTACTTGTTCAAAGAACTGGATTAGAGCCTAATTAGAGAGGTAGACCAGGTCAGTTCTGAATTTTAATTTAACAGAAAAAAATAAATAAATAAATAAATAATAATAAATAAATAAATAACAGCTTTAATTACAAATATTCACAGAATTCAGTGCTTAGTACAAGAGAAGCCCACAAAAAAATTGAAAAATAAAATATAAATTAGGTCTAGCCACACAATCCTTTCAAATATGCCATCGGCAGCTGAGGAACTGAGTGAATAATTATCTTTTTCTTTCTCTGACTGTTATTATTATATTTAAAATAGAGTCAAACAAGTGAAAATTCGAAACTTTGAATTTTAATTTATTTTCTTTTCCTTTCCTTCGATTTCTCGGCAACCAAACGGCGTAGCTTGGAACACAACCGCTTGAATTCGAAATGAAAAGCATAATTAGAGAGATAAACACCAAATGCAGCTGAAATCAGAGAGCCAAAGCTGAAATAGTTCGAAATCTTCACTCAAAAGCAGCTTGCATTTAAAAAAGAGAAGGAAAACTTTACCTCTTCGAACTGATTCGCAGCCATTGCGCAGAAAAAGCAGCAAGAGACTATGTAGCCGTGGATGCGATCATTTCAGAGCCAAAAGCGAGCGAGCGAGAGACAGAGAGAGAGAGAGATGCAGCCTGCAGGTGAACGTTACGTGTAAAGAGAGCCTTTTTCTTTTCGTTCTTTATAATCGCCGCGATGTGCCAGAGAAGCTCCTGACTACGACATCGACGACGTGACAAAATGGCCATTATCTCGCCCAGCCGTTGTGACCAAATTGGCCTCCGCTTCCCATTCAGTGACCCTTTCTATTTAACATACTTTTTGAATTTGTGATTTTAAAAAGTGGTATTTAAAAATATTAATTTTAAAATGTTTAAATTAAAAAAGTAATTTTTAAAAATGTAATTAAGCATTTGATAAAATTATAAATTAGCCTTTAAAATTATATATTTTCAAAAAAGCACCCCCTTAATTGAGATTTGAAAAATCAATTTTCTTCGTTTTAAATCGTAATTTTTTAAAAATTCAATTCTCAAACGATTTATTTTTTGCGATTTGATTTAAAATCATACTTTTTGTCTACGAAATCGCAATCTCAAAGGCATCCTTAATCAAATCTCATACTATTTGCTTTTTAAGTTTTAGAATCTTTATATTAAAATCTTTCACATATATTTCTTTACATTTTAATTTTAAATAATAGTTAAAATTTGATAAATCTATATAAAATGACACTTTAAACATTCTAGTGGATTTTGATTGTATGTCTTTTTGATAAACACTACAAATGAAAAAGAGGTTGTTTTTTTTTTTTTTTTTTTTTGAAGGGACAAATGAAAAAGAGTTAAGATAAATTAAAGTGTAGAGGAGTGGATTAAGTCTACTCAATTATTTTAAATTCACCTTAAAAGATATATTCTCACTTGTCATAGGATTCAAATCTTGGACAACCATTTATTGAGATGCAATAAACCAATTTAAAAGAAGAAGAAAAAAATGTTGAATAAGGAAAGTGGCTACAAAGAGAAGATTTTTCCTACTTTTGATCAAAAAATATATATATTATATACTACACTTTTATTCTACTTTTTTTTATGTGATTGTAAATCAACTATTGAATCAATTATTGTTTAAAAAAAAAATTAAGGTCCATTGGCAATGTCATATCAGGATAAATGATTGTTATACAATTTTAATACAACTTCAACAACTTTATTTCAAATTAACCATTGGATTTGAAAAAAAAAATTAAAAAAAAAAAAAAATATATATATATATATATATATATATATATATTTGTTAGGAGTGTACAAGAGTTATACAGAAGTTGTAAAAATCAGCAAAGTGAAATAAAAGTGTGGTGTATAACATCACACAAAGAAAAAATACAACAAAAGTAACGGGCTTGTTTGGCAAATACATGTACAGAACAGAGTAGTGGGGTTGTTAGTTTTGAAATTAGTAAAAAGTGATGATGTGATATAAAATAAAAAGAATTTGTATAAGAAAGTGAAAAAGTTTTGTATTGTAATGAATTTTTTTATTTGGATAATAATAAAAAATTATTTATGTGATATAAAAAGTGAAAAAAGTAGAAATGTTTTGATGTTGATTAGTAGTGAAAAAAAATAATAATAATAATAATAATTAAAAAAAAAGTACATAAACAGTGCTGTTCTGTAATGTTGCTAGACAAACAAACCCAACAAATTTGGAGATTATATGTAATAAGTATTTATTGATATGTAATTTGATTGTCAATAATTTTTTTACTTTTATAAAATTACAAGCTAACCATGATCCATGAGCAGCGGAAAATGATACATTGCAAGCCCATGACTCCATGAGCGGGTTTGTTCCTGCTTTTGCTTGTAGATTAGCATTTCTAGCCGCCTCAAAAAAATAAATAAATAAATAAAGAAAGAGGAGAAAGAGAAAAGATATAAGCTATCGAACAGAACAGATATCGGGTCCAACTTCCAAGAACCAACACTGTGACCAGCCGGCTCTTTCTTTTCTTTTCTTTTCTTTTTTTCTCTCTGTCTTTTGAGCCAAAGCCAACGATCTGGGCATGCACAGTCTTGATGTCGGGGCTGAATTCTCTTGAAGTTTCATAGAAAAATTATTTGATGGAGAAAGAAGACACAGGCGGCGGGGGTGAAAAAGTTTGTCTTTTATCTCCAAATCAACATAGGTGGCTTGGGTTGGAAGGTAGGTAAACAGCATTCACCATCGGAAAATAATCACTTTAAGCCTAAAGTAAATTGCAGGATCAAAAATTGGCATTAATTTATAGCTACGATAACATGAAAAACTTCAACTATAACTAGGTATCTGTAATTAATTGATAGACTTCAACTGTAGTTAAGTCACAGTCTTCAACTATGACTAAGTGATAGTTTTTAACTATAGTTAGGTTATAAGAGTAATTCTAAGAGTACATTAAACGTCTATCAAGTGTCTATAAAAAAATGAAGTGGCTTTTAAAATCATCAATCAATCAAAATCATTATTTGATCAATCACACACTACTCTTAGAATTACTCAGATTACAGTCTTCAACTGTGAGTAAATGATAATCTTCAATTATAGCTTGGATTTTTCCCGATACACTCTAACATTACCCTTTCACTTCGAGATCATTTTGGGTTTCCAAATTGAGTTTTAATCTTTATTTTGTTATGATTATAATTAAAAGCATGTAAGATCACGTTTTACTCTTTTTAGACTATTTTTAGAAAAGGAAATGACCGGGTAAACGCATTTTATGAAAAATAAATGTCACGTGATCATTTATTTTTTTGTGATTGATATTATATTATATTAATTTGTAAATATAATAAAAGTATATATTTTAGTTGTTGTCATGATAAGTATTATATAAGCGGCTATAAACTTAAAATAAATGTTGGGGTAAATTGACAAAAATCTTCCTATAATACTCATTTTTGTTTAAGAAAAAACAAAACCAAAATTAATAAAATCAAAAATCAACTACTCTTCATAAAAATAACATAAATCAAATTTCAAAAAAGAAATAAAAAAAAAAAAGTATAAGGGCAGCCGATCCACGGGATGGCCAAACCACTCTTGTGGGGTGGCTCGGCCACCCCTATGTTCATTTTTTTTTTTTGGTGCTTTTAATTGTTGTTTAACTATTTAATAATTATAAAAGGGCAAATTGTGTTTTCAATGGTCAAAATGAAAGTATTTTGAGAAGATTTTGTTTGGTCAAATTAGTCACATGCAATGAACATGACCACTTTTTTATCTGTTCTAACTTACAATGCTGATGGAATGATGTTTTTGACACAAAATGATAATTTGATGTATTCAAATATTATATTTGCTGGTTTGTGGGGCTAACTCAAAAACAAATAGTACTTATGGCCGATTAAGTATATTTAACTCATAAAAGTGGTAATTTTCGTAACAACATTCTTTTAACAAAGAGGAAGATCGATAAGCTCGGACATTAGAAGACATTTAGCAATTCTTGGTGTCGTCCCAAAAAAAATTTTCAAAATAAATGTTAGCGCAAGTCACCTAAGAGTATTCATATTTGACTTAGCAAATATATATATATATATTGTTAGCTGAAAAATCACATTTCTTTTTATTATTATTTTAGCTACCTATTGTTTCAAAGCACTCCATCTCACACTTTATTTTAGTCGTCTACTTTTATTATTTTATTTAAATATTATTTCTCAATAATTTATTTATTCTTTATTACTTTTTAATTGAGATGAGAGAGATGGTTAGATTTTTCTTTTTTTAAGCAAATAGTGGTGACCGATTTTTTTTTTTTTTTTTTGTTTTCTGAATTGTTAAGCTCAATACAACTTGTTTTGCTCTTATTTTAACTTTCTGACTAACTGAACAATAATGTTATAAAAATAAATAAATATTATTTAGTAAATTATTATATAATTGTCTTATGACTAAAATAACGTGACAATAAAATCAACAAAAACTTATTAAAAAATAATAATAATTAAAAACTAATTTTCACGGTCAATTATCACTCCTATATCAACCTACTTAAAATTAACGATTCTCAGCTCTCGTAAAGAATTTGGTGCGAGGACGCAAATTCAGGCCCCACATGGTTGTCGCGTAGGCAGTAGGCTCCAAGACGAAATGCACATGGGAGGGAGATTGTGTAAAATGCGAAGGGCAAATTGAGGAATACGGCGAATCTTGGGGTGATATTTATGGTACGTTGAGAGATTTGTCTCGATTTTGGGAATAGCTGCATCGCTGCATGTGATGCTTAAAGCGAGAAAACAAGGCTTGAGATCACAGACAACGAGACAAAAGTCAATGGAAGGGGGGAGTCACGGGGCATTTTTCTGTTCAGAACCCTCGATCGAGACCCCACCTCTTTGCCTGTGACGGTGACTAGTTTTGTGGGACGACCAAAAACAAATACATACAACTTTGCTGGCTTTCCGTCATTCGGTGGTTGCCTCTTGGCCGTATTATAAATGTTGGCTTTCGATTGCCGTTAAGGAATCAAACACATTACAGGCTACGGCTATTTCAACCTCAAACATAGGCTTAAGCATCTGCCCAAGGAATACTGCTTTTCTCTTTGAAAGAGACAAACAACAACTATTTATTTAAGAAGACAATAACAGAGGTCCTTTGATTGCACACAGAGCCTCGATCGACGGACCAATAAAACCTACAAGTACAAGATAGAGTAAAAAGAAAAGTCAAATTGATAGTGTGAAAAGTTTCCTATCCATTCACACTCTTAAAAGTTTCACACTCTTAAAAAACGTCTTAAAAAATACATCTTAAAATAGAAAAAAAAAATATTATGTTTTATACAGTATTTAGATGAAGAAAATCTTGATGATGTGAGATATTTTAACACGCTCCTTCACATATGACAACTAATAATTAAACACGTTGACAACAACGAGAAAAAAAGGTTTATCATCGCAAGAAACTTGTAACTTTGATACCATGTGTAAAATTCATGGACCTATTGATACTCTCAAAAGATGCCTTAAGAGATAAGGGAACATCATGTCTTATAAGTGTACAGGTGAAGAAAATCTTAGTGATGTGAGATGCTTTAACCATGAAAATGAGGTTATTTTTCAATGATCCACCACTTTTTCGCTACACATTCGCATTCTCAAGTTCTTACTTTTTTAAGTGACAGTGAAAATCATCATTAGATCTAAAATTTAATAATAATAAATTCAAAATCTAATAGTGATTTTTTATTGTAATGTTAGAGAGTGTAGGAGTGAGTCGGTGAGAGAGTGTAAAATTTCTCTGCATTTTATAAAGTGCTTCTCGCGCACTGACAATTGAGGAAGAGGTATGGGGCTAACGAAATTTGATTTTGTGGCCCCAACTCCCTTAACTCAGGCTTCTGTCATTCTTTAGTTATAACAGAAAGCCAGGTGGTAATGGTTAGGATATTGTGGATTCAGCTTCTCTTTATACCCTTGCACAATTGCATCTACTTGTTCATGATAAATTCAATCCGATTAACGGTACTCAAGTTTAACTCCGACCGGCCCAAACTAGCTCAACCTTGGTCGGCCTAACATAGATGATGCCCGGTAAGCTTGTAGGTTTTGTTGCCGGTGGGCCAGGCTTAAGGTCGTTTGGGGAGCAGGGAGTTTAATAATCAGGGAATGCCTACTCCCAAGAGGTTGTATTACATAGTACACCAATTTTCATTAGAAAGGATAATTTATTTTTAAAAATAAAAAAATGAATTGAAAAAAATTCTTCGAACCTAAATGGACATTTATCTTTAATAATATCTGTATTTTTAGAAATGGACCTAAGAATCACATGGATCAATTTAATAAACTAAATTTGAAAATTTTCTTCATTTCCCGAGAGACATGACTGGAGATAGAATCTCCGTAGTCCGTAGTAACTTGATTCTTGAAGGTGGATGGGGATTTTAAGGGGCAATTGTCGGTGGGCTTCACATGTTAAATGGAAATTACAACACCCCCAAAATGCTCAAATTTCAATTAAGTTACTCGAGTGATACATGCATAAGATGTGAAATTCTATTTCATTCATCTTACTAAAATTGTAATTTAAGGGATAAAATTTTTCATCACCAAATGAGGGGCGGCCGATTGCTCCTCCTATGGTAAGGGGTTACCCCTCTTTCTTTTCTTTATTTATTTATTTTTTCAAATATTTAATTTGCGAGTAAAATTGTAATTTAAGGGATAAAATTTTTCATCACCAAATGAGGGGCGGCCGATTGCTCCTCCTATGGTAAGGGGTTACCCCTCTTTCTTTTCTTTATTTATTTATTTTTTCAAATATTTAATTTGCGAGTAAAATTATAATTTTATAACAAACCAAGTCATCAACAATGAAAGTCATAAATATTTGGCCATGAGGGGTTATCTCTTACGGCCTGGATAGTTCAGTATGGAGAGTTATCTCTCACAGCCAGTTTAAATAAATTTTTCTTGAATATTTGGCTACACTTGTCTTAGATCTAGTCTGTTCGGAGCAGATCTGCTCTTTATTTATTTTTGTACGTGGGTTAGCGGAAGAATTTTGTTTGTATCTATAACTTTGTAACCTCATAGCATGTAGCTATGTTTTTGTAAGGCTTTATGATTTGTAATGTAAGAGTTTTATGCTCATGATCTTTGATCGATGAAATACTCAGAGGCTCAGAACTTTTGTTCCAAAAAAAAAAAATTAACAATTAGGTATAATATGAATTCACGTATGCATCTAACGGTTTTCATCAAATTAGTGACAATAGAGACAATTTTAGACATATAAGCTTATTTCATGAATCTTTTGATATCTGTGAATAAGTTTGGTACAATTACAAATCCCATAAACTAAATAAATAATTTCCCCATATAATAAAAGTTGAGTATTACATGATGTTATTTGGCACGTTAATTATAAATTTTTGTAAAGGAAACTTTAAATCTTGATAACTTTTGTTTTCATGAGAAAAGTAGCCTAATTACTAGAGACATTTTCATGATTTGATATGAATTCTTCCCATCGATAGGTGATAATATCTTTCTTATCTTCTTTTGGCTCCTTTTGAATATTTGACTAATATACGTACGCCATGCAAAGATAAGATTGCCAAATTGCCAAATGACAATAAAAAGCCAAAAGTGTTGCCATAGGAGGGAATATAACCCCTCCTCTCCTTAACTTTTGAACATGAATGCCTAGCTTTTAACAACATAAATACCAAAGGATAAAGTGTAATTATAATGTGTATCCAATGTTCTTTGCATTTCTATAACATATTTTGTCTATTAGGGTATGCTTGATAATGATTTTCAAAAGCCTTTTTTCTTTTTCTTTTTCTTTTTCATTTTTTTTTTTTAGGTTTTGATTTAAAAAAGTTTTTTTTTTTTGTGAGGGTTTTGCTAAACTTACAAGTCTTTTATTACACTTGTTAACAGGTGTCAATATGTGATTGGAATGTGTTACTTGTTTTTTTTAAGTAGCTGACGTGGTTCCAATCATATTACAACACATGTTAGCATGTTGTAAAAAAGTTATAGGTGTAGCATTACTCATTTAAAAAATATTTTATGTTTTAAATTGTCTGTTAATGGTTATTTTGTTTTTAATTTTAAAAATAGAGAAGTGTTTTTGTTTCTTTGGATTGGAAAGAGGAGTGGACAAGGGGTAAGGAGAGTGAGAAGAAAAATTAAACAGAGTAATGCTATGAACTACATTTTTATCTTACAGTATTGATGTGACCGTCTCAACCAACTATTCTTTAAAAAAAAAAAAAAATCAGCATTGTGAAATTGGTAATTATGGGTAGTGGCGGAGCTAGAATTTTGATTCACATAAGGCAAGATTAAAAGAAATATTTGAAAAGAATTAACAAAAATATTAAATTTTAAATCAATTCATTATAAGACCCTTTTAAATCAAAGTTGGAGCTTGATAAATTGCCGAACCCCAAAAGTTTTACCTCTATATGGGAATCCTAGGTCTTGGACAGATGGTTGGTGTAAAAAAGTCAACAAGCATAAAGTTAATGAAGAACAGTTGTGCAGAGAGATAGATTGTGCAAATCAATGAAAAATAATTGAGCGAATGGATAGATTGTGCAAATCAATGGTGAGGGGATACCAACACCCATGCCCAAACATTAGATTTGATGTTTTAATCCAAGCCGAAATGTGCAAGAGAAATAAGCTAATTCTTTCATGCAGTCGGGCGAAATTAGTAAAGGGCTCGGCGGCTTCAGTCCTCCTAAGCCTAAAATTTTTGTCAAATTTTTTTAAATCAAAATTTATCTCCCTTAATTTTTATTTTTTTTAAATTTTGTTACCCACGTCTAAAATTCTAGTTCTGTCTGCATGCAGTTTAACCCATTTTATTCATTCCTAAGGTCCGTTTAAAATTGTATTAAGCAGCTTAAAAAGTATTTTTAATAAATAGAAAACTGTGCAAAGCAAAAATTGATCTGTTTGGTAAAAACATCAAAAAGCTTGAAAATGAAACTTTTTTTAAAAAGCTCTTATTAATTATAAAAGCTATATTTCCCAACATAATTCCAAACAGACTATTAGCCTATGTTGGATCCCTACAAATCGGATAAGGATCCTCTCCAACTCAAATGAACGGGAGAAGAGCAAGTTAGTATAAAAATAAGGATAAAATTATCCTTTCATATATTTTTTTTTTTGATAATTTCACTCTTTCACTTAAAGTAATGGGCTCCTCTCCGGTTCAAATGAACCGGAAAGCATCCAAATGTCCACAAATCAGCTTCATCCAAGACCAAGAACTAATTGGTTTCTAAATTTCTGCAATATGAGAAGAAGGCTCCCATATTCAGAATGACTGTGTATAGTAGGTACCATGGTGTTCTTCCTTGGATCATAATATTATCACGTAAAGTAAGCATAAAATTCATTGGCCCATCTGGGCTGGGCTTTGCCACTATCATGATCATGCTTATCCCATCTAAAATTGGCTTAGAAGGTCGTCATTAAAACCAAATTGTGGGCCGTAAGGCCACAAGCTCTCTGGACTCGGGAGAGACCGAACCTTGGGCAAAAAGAAGAGGAAGAGAGAAAATGACCTGCCAACAGTAATTGGTCCTGCAGTGTCTATAGAGTAGGGTGGACCGCTCTCCTCGTAGAATCAGGGGCGGCCTACGGGTTGTTTGCCCACTTCTCGCTTTCTAGCCGTGTTGATAATTATGAGATGAATAATGATTCACTACCACCTAAATATACAAATTTTCACCACCTTGCCTATGTGGCTAGGTGGTCCCCCACCTTAATTTATTTTTAAAAAATAAAAAAACTCAAAAAGTAGTGGGGGACCACCTTGCCACATAGGCAAGGTGGTGAAAAGTTGTATATTTAGGTGGTAGTGAAACATTACTCTTATGAGATAGCAATAGATATTATTATTATTGAAGATTGATAGAAATACATACATATATATATATTTTACGTATATGAAAGATAAAGTAATGCTATATATTATATTTGGTTTAAATATAAAAAAAAAACCTCTTAAACTAATAATCGATTTTGCTATTGCGATTTTGCAATTTTTCAGCCGAGGGAATCGTCTTTTTGTGGAGCGTGTTTTAGAGGATCCCTCCTCCCCCGTTTGTTTGTTTAGGTTTTGTTTTCTCAATAAAAGTTTTTTATCTCTTTGGGTGTCGTCGGCACCCTAGAGGAGAAATGGTTTGTTTTTCTCGGCCTTTTCTGGTTTGAGAAGGTTGTTGTAGTGTTGGTTTGTTGGGGACCTTGGGGTTAACGGCGGTCGTTGGGGACTTGTTTCGTGGCCACCAATGCTGATTTTGGGTCTGACTTCTGGAGTTTTTCTACATCGGCGGTACTGACTAAAGATGCCCTGTTGGTCTAATTGGATTTACCGGCGACGAATTGGTGGTTCGGGGGATGGTTTTCCTTCTCTGATTTATCGTTTTCTTGTTAAAGGGGTTTTTTTGTGTACAGGGCATTTTTTTCGAGCGTGCTTTGGGGAATTTGTTAACGGGAAGGGCTTCACATCTTGGATTTTCGGTTTGATTGGTGGACACCGGTGCCGGACTTGGCGTTTTTTCCACTCCAGCGGTTTTGTCTGTTGATGCCCCTGTTTGTTTTTTTCGATGGTCTTGCAGGTTTGGACCACTGGCTCGGGTGATGATTATCTTCTTTGGGGAACCGTTCCCCTGCAAAAGGGGCATTTCTTTTGTGTACAGGGGTTTCTTTCAGGCGTGCTCGTGGGGGCGTGTTTGCTGGGTGTTGGTTCCAGTTTCTTCTGGTTGTTTTGATGGCGTGGCCAGTTTTTGTTCCGGATTTGTCGTTTGTTCCTTGTTGTATTGTAAGGCAATTGCTTTGTATTTGTAGATCAAACCTGGTTTGTAAAAGCTAGTGTATAGCATAGAATGTGTGACCTCTCCTTGATCTTGTAGAGGCTTATGTATACGTAGATGCATATTCTGTTGTCTAGGTTATTTTGTAGCAACTGTGGCTTGTTATAGTGGTCTAAGTCTGACCTTACCTGGGTGGAGGATACTCTAACCCTGTGCCTCTGACTTAGTTTATTAGGGATTCTTTGTAACCCTAGACATTAAATCGATTTGATCTCGTTTCAATCTATTGTAAGGGATCTGTAACTTCAAAAAAAAAAAAAAAAAAAAAAAAATTATTTTATAATAGCCCACTAAATTTTCAAGTGTGCTAAAGTGACCTATCAAACTATCACCGTGTTCCAATAATGTCACTTTTTTCGATAATACCCTTATCCTCTAAAAAGCAAAAATAAAAATTTATTTTTTTAAACAAAAAAAAAAAACAAATCTAAAAAGTTTAAATTTTTAAAACTTTAGAAATTATTATTTTTTAATTAAAAAAATAAAAAAAAATGCTTTGTGGTAGCTTGCGAGCCACCCCTGACCACCTTCGGGGGTGGCTGCTTAACTGGCAACCACCATTTTTCTTTTTTTCTTTTTTTTTTCTTTCTATTTTTTTTTAAAAAATAAAAATATTTTAAGTTTAATATATTTTTACTTATTTATTAAGAGTGACACATGTCGCCATTTTATTGACGCTAATGTGACACCTAACAGAATTTGTCAATTTTTTTAATGGAATTTGACTGAAGTGAGTGATTTATATTTTTGACATACCTTAGGGACCTCTGAGTTCATTTTGATACTATAGAGAGTTAATTATAAATCAGGTAAACCACACAAACTAATTTTGTATTTTTTCCTTTTTTTTTTTTTTTTTTTACTAAGAGTGACATATGTCATTATTTTATTGATGCTAACATAGAAATTAAAAAATATGTCAAGTGTTTTGACTGTAGAAACTAAATTGATATTTTGGCTTACCTTGATGACCTCTTAATTATTTATATATCGCAGGAAGTTATTTATAATTTAAGCTAATTACAAGGACTGATTTTATATTTATCCGAGAAAAATAATTGTTTTTTTTTTAATCCACCCCTTGTTTTTTCTTTTCTTTTCTTTTTTTTAGTTTTTTAAATTAATTTTTAGTTTTTTTTTTTTTAGAGAAAAGGGTATTATTGAAAAAAATAGCCCTTTTGAAATATGGTAGTAGTTTGATGGGTTATTTTAGCCTAGTTAAAAATTTAAAGGACTAATTTAAAATGGGTTGTTAGTTGAGGTTTTTTTCATATTTAACTTTTTCTTTTTTGTAAGTCAAAAGACAAATGGTTGACTTCTCATTTTTTTAGTCGAAAGAAAACAGTGACGCCCAAGTCCGAATCAAGACGGTCACTCACCAACTCGAAGACGACGAAAAACGGGATGCGAGCGTGCGGCGATGGAGTTGGAAGGCAATCGCCATCAGTCTAGTTCCAATTCCTGCTGTCGCTTTCCTTTCCCAAATCTCATTCCATTCCCTCGTGCTATTCAAGCTTCTCCTGCTATGCCCGTAACTATTCCCATTCCTATTCCTATTCCTACCTTTTGTTCATCAACTACTGCCCCTTGGAAACTCTAATAAATGTTGGTGAAATCCAAACCCCATTTCCACCAACCCACGCAGCTCCCGAAGCCTCCCTCTCTCACACCACCACTCTCACCGCTTCGCAATGCACGGCCCGGACCGCTGGCTCACCCGCCTGATCGAATCCGATCCGTCTGATTCGTTGCCCCTCCTCGGAGGCTTGTTCCTCGACCACCACAATGTTCCTGCTTCGTTTGTCAGGTTGATCTCCCCGGAGAGTTTTTCGGGTTCGGGTTCGGGTTCTCGGAGCCTTAGACTTGAGGCTCCACGGCGAGGAAAGAGAGTCGGCGGCGCGTTTTTGTCGGTGAGCTTGTCGATAAAGCGGGGCGATCATGGGGACAGTGGGTACGTTCGGGAATCTGGGGAAGTGCTGGGGCAAAACGGGAATAAGAGTATGGAGGAAGAGGAGGAGGAGGAGGCGGCGGCGGTGTTTAAGGAGGAAGAGAAGGTACGGAATGTCAAGGCTGGGGGACCGTATGCTATGAACGTGACCAAGCATCTCTGGGCTGGAGCTGTTTCTGCTATGGTCTCAAGGTTTGCCTTTTGTTTTTATTTATTTATTTTTTGAATGCTACTGGTGTTTGGTTGTGAACTTTTGGTGCTATATTACACTAGTGAACAGGAAAGTAAATCAAAGCTTGTTGGCATATGATTCATATGAATGCTTTCTGTGTGTGCTCAGTGCTCTTCTCTAACTGAATGTTATGCCCTACTATGGTTTCTGTTGTTAGCCTGTAAACTTGGATTAGTTTTCTCACTAACCAAAGAAGCGCCCGTCACATCTACATTATACCCAAAAATAGGTAAATTCCACTTCCACTTAGTATATAACCAATGTGGACTTAGCAACTGTACGATGCCTTAACAATCCATTCACTCAACATGAGAGTTCACACATAGAGAATAACTTCTATAGGAACCTGACATAAACCAGGTCTTTTGTGCCCTTGAATAAAAGTGGCCACATCAGCTTAGAACACCAGGATAATTTAATACGAAAACACTGGATCACACATACCACCAAGAACAAGAAATCTAAAATTTTGAAGGAAAGATAATAAATTGGAGCCTGCAATCTTATGTTTTGCTAATAAATACACCATAAACTTTTTGGTGTCCAGTAGATGTGCCTTATTTTTTTTATTTGCTTTTGCATAACAATTGAGTTGATTTAAATTTTGTCTGCACTTTGTATGATGCTGAATCAGAACCTTTGTTGCCCCACTTGAGAGATTAAAGCTGGAATATATAGTTCGTGGTGAGCAGAAGAACCTTTTGAGCTCATCAAGACAATTGCAGCCACTCAAGGGCTGAAAGGTTTTTGGAAAGGAAATTTTGTCAATATTCTTCGCACTGCGCCCTTTAAGGCTATCAATTTCTATGCATATGATACATACAGAAATCAACTAATGAAATTGACGGGGAATGAGGAAACCACGAATTTTGAGAGGTTCATTGCTGGTGCTGCATCTGGAATCACTGCTACCTTGCTCTGCATACCGATGGACACTGTATGTGACAGCTAACACTTTCTTTCCTTTTTGCCTGGTGAAAGTTCGAAACTTTTACAGTTAATAAAAACATTAAAAAATTATACACAGTTTTGAGATATCTTTTTGGTGAAGTATTTATATGTTTCTATGATGAGAATTCATGTAGGTTAGACAGGACTAACATATCCCCTCCCCCTTCTACCTTACAAAAAGAGGATTGACATAAGTAAATTTCATTGTACTTGTCTAGTTCATGTGGTTTGTAGAGAGGGAGGTGACCCACTATTTGATGGGTCCCACCTGGAGGGTCTCCATAGCTACAGCATTTACTTGTGAACCTTTATCCCCCTTCTTGTTGATGCAATTTAGGCAAAAAAAGGTTAACTAATTTACTTGATAATGTCTTGCTAATGGGGTTTGTTCTTCTACTCACCTTCTCTTACCAAGTATCTATAAGACTGTTTTATGCATTCAAAAATTTTCTATTTGCATCTCATACTTTGATGCTTTAGACTGATATACGATTGTGTTGAGAGCTGAAAATATGAAACCCTATGTTATGCCTTTACTGCTCTCTTATCCCAAGATGGAGTCCTGGACTTTTGCACCTTTGTTGTTTTGTAACCACAATCACTCGTTTGACTGAAGGGCGAGGGTATCCAACCTAGGGCAAGAATCAGAAGTACCATAGATATGTTTCTGTCTAACGTAGTTTATTGGGTACTGTATTGTAACATATGGCTAAAAGTCCAAGCAAGGCACTGCACCTTTTATTGATATCTCCTTACTGTTGGGCTCCTAGACCCTTCCGCTTTTGTCCATAGGACTTGATATGAAACGAACTGACTAAAATCATTTGGTATGTAAATGAAAAGAAGGGGCTGGAGGGAACACTGCAGCTCCCTTCCTTCTCTAGTCTTAGAGCATCCCCAAAGGCTTATCCATTTTGCCTTTTTAGCTAAAATAGCTAACCATTCCTCCATAACCCCTCTCCATTGGATTATACAAACAAACAAACAAAAATGCAAAATGCATTTTTCATGCATTGGTAAACAGTCTCTCTCTCTCTCTCTCCAAAGAAGAACACGCATTTGAAAACAATGACCATCTAAAAAATACAATCCTAAGAAAAGAAGTAAAGAAAGAATAAAAAATAATAAAGAAAGAATATTTAAATGGTATAGAGAAAAAAATAGATAATCGGATGGGGATGCTCTTAGTGGAATACTTTTGCTTGCCAGGGGAATAACCTTAGCCTATGACTGGGGTACATTGACTTATGCCACTTGTGCTTTCACGAATATTGGTTAAGTTGGATATCGTATGACCATTTGTAGCAAAACCTTGTAATATATTTGGACATCTATTTTTGTTTGCATTCCATAATGTTTTATACAAATTCCTTTCGGAAAAAAATAATCCATGCATTACGTCCTAAAATTTGAAATATTTCAGATCAGGACAAAGATGGTAGCACCTGGTGGTGAAGCCTTGGGTGGTGTTATCGGTACTTTCCGCCACATGATCCAAACAGAAGGATTCTT
Organism: Alnus rubra; assembly: GCA_028654335.1. Lineage (NCBI taxonomy): Eukaryota > Viridiplantae > Streptophyta > Magnoliopsida > Fagales > Betulaceae > Alnus > Alnus rubra. Next base: position 117,163 of record JAJPGS010000126.1, on the reverse strand, counting down.
TTCTCTTTACAAGGGCTTAGTACCCTCCATCGTAAGCATGGCCCCTTCGGGTGCGGTGTTCTATGGTGTTTATGATATGTTGAAATCAGCATATCTGCATTCGCCAGAAGGGAGAAGAAGAATCCAAAACATGAAACAAGGGGAGGAACTGAATGCTTTGGAACAGCTGGAGTTGGGTCCGGGCAGAACATTATTGTATGGGGCGATTGCTGGTGCTTGTGCTGAAGCTGCTACATATCCATTTGAAGTTGTGAGGAGACAGCTCCAAATGCAAGTGCGGGAATCAAGGTTGAGTGCACTGGCAACTTGCATCAAGATTGTTGAGCAAGGAGGTGTTCCTGCTCTCTATGCAGGATTAGTTCCCAGCTTATTGCAGGTACAGTTTAGATCTTTGGTAAACTTTTATTGCTTAAAGGTTAGGTTTCTGGTTTGTTGAGTAACTGGATGTCCTTAAAATGATTGCTTGATGGATGAATGCTTTAGTAGACCATAAAGTTGAAGTAGATGCCTGGGTTTTAATTTCTTGTTCCTTGTTTTACACATTAGCAATCAGTATATGGCACACAACTGGCAATATGTCTGCCAGTAATAAGAGCTATTGAAATATGAAGTTTAGGATGGTGAGAATTTTATGATCCCCTTCCCACCTGCTTTTCAAATCTTCCTTTCAATTTTTATATTTTCATTTTTGTCAGGCAAGTTACATTAACCTCTGGGATTTGGCAAAATGCAAGGGTATGAGGTTTATTTAACAGGGATAGGCACACAAAGTGGCCCTACCTTGGAAGGGTTCCTTGTCATTAAAAAAAAAACTATAGTCGTTCTCTCCTTTCACTCCTCTCTATCACTTTAGTCAGACACTTCAACGTTATGAGGGTTATGAAATTTGTATTCGTCTGGAATAATAAAAAAACTGTGATCCCTACCTCCAATATAAAGACCACTGAGGCCACCTGCCCTAGATTTTAAAATGGTATCTACTACCTACCTCTGAATTAGAAATCCTTACCTCGTACCTAACCTGGAATTGGAAATCTCTACCAGTATCATAACCTTGAGAGGTCAATACAATTTCTCTGTTTATGCCCATTAGATATAGACCTTCATTATTTTCCTTCTCTTTTTTTCTCTTGGCTGCTTTGTGGATGAGAAAATTATGTATCTGACTTCAATTCTCACGTTTGCATAACATGATAAAGTTTGATTCCACCGTAATCTTGTGGAGTACATGATAAAGTCGATTTATCCTTTCAAGTTCTAACATGATTTTACATTTGTCTTTGATTTTCAGGTTTTACCATCAGCTGCCATAAGTTATTTTGTGTATGAGTTCATGAAGATAGTTCTCAAGGTAGAGTCCACATAGACAGCCTTCTCGAGTCCATTGGAGAGCGCTATACTTTGATTAAATGGAGCAGTTGATGTTTTCAGTTGTGCTTCTGCTCAAGTATATTTCTTTTAAAATTTTCATGTTACATTTGATATCTACAAGTAGAACAACTGAAAAAAATGATTTATAAAGGAATAAGAAGGAAAAGATGCTGGTGAATGTCTTAGTGATCTGTTAAACCATAATTTTACCCTCCATTCTTTATTTGAAGATTCTCTTTATTTCAAATTTTGATTGAACTTTTCAAAAATTTTGTAATGGCAAGGTGGTTTGTCATCTTTATTGACATTATGTAATACCAACAGTGATATCATATTTAGGGTTATCAAAATAGCCTCATGTGCTTTCGGATCGCTATCTCTATGAATTTCTCTCTGTTATCATATAGATACTTCTATTATTCATATTTTATTTATTTATCAAACAGATACTTTTGTTCAATCTTTTTAATTTTTTTTTTCACCCTTTATTGGATAAGAACGACCAAATTGGATTAAATAACTTCTGAAAATTTACATCCTTGTGGAGGAGACATTAGAACCTCACCTGTTAAAGTTGTTAACCAAGTTATAGCTTCCAAAACTTATCATCAACCATGAATAACCGGATCAAAACTGTGAAGAATCACTTTCACCTTTGAAGTGAGATATGCATAGCGTATCAATTCTAGATTTATAATTAATTTCTTCTATATTCTCTGAAAGAATTTATGAAGGGAAAAATGTTTAAGTGGCTCTTGAAGTTTCGACTTTTATCAAATCATTTCTTAAGGTTTATAATTTATCAAATATCTTCTTGAGGTTCGCACTATTATCAAATAACTCCTATTTTTCTTTTGGTAATTCTTTAACAATGATGAGTGACATGTGGCCATTAGATTACGTTATTTTTAAAAAACCTCCGATGTGAAAGAGGTGGGCATGTGACCACTCCTTTGTTGTGGGTGTGGCTACCCCCATCTATTGTAGGAGGGGGCGGCCGCACGATGCATGCAGTTTGGTGTACGTTTAATATGAGTTGGTTGACTAGATTACCTAAAAACATATTTATTTTTTATTTGACATGAAGTGGTCTGATGGTCACATGTCACTCGTCACCATTAAAAAGTTAACATGAGGTGGTATAGAGGGAGTCATTTGATAACATTACGGAGTGATTTGATAAGTTTTAAACCTTAATTAATTTGATAAAAGATGAGAGCTTAAAGACCAAGCATTTTTTTTTTCCTTTTATAAAAGACAGCGGATTAAGTGAGAATTACAACGCGTAGACCAACCACAACTACTACATGAAAGCGACTTTAGACCTCTCTAGAACTTAAACCTTCCCAATAAGTGCCATATATGTAGCAACCCATGTAAGAAAATGCTACAAAAAATAGAAATTAGGAATAAATAATAAAAAATAAAGATAAGTTATGGTGTAAATACAGTAAATTGATTAACCACGTTGAGGCTCGTAAGCATTTGATCAAAAGAACGTTAGGATTTTATAGTTTAAAACTTTAAAACTTTTGAATCTGAAGCATTTCGTTCGAACGAGATTGTATATGATTTGAAATAGACAATAGGATCGTCTCCATTTCACTTCATAATTAAAATTTTGTTTTGTTGTATAGATATTTCTTTTTGCTTTTTTGGATGAATGAGAATTTCATTAAACCAAACAAAGAATACCCCTAGAAACTCCAGGAACTATCAACAACCCCCTATAAACAAACAACTACACAATATCTACAAAAACAAGAAAAAAAACATATACACCTACTAAACCAAACAATTGCAGAAAACAAAACAAAACCAGAACATTGCATGCAGCAAACACTGCAACTGCTACTGCAAAAATCTGCAACTGAAACAGAGCATGAAATTGCTGCTACAAACAGTCCTCTGCATCTACAATCCAGAACAGAGAGACTGCATCACCCTCCAAACAATTTGTCCGACAGAACCCAATAGAGCCTCATTTTCTTTACTGCGCAGGAATTGTCCTGTAGACAAGATCCTCATTCTCATCCGAACTTCCCAATTGATTTTTTGAATTAGTTTCTCCTCTGTGTTTGCAAATGACTGCCATGTCTAATACTATTTCTCTCCTGCCATAAATTGTACACAGTAGCACTCAAACACAATCTGAACAGCACAGCTTTCAAACCCCTACATTTCCAAACTTTCACTCCTCTATCAACAATATCTTCCCACTGAGTCGAGGGATCACCAATTAAACACTTCTCAAAATTTTCCAACCGGACTCGTTTAGAGAAACCACACTCGAAAAATAAGTGATTCCTACCTTCAATGCAACTTCTACCAAAAAAAAAAAAAAAAAATTCCACAGAGAGCATTACCTCCAAAAACCCACTTTAGCTAACTCTCCCCAGTGGTGAGGCTATCGCGTACTGCCAACCACATAAAGAAAGCTTGTCTAGGGATTGCCAACGAAAACCAAATGAGCTTCCACCACTGAACTTGTCTATGTCTATGTCTAATCACTTCCCAAGTATCCTCACAGTTGAAAACACCCTTCTCAGAAATACTCCAAGTTGGCAGGTCACAATCACCGATGCTTACCAAAGGTAATAATATCACTGTCCATATATTTCTATCATGTATGTTATATAAGAGAAATGCTACCCTTCCAAAAATAATTTCTTCAAAAGTTGGTTTCCTCCCCATTTCATGAGATAGCAATTTCATGACAATGATTAGTAAGTGTGATATGAATAATAGCATTCAACTATGAATAATGCCTTTTTGCATTTACTAAAGGTAGGAATTACAATTTCAAAGTTCAAAATGCTCATTACCTCATGTGCAGGCAATAGATAATAATCACATTTAATAACCATACAGATGCGGATAATAATCGCATTATGCGAATGTGGATATCTTAAAGTGATAACATCCGCATTTTCACCCCTAAACATATGCGTTGTATAGTCACCCATTTCTTGCTTGAGAATGTACCTCCCTTATGGTGTAACAAATGGGGCAAATTTATCCCCCATATCCCATCCTAGAACAATCCAGTATGGATCATATGCAAAAACATACCTGTGCATGATATAGATTGCTTCACCTTTTTTTTCTTTCAAGAATATAAGTTTTGCAGAAAACTGCAAGTTGACTATATTATAAAGAAAAATATCCATAATTGAAGGTCAAAGAAATAGAGAAACCATAGATTACACGTGGGAAAGCCCAATGGCAGAATATGAGAAACACTAATTGAGCAATGAAGTCGTACAAATTTAATTTCCAACTTCTCTCACACAGGCATTACAACTTCATGCCACAAATGAAACAAGGGCACAGAAAAAGCTCCCTAGAAAAATAGTGTATACAGCATTTAAGCCTGGGAAATAATGACTGAAACGTGTAGACACCGTTTCCAAGGGGTCTGATTTGCATAATTCCAATTACATTATAAGCCGAGGCCATATTCACTCCCATTTCTCTGTTTCTCTTCCACATCATAATTATTCAATCAAAGTATTGGTTCTCAATTATCATTGCTGCCAACCATACTGTTGATTTCGATTACCGCCCAAAGGGTTTGGAGCTCTACCACCAGCGGAGCCGCCAAACTGACCACTTTGGGAGTAACTTGGAGGGCCAACTCCATAACCACTAGTAGCTCCTCTTTGACCTGGAGCAGGCATACCACTCCCAGCATATGGTGGTCCTCCCCGCCCTTGCGGTGGATATGGCCCACCACTGTAGGTTCCGACTTGGGCCCCACGATTTTGGTTATACCCCCACTCTGGTTTGCACTTGCAGGGTACCTATTCGGACCTCCAGGAGGACCGCGAGGCCTTCCGTATTGGTGATGACTAGGTCCAGCAGACACCGGAGGCTGCGTGTTGTTTACAGGATGATTAGGCCCATGCCAATGAGTAGTATGAGCTTGCCCACTATGTTGAATGGGAGGCAGACGGGTATGCTGCTGAGGGTGCTGCAGTTTCTGCCTCTTTGCTGTTTCTTCATTTTGTCGTTGCTGCTGCCTTTTTTTCTTTGTCTGGAACTCGTGTGATGATTCATACTTGGGCAGGCTACATGATCCAAAGAAAGCATGGTTTCAACATATTATAAAACTAAGAGAACCTACATGTGTTTGATAAGCAGAAATCATTTAGAATATCCAAATTTTTAAGGGAGTTCAAGCAGAAAGGGACATGTCTATGTAAGCATGAGAAAAGATAACTGGAAGTTGTTTGCAAAAACTGGTACACCACAAATGGGTATTTACCTTCGGGGAGATGTTACCTCCATTTTTCTTTATTTGAATGAAATGTGCAAATTAACCTTAGAACTCCTATGAGGGGGTACAAAAATTTGAAGCTGGGAATCATACCTCTTGGGATCGCAAGGTAAAGGATCATTCCAGAAATACTCTGCAACTAGTGCATCCTGGGCAGATATTCTCTACATAAACAAGAGATTAGTAATAGAATAGGAAATGCAGGGGAAGCTTACAAGGACAACAAAAGTAATAGTGAGATGATGCAGAACATTGTTTAGGACGTTAGAAAGGTCGCTTCCTTTGGGTGAAAAGAGGGATAACAAGGAAGCGACCTTTGGGTGAAAATGAACAATAGTGACTCGGCTATTGGTACTGAGATTTTTACTCTAGAGTCTATGATTCATAATTTTCTGTCTTTTTGTTGTATGCTTCACCTTTAGAGGGTGATGGGAGTTATTACCATGTGTATATTGTTTTGCACTTTTGTTTTCTTCTTTTAGCATCACCTATCCAGCCAACATATAAAAAAAATAACGGCACAGATCCTTTGATTTTGCTTTTGTTTAAATAACAATTCAATCTCTAAATTTGCTATACTACCTAGTCATTGCGAGTGAGGCTAGAAAGAATGGTGGCAAGCATGTTCAACCCCTGAATCAAATACAAAGAACGAACTGGTAGGTCTAGTTCTTGTGAGCTAGCCCTAAAGAAGAAATGAAGTGGCCAACAGCTTGATTTTCAGTTGGTAATGTTCCCATAGCTTTTGATTAACACAGTCCTTATGATGTGTTGAAGCAGTCTAAAACCATATATGTTTTTTTTTTGGATTGGTAAGTTACACGCACCCAATGGGACTTGAACCCACCACCAGCAAGCTTGTTCCACCTTGCTACAAAGGCAGTCTAACCTTATATGTTACAACAAATTCAAAGCTTCAGATAGTGAATCAAGTACAAATCCATAGTACAGAAAGGATTCAAGTTCCAAAATGAGAATTTGAAGCAAATGACAACTATATTGAAAATTGAATACTTTTTTTTATAAGTAATTCATATCATTGAAAAGTGGAGAGGGGCGTAACCCCAGTACATGGTAAAAACCTAATTGGTAACCATAATGAGGCAAGGATCTGTTATAATCAGGAAAGAAACAAATCTAGATGTTCATTAGTACCTTTTCTGGATTAAGAGTTAACATGCTGTCCAGCAAATCTAGAGCATGACGGTCAAAACTGCAAATCAAGTAAATTACATAAATTAGACTTAGTAAATAAGTACTCAAGTATGTTGTAGCTGTCTAATCTTTTCCATGATTATGGAAAAAATATATCTTTGTTTACTTACTGTCTAAAAACCTCTCTGATACGTCTCTTCATGGGCCTTGATGGCTTGAAATTATTATACCAAGGCATCTTTGAAACACCAGGCCAGTTGATCTCATCAGGCGATCCACAAAGCTCAAATATCTTGTTCAATTGCTCAGGCTACAATAAAAGTGAAGAGATTATCTTCAATATGTAACATCAAAAGAAGTTTATTTCAGATCAAAGTTATCATCATTCAGACATTTTGATAGAGATGTGCAATAGTATGCACAATCATTTAATCTCATCTAAGGTCAATGATTTCCTGAAGGTTTCTCAAAATTTTCAGTACTTTGCTACTCTCCAGTTTCAAAACCAAAAATTTCAAGCTTAGTTATAATCAAGTCATTGTCAACCGAAAATTGAGTACTTGGCTTCTCACGTTATGTAACCCTTGCCCCTTTGTCCAGGCTTGGACCAGCTGTGCGAAAAATATTATGACACTAGACACCACAAAGGCAAAGCTACTCTTATTTTTTTGACAAGTAAATGAAGTTCATTTAACAACCCAACTACATAGGACGAATTCAAGAGAAACGCCTAACCAGAAAAAGAAAAAATATCTAGAAAAAATGGAACTAATCAATGGCATTCGTCCAATGGTAGAGGGTATTGAGAAAGAACACGTTTAATTCCACCACCGTCCTCTCAAAGTCTTCAAAACTACGATTTATTTATTTCTCTCCAAATACACCACATTAAGCAGGCTCAAACCATTTCCACACAGTTGCACAATGAAAACTGTCAAACTGCACTCTCTAACAAGTGAAGAGGTCTACGACCCTTCTAGGTACGACTCAATCTAACCCAAAGAGGCTGAAAATAGTATCCATTGTACAAGCAGTCTCATAATGGAGTAAAGAGATGCTCAACGGATTTCCTACTCTTCTTGCAAATGCAAGACCAATCTACCACCATGATATGTTGCTTCCTTAAGTTATCCATAGTGAGGATCTTCTCCAACGCTATCATCCAAGCAAAGAACGCCTCTCAAAACAACCTTATTCCCAAATACTTCTCCAAGGGAAAGGAGTACTATTGTGGGGAATTAGGACATTGTAGAACGATTTGACATCAAACGACCCTTTCTTGGAAGGGACCCACAAAGCTTGTCTTCACCCCTTGTCTCAATCTTAAGGAGTCCAACAGATTAAAGAACGAGGTAAATAAATCCACCTCCCAATCATGCACCACTAGGATAAAATTAACATTCTACTAATAAGTCACTAACAACTCCAAATGATCAGCCACAAAAGCGTCTTTAAATTGAGCAATTCTAAATAACTCTGGAAAAAACTACCTTAAGGGTTTGATACCCACACCACGTCATGCCAAAATCTAATCTTGGAGGCGTCACCCAACCCCTCCTAATGTTTTTCCATATACCCACCTCATACGACCCATGAACATCATTAGAACACCACCCACCCCAGTAGCTCAATTGGCTGGAGACCACACCTTATAAAGCGGTGATCACTAGTTCGAATCCTCCCTCCCCCCTCTTGTGTGGACATGTCAAAAAAAAAAAAAGCTTATCATCATCTTCTTCCCGCCTTTTTACTCAAAAGAACATTTAGTTCCTGTGTACCATGGGTTGCGCCCCTTTGCGCCTTTTGAATATACTTTACTTATAAAAAAAAGCTACCATATTTAAGATCCACTACCACCCTCCACAAAGCCTCTTTCTCATGCATATAGCGTCATAGCGACTTCCCTAATCTAGAGCTTGGTTGAAGCATGCCGTTCAAATAGTTTTCAAACTCCTTCATAACAAAGTTCTTCATAAAATTTCTTTTTGGAATTTCAAAAGCTGTGTGTTTCCACAGAACACATACTTTATTCCTTGAGACAACCTTCCTCGTTCTACTTACCAAAAAGAAAAAACCTCCCTTTCCCAATATTGTACTGTCTTCTAATTCACAGTTCTTTAAATATGTGATATTTGGGTCAAAAACCACTATAACAAGCTGCCCACAACCAAGTAAACCTCTATGGTAATATACTTTTCACAAGCTGTGTCAAAATTCTGAAGAATGTAAACAGTGGCTATCACTTGGGAGATCAATTTCAACAATACTATTGTAGAGCAGTCCAATTTTGACAGTAACTATCCAAAATAAGCATGCAGTTGAAACCCTTATGCTAAAAAAGCATGCCATTTTGGAAAGTATGCTACCATCCAGGAATCCACCAAAGCAAGATAGAAAACTCAAAGCCTTCAAGCTAAAGCGTGATTAGGAAAATGAAAAGAAACGAAAAAATATCAGTTGTCTAGAATCTATTTTTAAGGAGTGGACACTCTTTTGACGGAAAAAATTACAGCAATTACACTTTTACATATAAATCATGTGCTTCAACTCTATATTTCCATATGGAAAATTCGCCCAAACTTACCATTTTCGTTACCACTTCACCAACAGCCGCCTAAATATGTCCAACATTGCTACACCTAAAAAATTCTAAATACAAAGGGCCATCCATGAATTATTAAAGTTCCTCCCTCCCTAATAACCTAACCATTTTCGTTACCACTTCACCAATAGCCGCCTAAATATGTCCAACATTGCTACACCTAAAAAATTCTAAACATAAAGGGCCATCCATGAATTATTAAAGTTCCTCTGGGAGGGATATGGATGATAGCAGTTAAAAGCAAAACCTAATAACCCCTCCCTACCTCCCTCCCTTCAAGAATACACTAATCAAGAAAAAAGGAAAAATAAACTAAATTCCAATTGAAAAAAAGAGAGCAGGTTGTGGCATTCAAAAACTGAATTCCAAAGCAGCCATATTCACTACCATTTTACACCACCACCACACACAAAATCAGAACGAACCTGCTTATGCAACATCATTCTCGTAGTAATTATCACACCAAAAAAACCAGCAAACATATCTAACCTCATTTTTCCCAGGTAAGATTGGTTTTCCATTCAAAAGCTCAGCAAAGATACAACCAACGGACCACATGTCAACAGCTGGGCCATACTTTGTGGCTCCTAGTAGCAACTCTGGTGGCCTGTCCAAATCATGCCAATCTGAATCCACTCAATGGAAATGGGGATATTCTTGAAAAGATCAAAGGCTCGGTGCAGGGAGAATCACAGCCATTGATTAAAATATAATCTATCATGCACCAAGTGAAGTAAACATTTACCTGTACCACAAAGTAATAACACGATTTGTAAGATTCCCAGTGTGGTCAGTAGAAAATGATCGTGCAAGACCAAAGTCAGCTAGCTTCAAATTTCCCTCATTATCTATCAAAAGATTAGAACCTGCAAGAAAGGAATTACTCAAACTTAAAGCCAATCAAAAAACATTAACAACAAGTTCCAATAAAACCTTATTTCTTAAATAATAACACATAAAGAATCACCTTTGATGTCCCGATGAAGCACTTGATTAACATGACAGTAATGAAGCCCAGTCAATAACTGCTTCATATAACACTGATTTTTTTATAATAAAAAAAATCAATAAATTGTTAGGCATTGATGTTTGATCACAAAACATAAAAACACCCCTACAATTTTCAAACGCACAATACCTTGATCTGGGGAACCGTAAATCTCAGTCCAGGACGATCAGCAAGGCCAGTCAAGTCATGGTCCATGTACTCAAAAACCATGTAGATGCCTCCCTTAAACTTATTACCATCTGTAGTTCCCAAAACATATAACTCATGAATTTAGGTACCAGGACACTTTAAAACCTCATGTACAACCATAGGGAAACAACAGGGATAACAGGCAAGCAAAAATAACACATGGAACCAACTAATCTTGAAAGCATACAACAGCTCTCACCTTGATTTCCTTGCTCGTCTGTCTCAGGACCTTACAAACAATAACAAAATACATAAGGTATGAGCAAAATAATTCAATATTGTTGTTAACCATCTATAGAAGATGGATGTCTTCAAATCAAGGAAAAAAAAAAGTACCTGGAGATGTCACGATCTCTTTCAGCTTAATAACATTTTCATGATGAAGCTTCTTCAGAATTTTAATTTCCCGAATGGCTGTTATAGGAAACTGCATAAATAAAGAAAACATGCCAGACAAGTTATTCAAAAGAAAAGTAAATTTATATGCATCAGTGCGCACAAACCCATATGTTGTTTGGTAATGACTGCTTTCTCGCTCTTTGTTGGGTTATAATCCGCCATAAATAAGAACACATAGTAAATGAAAAGAAAAATTACCCCTTCTTTTTCATTGTCCATGCGTATCTTTTTCAAAGCAACAATTTCTCCAGTTCTGATTTCTCTAGCCATATAAACTTGACTGCAAAAGCACAAATAACCACAGGAAAAAAAAAAAAAAAAAAAAAAAAATCAGCCAGCAAACAATCTAAATAACTGAATTAATTTATAGTTCAGCAAAATCCATATAAGGCTTAAGAAATGTCATCCACTAGTGCGTAAATAGGGATTAAAATGCGGATGCGGTTATTATCAATATCCACACCCACATCATGCAATTACTACCTGCATCTGCGCGGTTAATGCAGTTATTATCCGCTATCCGCATATGAAGTAATAGGCGTTTTGGATTACTATCTAAATCTATATGCAATATTAAATAAATGCGGTTATTACCATATGCAAGCTTAAATAAATTAAGAATTCACTTGTTAAGTAATTCACGATTATCAACTATAAATGGTCATTGTCTCAAAGAGTAATTGGAATTTGGATTACCAAAAAAAAAAAAAAAACTAAATGTAGTGAGGTATGACTTTGAGATTATAGGGGAAAAAAACATAACATAACATAACCTAAAGGTTCTAAACTTACCAAATTCAAAACAACCTCGTTTTAGTGAATTTAATTAAATATATATTACAGATGTTATATATAAAGGGACTGTTAATGCAGTTATTAACCGCATCCGCATACCCTAAAACCGTTATCCGTATCCGCATATGTGGATAATGGATTTTGATAACCGCATCCGCATATGTGGATAGCACCATAACGGTTAGGCGCAGATGGCGGATGTGGGGCGGTTATTATCCACCCGCATTTTCGCCCCTACGCGTAAAGATAATATAAAAACTTAAAAAGATGTGAAATTTATATAATAGCCTTACATGAAAGATAGACCCTGCTGCATTTTATGGTAGATTACATAAAGGCTTCAATTCTTATGAGCACAAATATGCAACTCATGGTATCTCATCACAACTCCTAAAGAGCACTCTCATCTGGCTAGCCAAAATGCTAAAATGGGTCTAAAATAATCTGCATCCGGCAGACCGGCACACCAAATTGCTGAAACATTTGGTGAGTGTGAACAGTGCTCACCTTTCACTCAACAAATTTTTTTGAGCACGCTTGCCTTTTTTAAGGAATGACTATAGAAATCCTTGAAAATGAATATTTAAATAGAATAATGAAAGTAGATAGATAAAAAATATTGAACCGGATGTAGGTGCTTTGAAAAAATTGGTAGCTAAAATAGAGAAATGTGATTTTTTAGCTAAAATAGATAATAAATTTAATGAGCCGGATGTGAATGCTCTTACTTAACATCAATCCCTTTTCACATAAAAAAAAAAAATGTGATCGTCATATATTGTTTCTAACTCTATTCATGTCTTCTTAACTTACAACCAAAGAGAATCTCAAAAAGTAATGTAATCAATTGTTGCCAGAGTGGTCATTGTTGTGCGTCAAACATGTGACACCATCTAAACTACTTTATATATACTAAACTTTTACGTTCATAAAACCCTTGCATACTGTAAAACACGGAAACACAAAACCACACAAGTTTTCCTTGCCTATACAGTATTTATCTGTTAAGTATACACGAGTATCCGGCTCATCCTCCACCGACACTACCACATCCACCTCACCGACGAACAGCATACAAACCCTAGCCGCCAGTACAGACTCAACCCTAGAACAATCAGCCGTGATTCAAGGGACCATTCCTCAACAGGAACAGATCTGGATTCCATTGCCATATCAAACCTACAGCTAGCATATCTTCCCATAAACTCTCACCCTATTCTTTATGTACACTCTAACGGCTACATTGCCATCAATACTTTACTAGGATAGAATTATTCTTACCTTACTTAACATGTATCTTTATACCATGCCATATACACAGCACATTGTACAACTCTATAAATATTATGTTAATAACAATCCCCAAGCATCAAGTGCTAAGGTATTTTACCCTAGTTGTGTTTTAAGTTTACATTATCGTCATTATATACTTGAAAAATACGAAAGGAAGCAAAGGTCTTGACAAAAACTTCTAGTTACATTCATTAAGGATAAACTAGAAGGAGAATATAAATAAAAATCAACAACCTGAGCCCATCTTTTTACATAGTGAAACACGATAAGCTACAATAAATGGTTCGAATCAAGAGAGATAGCACAAGCACCATTTGGCAATCATTTCGATAGTTCAAACCTCATTGAGTCACTAGAAAATAAAAAATTCATAATCAACCGAATGAAACAAATAGAACCTCAGTACATTCAAAAAGGAAGCTATTTGGGCTAAAAGAAAAGAAACGGTATGATAAAAGCAAAGGAGTAGAATTTCAAGCATTTTTCTTTTCCTTTCCTTTTTCTCATCCTGTCCCAATAAACGATAAAAAGAAAGAAACAGCGAAAACAAACAACAAAAACAAAGACGACAACAACAAATTCTTCTTCATAAGAAAGCCAAGCCCACAATTTTTTTTCTCAATAAAGATTGCTTCAAACAATATGATAAACCCCAACAAATCAGTCACCCATATTTAGTTTCTGATACATACAGCATCTCAATTCAAAAACCAATAAACGCGAAAGCACGAATAAAAAATCTAAAACTACCTCACCCAAAAAAAAAATTAAAAATTTGCGCTAGCCACGAACCCTACTAGAAAAACAAAAAGGCAAAAGATTTTGTCCCGAGGCAGAGAACTAGAAGTAAATAAACAAATAAGAAGAGAATTATGTGTGGGAGAGGACTGACCCATAAGTGCCTTCGCCGATCTGCTCCAACTTCTCGAAGCAGTCGACGCTTCGTGACCCCCAAGATGGGTATTCCTCCACGTTCAGCTGCCCCGGTCCGGCTACTGACATCTCTCTCTCTCACTCTCTGTGCTTTTGCTTTTCTTTCTGTTGGGGGAAAACTACAAGCGGCTTCGACTCTGCTTTCTTTTATATTTTTTCCCCTCACTTCAATGGTCTTTTTATCGGATTACGCTTTCCTCACGGGACAACAATTTCTACCGAACCAAAGTGTAATATATATATGTTTCTTACGATAATTTTTTTAATAGCATATCTTTCTCATATGTATTTTAATTATATTAATAAAAATATGTGTTTTTTATATATTTTTTAATAACATTAGTAATAAAAAAAGAAATAATTATTGTGCAGCTTTTGTACAATTCTAACAATTTTTTTTTTATAATTAACCCAGTGGCGGACCCAGCCTTGTTAATATGGGGGGGCCAAATTGAAAAAAAAAAAAAAAAAAATTGGGAGGCAAAACTAAAAAATAAAAAATTATCCAAGATTAAAAATTATCTAGCCACTTAAACACATCAACACTAATAATATATTGATAATCTAACCTAAATTATAAATCTATCCAAGATTAAAAATAAAAAAGAGAAAATACAATTTACCCCCCAAAGTTTGACCATTTTTTTCACTTTTTCCTCCAATGTTTAAAAAGCTGTAATGTGCCTCAACAAAATTTTCAAAATTCTCAATGCAAGCACTCTGTTAGCCATTTCCGTCTTATTTGACGAAAAATGGCTCACGTGCGCCGCTTATGCATATTTTGGTACAAAAATTCAAAATTTGCCCCATATATACGTGTCAATTCCCAAAATGCTCTTATTTTATTTATTTAAAAAGAAAAGAAAAAAAAAGGTGGCCATCAGCCACCTCATTGGCCATTTGGAGGTGGCCTGCCCCATTCCAACAAGATTGGGGTGAATCGACCACCCCCTTGGCCAAATGGGGATGGCCAAGCTACTCTAAAGTGTTTGGGGGTGGTTTCGACCACTCCCATTCCAACCAAATAAGGGTGGATCGATCACCCCCTTGACCAAATGGGGAGCCACCCTAGAGGATTTGGAAGTGGTTTCGGCCACTCCCATTTGACCCATTAGGGGTGGCTCGGCCACCCCTATAGGTCGTGGGAGACGATAAATTTTGGGGTTGTTAACATGCTTAAGTATAAAGCTTGATGAGAGGCATGCTGTAATTTGTTATAATTAGTGACAAGGATTTACTGGCACTTGATCTATCGTTGAATTAAAAGGCACGATATACACTCGAATATAATCCCATCTAATTGACACTCTTGTTATGTAACAATATTGACAACAAATTTCTCAATGTAATTACGAAATAATTTTCGTTACAAACTGAAATGATGGTCCACATGGTACCAAGGCTTCCATGTGGGTAAACCTAAATTATGGGAATTAGCGGAAGCAAAGATAGAGAAACGATAGACAAAAAATTACGGGTAGTTCAGTGTTAGACACATGCATCCAACACTCTAAATGGACCCTAGGGCTAAATTGTGTCTTATTAACTTGATTGTTGACAATACATAGTTCTCTATTTATAATTGAATAAGTCGATCTATACAAGTAAGAGTAATGCTACACATCATCCCTTTGTCCTCCTTTTGTCCTCCCAAAATTGATATGGCTCTTAAAATCACCATTAGATCAAAATCCAAGAGTGATATATCAAAAATTCAATGGTGATTTTAAGTGCCACATCAATTTTGGGGGGACAAAAGGAGGACAAAGGGATGTTGTGTAGCATTACTCTACAAGTAAACATAAATTGACTTGTACAAGGAAACTTAAATTGACTTATACAAGGAAACATAAATAGACCTATACTATGAAATATAAACCAATCATATAAATATCAGAATATATTATAACATCCCTCTTCAAACTCAATGTGGAAGATCTTGTAAGCTTAAGTTCGGAAACATAAACAATGGATTTTTTTTTTTTGGGAGACGGTGGCAGCAACGGAAGGCGTGAGCGGGCTGTAGACGGTGGCTGATAAATAGACGCCAACGGTGAAGACTAACGGTGGACGCTGCCGAAGGAGACAGAGATTGGCGAGCGGCCAGTGACGACAGTAGGTGGTAGCATTGCTGGCTTTGGAATGTACGGCCGACTTACGCCAAAATCCAAAGGGGCTGACTAAGGCCAAAATCCAAAAGGGTCGACAACATACCAAAATATGAAAAAATGGTCGGCAATGGGCCAAAAACCGAAAGGGTGCCAACATGGGCCTGAAAACACCAAAAGGAATAAGCCCACTTGGGCGGTTATTGGAACGGCAAAAAACCATAGTTTCGCCTCTAAGTAATGATATAACCAGAAAATTAATGTTATATATTACACATCATCTCACTAGGCTAATGTGGCACAGTGGCAGTGCCTATAAATCATTGAATTTTGTTTTTACAAAGAGTTATCTAAAAGCTAGTGGACATGCACTGTCACATCAATTCAATAAGATAGAGGTGAGATGAAGGTGTAACATATAATATTACTCTAGCAAGAAACATTACACGTGTAAATTTTGTAATAATTATGAATTGTATTTTTTGGATTGATATTATATACATGATTCTTCTTGTCATAAAAGAAATTACATCCAAATTGTAAAAATCTGTGGGAAATATAAAATATGGAAAGAAAAGAAACAAAATTTTGAAGTGGTTCAATGTTAGACACCTACATTAATCACTGTGATTGCCTACTATATTATATTCTCATTGGCTTGGTTTGTTTATAATACAAATGTGTTTTTTTATAAGGTAACTGAGTAAATATAAATATGGCAATCAAATTTTCAAGATTTGAGTATAACCTAAAATGGAAAATATGTATTATAACACAAATTATTTATATAAATTTAGAGAAATAATTCAATTTTTTTTTTTTATCATTCTCTCGTCTTTCTATTTTTCAAAATTATCATTAGAGTGAGATCCCAATAGATCCTACATATCTAATGATAATTTTAAAAAATAAATGAATGAAAAAAAAAGCCAAGAGAACACACCTCATAAATTTATCAATGAGAACTATAAGGATGATTAGTTGGGATGGCACATGCAATGCACGTGCTTGGTTCCCAGTGTTATGTATTACTATGATTGTTAACATTACAATTTAAGTAATATATATATATATATATATATATATATATTGTAGAATAGATTTAGCATCTAGATTATTGAACAAGTATATATTGAATTTTTGAAACAAATAAAGTAAAACTATAAAATTTAGTAAATATGATATACCAAAAGAAAATGAGAGTTAATTTCGATAGCACACATTTGTTTTAACTTTAAATCAAAGGTATTGAAAATCATGTATGATATTGATGTTCATTGTGTTTGTGTCAACCAACTTATAGGCACATAAAATTGTAATTCCAAATAAAAGTTTCTTCATTACAATACATATGTACATTGAAAAGCTATGATGTTTATAATAAATCATGTTGCCATGAATAGCAAAAACTTTACAAGTATGCTCTAGGAACTATCACCATAACATAGCAAAAATTTTATATTTCAATAGTCTTAATAGCAGATACATAAACACTACAAAAAGCATGCCACTAACTTAATCAAACCAAACTATTAGCAACTACAATTAGCATAAAATTTCCATCATGAGTTTGAATTTTCAAAAATGCATTTGTGTCTTCATTTTGTATGGTTGCTTAATATTAAAATCTGTTTCAAAATACATCACCACTTTGCAATTTAATTGTTGGTGAAAGAGGTAGATGAAGTTGCGTCTTCTTGGGTTGCAGGAATTGATTCATCCTCGGCTAGCAGCTTTTGAACGGTTGCAATATTGAATTTTTGACGTGCTCCTCCATGCCGTCAATTGTTGTAGCCTTTAGCCGAATTAGAAATTATTCTTCTAAAGAAAGCCTCGCAAGGCTTTGTATGTTAGTTATGCCATCCTATTTGTAAAACAATAAAAGTGTGAGAGGTTTGAAGTGAAAATAGTGCAAAAACAAATTGTTGAAGAAAATGGAAGCCAACATCATTTATAATGCTCACAAAATCTAAGATATCTGTTGACAAAAAAAATTGAGGTATAACACATTATGGAAATGCATATGTGATGTACATAAAAGATGATGCACTTGATAGAGTTCAATTCATGTTTACTATGCAACAAAGGAATGATGATAAATACATGGCAGCAACAAAGAACACTTATGATAAGGTTCATAACCAAACTCCTCTATATAGAGCATGCTTTTGAAAAGCCCACAAATTTCAAGGTACTTAAAGCACGAATTGATATTTACTATTTCACAATGCATCATAACAACAATATGTAAAGAACATTATGATCTAGCTACCAATAAAAAAGGAAAACAGGTAATCTCATATATCCAAAGAAAGAAAGAGAATAAAAAAAAAAAGAGAAGAGTTTTATAAAGCATAGACCAAATATTTGGTGAAAATAAGCAAAGTTTCAAACCAAATTGAAGAAAATCAATATAGCAATTGCACTGATACTATGATAGTCATCCAAGTAGAAATTGAACCAAGACATATATATTGCATAGCAAGATCACATGCTTCAAAAAGTATTTATTTAGCATTTTGATATATCCATAGATGCCAAACATTTTTGTGAATATATTGATATTCTCTCTCATTTAACATAATTTTTCTTTCTTCTACACCATCGAGTTAGGAACCAAATATAACCCAAAACATAATCCATAATAAGTACACAACCCCAAGTGTAAAGACAATAGCAAATACTTTCAAACAAACAAAACAAAAGTGATAACTTCCCCAAAAAAAAAAGGTATGGTTTGATTAAATTGAACAAAATATTAAGATAAATACAAAGTATTTACTTAGCTGAAATTAAACACTTAGGAATGGCAATAAGGAAACATAGAGTCTAGATTGAGCCTTGTTATACTGTTATTTTAATTTTGTTAGAAATATAACTATTTTCAATATAGAATTGAATAACAAAGATATTTTGAGCTACAATAAATTTTTAACTTTTTTTTTTTCATACCTCACAGCTGTATAACATTAATTTTGTTGCATAGCATTCCATGAACTTTTCTGCATCTTCCCCTATAATGATGAACAAATATGTGTTTGAAAATATTCTATATTTCTTGATGATGAATACAATCGGTACTAGTCCTATATATACACAAAGCATTACCGATTTTGTTACACTGTAATCCCACAAATTGTGGGTGTATTAAATAGAAACTACATCAGTCATTCCTTGTGTAACGGTTGCATATTTCCTTGCTGAACTGTTTGTCTTGGTTGTGCCTTGATGTTTGCATTATTTCCCTTCTTGCATGTGTCAACGATATGCTTGCCTTGACAAGAGGATTCTTGCCTTATGTGATTGCTGTGATGAGTTGGTGCATGGTGTATGTTGACTTTTGGAATATCTGCAGTGAATATGGGATGTTGTTGAATATCGGGAAGTGCCTTAATATGCCCCCTCAATTGAAGCGAAATTGGCATGATGCTGAAATTGGCACGGATGAGAGTGAAGCGAGTAGAGACCAATGGTTTGGTGAAGATGTTCTCCTTTTGATCTTTGGTCGAAATGAACTGGACCACCAGATTTTTGGATGCGACTTTGTCACGGACAAATGGAAATCGATCTCGATAGGCTTGGTGCGTGCATGGAGCATAGGATTGGCTGTGAGGTAGGTAGCCCTGAGATTGTCACACCATAAGGTATGTGGTGTAGGTAAGAAGACACAGAGTTCTTTGAGAAGGGATTGAAGTCATTGGAGCTCGGGTGTGGTGTTGGCAAGAGACCAGTATTCTACCTCAGTACTGGAGCGGGAGACAGTGGCCTATTTTCTAGAGCTCCATGAAATCAGATTGTTGCCAAGAAATATACAATAGCCATCAATTGAGCGGTGGTCATCGGGGCAACCTGCCCAATCCGTATCAGAATAAACATAGAGCTGGGCAAGGGAGTGACGCCTTAAGAGAAGACCATGGAAGATGGTGTGTTTCAAGTAGAGGAGTATCCTCTTATTTGCTGTCCAATGAGGAATAGTTGGACATTGGAGAAATTGACATACCTTGTTAACTGCATATGATATGTCGGGCCGAGTGAGAGAGAGATATTGTAAAGAGCCAACAATACTCCTATAGAGAGAAGGATCATGGAAGACCTCTCCATCGAATCGGAACAGGGGCTTGGAGGATGACATTGGAGGAGTCACTGTCTTGGCGCCCAGCATGTTGGATTTCTTGAGTAGATCCAAAATATAGCGGCGTTGAGAGAGGAAGAGACCTTGTGGAGCATGCAAAACCTCTACGCCTAGAAAGTAGTTGATGTTGCCAAGGTCTTTAATTGGGATGTCACCTTGCAGTTTGGATACCAGGCGAGCAATAAGGGTGAAATCAGGACTTGTAACCAAGATATCATCGACATAGATGATGATGATGATGGTGGAGGCGCCATGACCATAGATGAAAAGTGAAGTATCTGATCGAGAGCCCTGAAAGCCAAGCTCAATGAGGCGGTTGCTGAGGCAGGAGAACCATGCCCGAAGGGCTTGTTTCAGTCCATATAGAGATTTTTTGAAGTGACAAACATGATTAGGAAAAGCTGGATGAACAAATCCTTGTGGCTGGACCATATAAACATCTTCCTACAAAAAACCGTGTAAAAAAGCATTTGTAACGTCCAACTGTTTGAAGGTCCAGTTAGATGAAACTGCAAGAGAGAGAACTATGCAGACAGTGGTAGGTTTGACCGCTGGATTGAAGGTGTCCCCATAATCAATCTTGGGTTGCTGGTGGAACCCTTTGGCAACCAAGCAGGCCTTGTGGCGATCGATACTGCCATCAAACTTGCGTTTTAGTTTGTAAATCCATTTATACCCAACAAGATTCATATGTGGTTTCTTGGGGACAAGTGTCCACGTCCCATTCTGCAGTAAGACGTTGAATTCAAATGCCATAGCAGCCCGCCATGCTACTGATTTATTGGCATCCGTGAATGTAGTTGGTTCCTCATGAGAGACATCTATTTTAGTGAGAAGAGCTTTGGATGGGGGATAAGGAACAATCCCATCCGTGAAGTGGCGTGGCTTATGGACGTTGGCTTTGGATCGTGTCTGCATGGGGTGCGTGGCAACTGGCAATGAAGTTGAGGCCGCAAGATGCTCCAATTGTTTGGCAATGGGACAAGGGGCTACCGTAGGTGACTGGGGCTAAAGGGTTAGGGGTTGGGCTAAGTGAACGTGGAGAGGCAGGGGATGTCGCAGGGGCTTGGTGGAGGACAGGTGGAATGAGAGGAAAAGGTGGTGGACTCGTAGGATGCATGGGGAACTTATTGGGTAGTTGTAGAGTGGAGGGTAATATGATAGGCTGCTGGATAGGAGTTTCGGTGGACACCAGGGGCTCATGGAAGGGGAATTTAAACTCCTCAAAAATTACATTTCGAGAGATATAGATGCGGCATGTTGGAATGTGAAGGAAACGGTAGCCTTTATGGTTGAAAATTAGGGATGTAAACGAAGCAAAGCTATCCGTGAGCTCGTTCGGGCTCGGCTCGGTAAGGCTCGACTCGTGCGCGACTTGGTTATTAAATGAGCAACTCGTGGACACGAAACTATACTCGATTATTAAACGATACATACCCGTATAAAACCCGGCTCGCTCGTTTAAAGTTCGCGAACATACTCGTAAAAAGGCTCGGCTCGCTTATTAGCTCGACTCGTATATATTTATTAATAAATATATGCATAGATATTGATATTTAGTATATCACTTATTAATTAACAATAATTAATTATTATTATACAATATATAATTATTAGTTATATCTATAAGTATCTATATAATATATAATTTAATGATATAAAATAATTAAGATGGTTATATATTATATGATCTAAGAGACTAAGACTCTAAGTCTAATAATTAAGTATTTAATTTTTGTTGAATTAACAATAAATTGTTAATCATATGATTTAATAAAAATATTGATACTTAATCATATTATTCAAATTATCATATCATATACAATGACAATGTAATTGGTATAATTTCAAATCAGCAGATTAGCATTAAAATCAACAATGTGTTTCTTATAATCACAAATCAAGTATAATCCTTATACTTCATATCATTAGATTATATGGTCATTTGTATTGTAACTAGAATTTATATGAAATACATATGATCTAACAATTTATATGATATTAAATTTTAGGTGATATGGTACATTATATCTTTATTATACAATATAATAATCATATCAACAATTCTTATTTTGTATCATTGTATAATTAAGTGTGATATAAGTTCTAACAATGTACTATGAACTAACAACAATAGGTGATGTGATCTAACAATTCATTTGATTAAATTTAAGTATGATTTAACAATTTATATGATATTAAATCCCATGTCATGGGGCACAGTGTATAATATAATAATCATATAAATAATACTTATTTTGTATCATTGTATAATTAAGTGTGATCTAAGTTCTGATAATGTACTATGATGTAACAACAATAGGTGATATGACCTAACAATTCATTTAATTTAATTTAAGTACAATCTAACAATTTATATGATATTAAATCTCATGTCATATGACACAATGTATAATGTAATAATCATATCAACAATATTTATTTTGTATCGTTGTATAATTAAGTGTGATATGAGTTCTAACAATGTACTATGATGTAACAACAATAGGTGATATATCATAACAATTCATTTGATTTAACTTAAGTACAATCTAACAATTTATATGATATTAAATCTCATGGCATATGGCACAATGTATAATGTAATAATCATATCAACAATATTTATTTTGTATCATTGTATAATTAAGTGTGATTTAAGTTCTAACAATGTACTATAATCTAACAACAATAGGTGATATGATGTATATTTATTATAGAATATAATAATCATATGGTTCTATCTCCTATGTATCTTAATTATAATTATAATAATTATCTAGTTATATTATGTCATATAAATGTTATTATTAGATACTAATGAAGTTAGGATAAATAATTAAGTATGTTTCATAATTTTCATATGAATCATAATTCATAATTATATATAATTAAAAATTAAGCTATAACAATAAATTATTATAGTCACATAACTACATAAGTCATAACTCATAAGTATACTATTCACATCAAGTAACTAATATAAATTATATTGATTAAGTATCTAGTACAATTCACATCGGCACCGGTGACGGTTTCTTCCCGATGCTGGTTTTTGTTTCGTGTTCTATTAGGTTTTTTCTTTGTTATTTCTGTTCACAGCTTATCTTTGTAATGCTCAAGTGTTGCTGAACTATTTGTTGGCTTAATAGCTAGATCAGCCCTCATTTCTTTGTTTAGTTTGTGCTTAACTGTAAAGAGTGTCTCAAACGATGTTCTTGTAATGTTTGTATATTGTTTAGGCAGCTGTTTCAAGTCAGATATGTTTCTAGCTTAGGTGTAGGAGGTCTTGTACCTCTATTATCTGCAATTGTCTTCGGGCCTTTTTCAACAATATATGGTAGCACATGCTATCTGTTAAAAAAAAAAAAAAAGTATCTAATTACTTAGATAATTTTGATACATACTTGATACTTCTAGCTTAAGTATAAATTAATGATTAAGTATGATTATTATTATTATTATTAATGTACTAGTTTAAATGTAATTAATAATTTGTAGGCTTTTACTCTTGAGCCTATGAATTAATAAATTATGATTAAGTGTAATTTGTGTAAATGTGTAATTTGTAATTATGGATTTATGATTAACATTTAACAAATTAACTAATTAAGTATAAATGTATAATTATATCAATATGACAGTATGTAACTTATAAGTTTTAAGTTAGAATTAATTATTTTTAAATATAAATAATAATTTCTTTAAAATTTTTAATTAGCTTACAAATATAGGCTTATACTTCTAAAAAAACAAATAAATAAATATAGGCTTATAATTTATAAAGTTACAAGTTATTGGCATTATTGCAAGAATGAGAAAACGACTTAGAGAGTCTGTAGAATTTTGTTTAACTTTTTTAAAAAAACTTTGAATCATCATATTAATTAATTAAAGATCACGTTAGATTAGTTTGTTAATCAATTTTCATCATATTAACTAATTAAAGGTCATCGTCAGGTGTTAGATTAGTTTGTTAATCAATTTTAGCCGTTGGATGGCTAATGTGCATTCCAAAAGTAGAGCACGAGACAATGAAATTTATTTAGTGTTTCAAACTCATGTTATTCATCAGATTCAACAACAATTATTGAACCATCTAATAGCTAATTGATATCAACACCTAAGATTCATCTGATTTGCGCTGCTGTATCTGATCAAATGTAAGTTGCGTGTACAGGATTTTGTCCAGTTTGGACTGGCGTGCGTGAGTCGTGACGTGCGTCACTGGCTGATATATATATATATACATATTATTTTTTTTAAAAAAAAGTGTTACTAGCATAGTTGCAGCATGGCTTTTGAGCCTTTTCTTGTTTTCCAAATTTCAAGTTGCAGCATGGGTATTCGAACCCAAAAAGGAAAAAGAGAGAGATTTTATTTATTTACTTTGATCTTAAATGGCAGTGAAAACAACTGGTAGTGGTCCCTAGGGGCAGTCATGCGCATGGCTTTTCAGCCTTTTCATGTTACGGAGGAGGGCCAGGAGCTGAATCAAACGATTTGAGAGTTTCAAAAATTTCGCTCGACCATAGGATCGTGTTATCCATGAATCGTGGCCGTTATTTTTCGTAATGGTAAATATGGAAAACAGCTGTAATGCAATATTTTGAAAGCAATATTATATGGTGTGTGAATTAGCCATGAGATCACTATCATTGATATGATCTGACGGCTTAAACTCAACCAAACAATCGATGATTAAATTCAACAGTCAAGATAACACTTGGTATAAATGTTTGCTACATTAGTGTGTAGGAAATTTTTTCTTCAGACTGTGCAGCTTTTTTTTCACTTCTTCCCAACCTTGAATCTTGAATCTTCCATTTTCCATACTCGGCAGTCACAGAGCTCTCATTTTTCTCATTTTTTCTTAACCTTTTATCTTCCCAATCTTGAATCTTCCATTTTCCTTTATCGCTCTTCTCATTTTTTCTTTCAATGTTTATTTTATCTTCAAAGCTAATGAACATAACTTTATTTTCATTAGATTTATCCATCTTTTTACTCACGAAGCAGAAAACCATTCATTTATAGTTTATATAAAGATTGGGAGAGTAGCTGTACAGGCAGCCCTTGATGATGCGGATGAGAAGCTAGCCGTTCGCCATTGAAGCTTTGCGAGTCTGCGACTTTGAGCTCTCTCTCGATCCCATTAGCCGAGCCGAGCCGAGTGCTTAATAAGGCACTCAACTCGAATAATCGACGAGCTCGAGCTCGAACAAACCCTTGGCGAGCCGAGCCAAGCCAGGATTCCAAAGCTCGTCACGAGCTCGAGCCGAGCTCGAGCCCTTGTACAGTTCAAACGAGCTGAGCTCGGACAGGCACTACTCGCCCGAGCTCGGCTCGTATACCTGCCTATTGAAAATATATCCCAAGAATACACAAAGTTGGCACCGAAAAGCGAGTTTGTGTTGGGTATATGGCCAAAGATGGGGCCAACAAGCACAACCAAAAACTGTTAAGAAGTTGTAGTCCGGGGCTTTGTGAAAGAGTAGTTCAAAGGGTGATTTGTTGTTGGTGACAGGGGAAGGAAGGCGATTGATTAAAAAGGAGGCTGTTAGAAAAACTACAACCCAGAATTTTAGGGGCATGGAGGCTGAGGCAAGGAGAGAAAGACCAATTTCAACTAAGTGGCAGTGCTTCCTCTCAACCGAGCCTTGCTATTGGTGAGTGTGTAGGCATGAAATTCTGTGGGATATGCCTTGTTTGGAGAGAATTGGATTGAGAGCCCGAAATTCTCCTCCCCAGTCTGACTGTATAGATTTGATTTTACGTCCAAAGAAGTTTTCCACATGGCGTTGGAATTGTAGGAATTTAGAGACAACTTCAAATTTAACAGCAATTGGGAAGAGCCATATGAACTTGCTAAAGTCATTAATAAAACAAACATAATACCGATTGCCATTATTTGAAGAAAAAGGGAAAGGTCCCCATATATTAGTAAATATTAATTCTAGGGGACAGTGGAGACAGAAGGGGAGAAATGAAAGGGAAGTTCATGACTTTTGCCCATACGACATGCAGTCCAAATAGTAGAACTTTTATTATCTTTATTCTTAAGGACAGCTAGATGATGAGCACGAACAATGTGCTTGACAACACGCAGAGAAGGATGACCGAGTCTGTAATGCCATCGGTCCAAGGGAGCATGTTCACCCACGAAAGCTAATCGAGGTGGGGGAGGACAAGGGGGGAATGTGTAGAAGTCGTCTTTACTCTGGCCTTGAAGAAGAGTGGTGCCCGTGAGACGATCCCTGATAAGAAAGAAAAACGGGTGAAACTCAAAATAGACATTATTATCACGGGTAAATTGAGAAACTGACAAGAGGTTTTTCTTAATCCTAAGTACATGCAGAATATGTTTGAGAAGGAAGGTGGTATGATGAAAAGATAATTTAAAGGTACCAATTTGGTTTATAGGTAGCCATTCTCCATTGCCAACATGCAACTGATCTGTGCCCGTGTAGTGATCAAATTGGAGGCTGAGGTTAGCTAAATCTATTGTCACATGGTTGGTAGCACCGGTGTCTAGGTACCAGTTGATGTCACTGGTAGGTGGGCATGCTGAAGTGGTGAAAGCCTGCATGTTAGAGGAATTTTCATGCTGAAATGAGTAGTCAAACTTGTGATAACATGTGAGGGTAGAATGTCCAGGTTTGTTGCAGACTTGTCAAACAGGCCTTGATGGTAGATTGGTGGCAGACTGAGAGGAAGAAGTTCCTCGACCATGGCCAAAACATCCTCTAGGTACATGAGACCTATTTTGATTATTGTAGCCCTTGTTTGTGAGAAGGGCCACACGTGGAACCATTTGTTGAACTGCAGTAGGGTCCCTTATTCTTATGAGAAAAGGGACGGCTAGTGGCTATGTGAGTAGAAGGGGATGACTCCTTCGGTAGAGGTGGAGTTATGCTCCAGACGCATTTCGTGGGTTAAGAGATGTCCATATAACTCTTCAATGGACATAGGGTCCACACGGGTGGTGACAAATGTCACAAAATGATCAAATTCTGATCCTAAACTAGCAAGAAAGAAAGAGACCAACTCAAAATCATTGAAAGGTTGGCCGGCAGCAGATAGTGTATCAGCTAGAGTTTTGAATTTATGATATATTCAGAAACTGATGAGCCTCCATTTTTGAGTGTTGTTAGTTGGTAATGTACCTGCATAATGCGGGCTCGGGCCTGGGAAGCGTACAGGCGTTCAAAGGCATTCCAGACTTCACTAGATGTGGAATAGCCAATAACTTGAGAGATAAGACTCTCGGAGATGGTAGACACAAGAGTGCTGAGGACCATTTGGTCTTGTTGGAGCCATGTGAGATAGGCTGGGTTGGCTACAGTGGCAGGGGAATCTTCAGAGGGAGTGGGGTTGGGGATTGTTTGTGGTGGTGGAAGGACAGTGCCTTCAACAAAATCGAATGCATTTTGGCTTTTGAGGTAGGTGACCATCTGTCATTGCCAGGTTAGATAGTTGTCACGGGTGAGTTGAGCAGTAACATGGTGGGGAAGGTTATTGAAAAGGGAGGCAGGTGAGAAATTGAGTGTGGATGAGGGAGGGGCAGTGGGGGGTGCAGCAGGGTCGACATTTGTGGAACTGAGAGATGATGTGGTGGCCATTGAAGTAGGATTGAAAAGAGAAAAAAAGAAAAGAAAAGACGTGAGTCTTAAAATGGCTCTGATACCATATAATAACAAACAAATATGTGTTTGAAAATATTTTATATTTCTTGATGATGAATACAGTCAGTACTAGTCCTATATATACACAAAGCATTACCGATTTGTTACACTGTAATCCCACAGATTGTGGGTGTATTAAATAGAAATTACATAAGTAATTCCTTGTGTAACAGTTGTATATTTCCTTGATGAGCTGCTTGCCTTGGTTGTGCCTTGATGTTCGCATCCTTTCCCTTCTTGCATGTGTCCACCCTGTGCTTGTCTTGACAAGATGATTCTTGCCTTATGTGGTTGTTGTGATGAGTTGGTGCATGGTGTACGTTGACTTGTGGAATATCTGTAGTGAATATGAGATGTTGCTGAATATCGGGAAGTGCCTTATGGTGCGTTTGGGTATCGAATATTTCGAATATGAATAATATTCTGAATCTGATCACGGATTTCAAGGCAATGAAAATGTGTTTGGATGTTGAATATAATTCAGATTCTTTTCGAATATGTGTTTGGGTGTTGAATTTGGAAGATTGAAAAAAAGTGTTTTATAATGGTAGAAAGTGGTTGGAAATGATTGGATTGTATGAAAAGTTGTGTATAATGATTGGTGTTATGAAAATAAGTGTTAATTTTTAGAAATTGAAAAAAAAATATTTTTTAATAGTAGGAAATGATTGAAAATGATTGGTTTGTATGAAAAGTTGTGCATAATGATTGGTATGGTAAAAAATAATAAAACTAATAATAAAAAAATAACAAAAAAAATAAAAATTAAAAATTAAAAACTAAAAACTAAAAAAGTAAAATTATATTTTTATTCTTATTCTTATTCTTATTTTTTTTTTAAAAAAAAAAGAAGAGAAAAAAAGAAGAAGAAAATATAGGTGGCAGCCATCCCTTTGGGAGGGGGGTGGCCTACGAGCCACCCCCGTTTTCCTATTTTTCTTTGAAATATATATATATATATATATATATATATATATATATATATATATATATATATATATAGCAGAATTTTCAGTTACTTTTTGACTTTCTCGTCCTTGTGTGCTGTTACTTGATGGGAAAAGAAGGCAAAAAAGAAAATGAGATTTTGCAGGAATTTGGTGCATCACAGCCATGTGAGGAGAGGGTTGAAGCGTGTTGATCTCGAAGAAGGCTACCTGCAACGCTGCCAGACTAGTTTCTAGGTAATTGAATCCTCTATAGCTACTTTGTTGTTCGAGTTGTAGTCCCCAGAAAGTCTGATTTCTGGCAGCTCGGAATTAACGCGTCAACCACTCACCTTGAAATTCAAACTTCATTCAAACTAAATTCAAGTGCCAACCGGGTTTTATTCAACTTGGATCCGGATTTCGGGTTTTTGAATAAAAACCCGGTTTGAATATTGAATAAATATCTGAACCTAATATCCCCAAACAAAGATGCGACAAGTGAATCACTTTCATCTTGTAATTCCACTTCCACTCGACATCTAAAATCAAACGATGAACCATAGAAGAAAAAAATCATGGACATTGATGTTAAAAGTATGGGATAACTACACTTCACCCCCCTGATTTATCCACGGTGTGGCGATTTACCCCTCAATGTACGAAAATTGGTACATGACCCCCCCGAACTTGCCAGCGTGTGGCAAGTTATACCTTCCGTCCACTCACCCGTCAATTTGGATGGAAATTTGGTCACGTGCAAGTCACGTGACGTTTTAAGCAAAAATCATTCCCAAAATACCCCTGTCCCCATCAACCTTTATATTCGGTTCAAACCCACCAAATACCCGGTTCGAACCTCCTGCGCAGCATGCATCTTCCTTCTTGGTAGAACGTCTCCTTCTTGAGGGATGGGCAGTGGGCTGAAGTGAATCGGTAGAAAGAAAAGGAAACAAAAAAAAAAAAACATTCGTCTTGTTCCTGCTCGAGATGTGTCAAGCCCACTGCCAAATTTGTATGCAAATAGCACCGTGCCGTCGCCAACTACTCGCCCACGTCGACCCAACTCTGCCTGCTTCCCTTCCAAAAACCGAGCTATCAATCCTTGGTCCGTCAATCTCCATGGGCAGTCTAATAACTATCGGTGGAATAAAAAACCAGATCAGGTCCGTGGAGTTGAAGAAGCTGTACTTACCTTATTTTCTCTAGCTGCTTTGATTCTTCGTCAGAGAAAGCTACAGATTCTACTGGTTATTCACGAACTCATAAGGGATGTTGGTCCTAATGTGCTAGTACTCTCTAGTCTTGCAATGCTACTTTGCAAGTGCTGATGTTACAGCGATACTCTCAATCATATTTCCCTGAAGCCAATTCTCTAGAGGACTATCAACACATGGTTTTGGCTGAAACGCGAAGTTCATATTAAAGAACACTCATATATATATATATATATATATATATATATATATATATATATATATATATATATATATATATATATAAGTTCCCTGCAGGGCATTCTATCCATGTTTTTCACGTCCTCTGTTTGAGGTTCACAAAACAGAGCATGATAACACCCAAAGCAGAGTTCAAAACAACCAAAAGCAGAGTAATAAATTGAGGATCTAGGAGTAGGCTCCATGCATTTTCATCGTCAAAAGCACTTACAACCCTTTCATATCGTTATCAATAGCATGAAATCGTTGAAATCGACAAAAAAACTAGAAAATATCACGTACTTATAGTCAAATAAGTACATGATATAGTCAAATAAGTACGTGATATTTTGACGTACTTATAATATCCTTAACTGAGGCGCCCAACCCGTCCAAACAGCCCTGCGACCTCTGGTCCGCTCCTCAAATCCTTCCGGTAGCTCAACCGAGCCACGCCTGAGATCACGCCAAATCAGAATAATTTCACATGAAGTTGATATTTGTTGACTTTATGTGAGGAAGAAGAAGCTAGGTTGATGATGTTGAGTTGGAGCTCTGTTGCAGCAATGAAAAACAGAGTCGAACAGAGACTCTTGTTTTGTATGTTTTGTTGTTTGCATGGTTACAATGTCTTCAAGACATGATGGTGGCGAGATGTGCTACGTGAATCCACGTTCTATCAACCCAGGCACTTAAATGGGAAGAAAACATAAAGATTTATAATTATAAAAACTGCACATAACTGGCCAATTCTTCCTCTTCATTGTTAATTTGTTTTACTGATTAACAACTGCACGTAATTGCAGATTACCCGCACATGCACGTAACCATGGCATCAGCTTCTAGTCCGTCCAGCAAAGGTGAAAACCTGCACATGACAGACTGCGTATGTTTATTAACAACTCCTTGGCTTTTCACCTCCATTAACAACTCCAAGGCACAGCACATCCTCGCTAACCTGAACTATCGAGTTGGCACCGAATATGCTCCAATAAACACTCTTGTTCTGCAAAACAAGATAGATGGTCGGCACAGACACCCCAAGACGCGTGCTAAACATGTTGTCGGAGCTGAAATAGACGTCAAATGGCGCCACAGAAGCCACCCTCGTGATGTTCCTGGCGGCAGCCTCAGCGATAAAAGCCTCAGTCAATGCGTTGTAGATAGATTTCTCCACAACGGTGTAGGGGTTGACAATGCTAATCTTAGTCCCGCCAAAATCTTCCTTGCCGGCAAAATCTTCCTCTCGCTCGTGAATTTGCTGTGCGTCGCGTGCTGTAGCAACGTCGGTGACGGGACTGAGGACCAGCTCGGGTTGCTGCTGATGCTCACGTGCTTTCAGAAGGCTGCTTTCAGAAGGCTGAAATAAACGAGGGTATTTTTGGAAGGTAAAATGCATTAAAAGGTCACGTGCCATGCACATGACACACTTTCCGTCCAAACAGACATGCAACTGGACGGAAGGTCGATTTTGTTACACGCTGGCAAGTTCGGGGGGGTCATGTACCAATTTTCGTACATTGGGGGGTAAATCGCCACACCGTGGATAAATCAGGGGGGTGAAGTGTAGTTATCCCATATATTAAATCTAACTATTTCATATTTATAAGTTAAAGAAAATGTATCTGCAAGTAGATTGTGTATACTGTGGTTGTGCAACAACATCTTTGTTTTTGCAATGTAAACAAACAAATGTTTCATCAGCTTCCACAGTCGCTAACATGCCCATTTTCGAAGCCAGGTCCACTGGCAACAAAACCAACAAGCCGACCGAATGAAATGGGAAAGGGAGGTTACAAGGCGAGTCGTTCTCACTATTAATCTTAATCGAAAAAAGAAATGGACCAACAGTAGAAAATACACAAGTGATGGCACACCAATCTCCGCACATGCATTCAAATATCCTTATATACTTCACTCCAATCCCAAAAGCTCAAACAACAAGTACGATGTATAAAATTTACAAGCCCAAATAGTAGGATATTCACCTGACGCGCAAGTAGAATATGTTCCTTGGTCCGTGGCATGTGGCTATCAGGGGCAGATACAACAAGAATACCCCCATCCATTTGTGTTGCACCCGTAGTCATGTTCTGCAAATCATGAGTGGGTGCATGAGGCCAAACATGAAGAGAATATGCAATTATTTAAACTTCAGATACAACTATTGCAGAAATCCCATAGAAACAAATGAATTGGATGTATAAGGTAAAATAAGTTAATTAGCTACGTTCAAAGTGAATGACATCACAGAGATGCAAGTAAAAAATAATGAGAGGTCATATTTGAAACTAATTGAACTAATTTTTCATTTTCACCTAATTTCTGTCTGCATATTCAAACCAATCTGCGATTTATTTACATGGTCATAAAGGGAAGTTAACATGTCTAAACCAAACACTCATATAAGTATATATAAATTCATTCAACAAGATTAAGCATATGTAGATTCTGATATAACGTAAGTGAGTTGGTTTCGGGAAGGGTTTATCTATTTCCTACAACACTCCTATAGATTGTTCAAGTCATGGTAATGCTGCCAAACTCAAATGGGTTTGACATACTTCATTCCTGACGAAATTAAATAAATTGTACAGCTTACCTTACACATAATCTGCATGTCCTGGACAATCTACACGTGCATAATGTCGTTTAGCAGTTTCATACTCCACATTTGCCTGCAAAATATTACTCCTAAGGTAAGCTGAAAAGATATTTTGAGAAAATGAATTTGTTAAACAAGCAAGATCCGAATTTGTCAAAAGAAGCAAGATGGAATGATGTAGCATTAAAAGTATGCATTGACAAAATAAGAAAACGGTATCCAACCGTTGCAATTGTAATTCCTCTCTTTTTCTCTTATAGGGCCTGGTCAATATCATCGGAGGCAACGACCTTGGCTTTCCTTTCTTCTGCTAGCACCTAGAAAAGCATCAAATGAAAATTTCAGAAACTTGGTCAGCAAAGCATTTTGTATTTCATACATACACAATTCACTATTGTAGTCCACATATTAGTCACCTAGGAAAAACACCAAGTAACCCAAATAAAAATTGGGGGAAAAAATATAACACAGACAGAAGCAAACAAATTAATAGGCAACAACCAAACCTTTGTTATAGCTGCATCAGTGTAGTCTTCCCATGATCGATATGCCCAATGGTTCCCACATTCACGTGAGGTTTCGTGTCAGAAAAAAAGGGCCAATATTAAGAAGGAAACAACACAGGAATCCACACTCTGCATATATAAACAACATTCTCCTTAAAGAGAGTGTTTTGGATTTTGTTTTGGAGAATCCAAAAGCAAAGAGAACGGATACCCAATGATAAAATTGAAAGAGAGCCATAACCGAAATGGAACAGATCTATATAAACGACACAAAAAGGTAACAAAAGCAAATTCTACCGAAGAAAATGAAACGAGATAAGGAGATAGAAGGAAACGCACCTCCGGGAAGATCCAATAAGAGCATAGATCTGCTAATCGGGTAGCGTTGGATATGATCCTCTCTAACGGCAGCTGTGTTTCTCTTTTGTTCTCCCTTACTGTGCAGGTCTTTCTCTCTTATTTTTCTTTGCAGCGACGCCACTCCCTTTTGATTTCTCTGTGCGTCAAACCAAAGCATAAAGGAAATGGGTGTCCCATCCTTACAATAGTTCAACAAATTGAAGACCCATATAAACCATTTCAATCAAAAAACAAGCGGAGAACTACTGACCGACATCGCCTTAATCGCTTTCAAGAACCAGAGCCAAAGCGCTTTGAACTGTTGCAAGTCTTTGTGAAAGAAAATGTGCAGAAAATGCACGATTTGATGATGTGTTTGGTAGAAGGAATCGTCCTTCGGCGATATGGTTGGTGTCCTTTCTCTTGTGGACTTCCTCTGAAGAAAACAACAGATCTGCGGGATTTGCGGATGCATTAGGTAGGAAAATCGTCCTTCAGTATGGCTTCCATCGAAAAACAAAAAAGAAGATGTTGGAAGAAAAAGAAAAGAGGGACGAAATGTCTAAAAAACCAGGGGAAAATATGATCCATATGAAAACCAATAAGGGCAAAACGATCAAAGCGCAGGCAGGGGAAAATTGAAAAGACAAAAAGGCCCCGGCTGAAAGCAACCCGTTTTAACAACAAAAAGGGCAGTATAATAATTTATAATTAAAAGACCAAAAAGCCCATAATTTTGTTTGAAGTCAAATGATGTAAATGGGTAAAAACGTAATACTAACGCAGGAATCAAAAGTCCAAAACATCCCTAAAAAAAACTCAACTATGTACAAAATTAGAGGGTAAAAAGGTAATTTCATTCTAAAAGACAAAAATGCCCAGCAGATTTTTTTACCAGCTGAAGGATAGCAGGGATAAAATAGTAATTTTGAAAATCCAACAAATGTTGAAAGACAAAAGTACCCTGCCTGTTTTGGATGTAACGAAGAAAGTTGAAGGGTAGAATCGAGAAAAAGAAAATGTCTAGTATTACTTTAAAGTAAAGATTTATTTGCACAAATTACGTGGAAATAACATTAATCACTATTTATTTTACTGAATTTCTATTTTTTTAAAAAAATTATTTTTCAATATTCAGAAGTCTTGATTAGTCAATTGCTGAGATAAAAATGACGTAAGACGAGATTTTCTTTTCTTCATGTTACCCGGCAATTCAGGGTTTTGCGTCAAAACGGACTGGAAAGTCTTTGACATTCTTTTCTCTTTCTACTATTTTTCATGAGCTTCAGTGATGGCATGAACTTGTTTGTGAATCGTTACAGTCTCAATTCCACTTGGGCTGCCACCTCTGTTTCCGCCGTAGCTTCCTCCTCGTAGCCTCTAAAGTCTCTCACTTCTCTTATATAATCATTGACTCTCACAAAAATCTCAAATTTTGTGTTTTTCGTGGCAATCTACCCTCATTCTTGATCGCTATTCCTCTGTTTTCATAGGTGCTTTTCTAGGCCACCACTTTTCAGATAAAAAAACCTTCTGTCAATTGTACTATTGTTTGTGGTGACTGGGTTGAGTACTGAGTTGGAGTGAGTAACCCAGAACGAGTTCATGGCGGAGAGCAGGCGCTACGGTCTTGGTGACCAACTAGGTGAGGTTTTTGTTAAAGAATTTTGATTCAAGTGGAATCGTGGGTGTTAAAGTTTCTTCTTCTTCTTCTTCTTCTTCTTCTTTCCTCTCTTTTTCTCTCTCTCTCTCTCTCTCTCTCTCCCTTTTAGGTTTGTAATATTTTGTGTTTGGGGGAACTTTGGATTTGGTATTTATTTAGTAGCTCTTAGTGAATCTCTACTGTTAACTATTTATGGGTGATACTTAATTATGTGCTGGGTTTTGAATGAGTTGAAATTTTTTGGGGGTTGTTTCTGTGAATGTTTTCACTTTCTAGACATTGTAACAATGGAGCACTATTCATCGATGCTAGGGCAACGCTTAAAATCGTGCTCTATGAGTTTAGACTTCAGAGATAATCTTACACTTTTTAGCCCTTCTTGGGTTGTAGAAGACTCTAAGTAGGAACTCTGCTGATGACAGCGTTTTGATCAGAAACTTGTATCATAATTGAGGGCTCTTCTTTGTAGCTCAAAGGTTAAATTTGGAGGAGAAGATGGAACATTAATTTATCTACTCAAAATTATCTATAAATGTATACGGGCATATATAATGCATTGGTGCATGCCCATAGCCAAGCTTGGATTCAAAACCCATTTTCAGTCGCTCTCTTAAAATGCCTGCTTTTGCATGGACAAGCATACACCCAACATATGGCATTTGGTGTAAACTAATTTGCATAAATTTGACGTTTTAAGTACTATTTTGTGTACAATTATTCTGTATACTTGTTAGTTTGAAGTTGGCCGTACTTGTGATGTTTTCCAAGGATCAAATTAATCGTACAGATCTTATGTGAATGTGATTTGGTGTAATGCAGATATTGAGCAAATACTCATAGAAGCACAACATCGATGGCTACGCCCAGCTGAAATTTGTGAAATTCTTCGAAATTATCAAAAGTTTCGTATTGCCCCACAACCTCCAACTATGCCAGCAAGTACGACTCCTTCCTTCATTGCTTTTGTTTGACATCATGCACAATAATTGTTAGAAGTTACTTCTGCCAGTTAACAGCAGCAATCTCAATGATGTTCTTGACTCAGTTTTCTAGACAAACTTTTTGTTTTTGTTTTTTTGTTGGGGGTGGGGAAGAGATTCCTAGAGAGAGATTTTATATAGAGTAATGTTATTTAGTAGACTGCTATACAATTGCCATACAACTTGATGATGTGGCAGTGAAAATGAACCATTGGATCAACACTTACATGACAGTTGTATAGCAGTATAGTAAATAGCATTACTCTTATACATAACCTTTAACCTCCTTTTCCTTTGATCTATTCATGATTTTGGGAGTCTAGGACTTTGTTTTTTCTTTTGAAGCCCCCTCCCTGTATAGCTGGATCAAGGTTCACTTATAAAAAAAAAAAAAAAACACTGAGATCAAGTTTCTTTTGTAACTGGTTTAATTGATGATAACTCATCAACACTTGTGAGGCTAATCAGTTGTTTGGTGTCATTCTTCATGGGTATCATGTATAGTATACCTTTTATCACCAAATTGTTACCGGTTATCTGGACCAATCTGCTGCAGACTTCTTACATATGATGCCTATTTTTTCATTATTCTGCTACTTACTATATCCAATTCTCTCCCATTGCCTATAATAGTTAAAATTGAGAAACTCTATTCACGTCTACAATAGATTCCCTCCTATTATTATATGTATAACCCATAGTCTTCCAAATACCCAATACGATGAATGCTGGTTTCCGACCCAGGCCTGAAGTATGTTACTGTGGGTTTTAACAAGCTAGGTGGCACCTATCGCTGAACAACTAAAAGCAGAAAATTATTTTTTAAATTAATTCTGATAAATATGATATCAATTTCTGAGTTCTCATTCAATCCTCTGGACTTTGTTTCTCCCTTTGCCTGTTCAGCTTTCAAAGCATTGCAGTACATTATTGATTTGTTTCACCTTTAAGTGTTAAGAATGCCCCATTGTTGAATTTAGAAACATTTCTCTTCTTACTTATCCATACAATTTGTTCTCCTCTTTTTTTCTTCTTTTCTCTGGATGAACTTAGTTTCCTCTGTCATCTGTAACTGATGTTTTATAGAGCCAGAAGAGCATGTCCTTTATGTTAGCTCATAAATAACAAAATTTCTTGTAGTTGTAGGTACATTTTAAAGCATCATCTACTCTGAAAATGAGGCACACCTTGAACTTTTTTTTTTCCCTTAATTTTTCAGAAGTATATACTTCTAAACATATCTTCACCTGACATGTATTTCCAATTTCAGGTGGTTCACTTTTTCTTTTGATCGGAAGGTGCTGAGATACTTCAGAAAAGATGGCCATAACTGGAGGAAGAAAAAGGATGGAAAGACAGTGAAGGAAGCTCACGAGAGGCTCAAGGTAGGCATCGGGCATGATGCTTGATTAAAGACATTTAAATCATGCTGCTGTGTGCTGTTCACTGAATCATATGGTTCTTTGTTTCATTCTCATTTAGGTAGAGATATATGTTAAAAGATTCTTTCTGCTTTCTAATTAACTGTGTAAAGAAAACTATACTTCCTTTCAGGCTGGAAGCATTGATGTGTTGCATTGCTACTATGCCCATGGTGAAGAAAATGAAAATTTTCAAAGACGCAGTTATTGGATGCTTGAAGAGTGAGTGTGTAAAGAATTATTTGCATGTTGTTTATCGAAGATTTTGTTTAAATTTGATCAATTTGCAATATATGTTCCCTATGTGTATATCCTTGTTCATCATGAAAAATTAGATGTAAATATTAATCTTCTATGTTCTATGTTCTGTTATTTGAAGGGTAATTAAAGATTTTTTTTAATAAGTAATTCAATTTCATAAAAAGTGCAGAGGGGCACAACCCTAGTACACGTTTCTCTGTTTTAGTTTCATAATCTTTGGGATATGTTTAAAGTCTACTATTAAGCATGGAGACTGACATTTCATTTTATTTTTTTTTGGAACATTTGTTGTTGCATCTGATTTTGAGATTTTTATTCTTCTAATTTTGACTTCCAATGAGTTGATTCATTTTTTCTTGTTCTTTTACTGGCCTTGCAATGAATTGATTGTTCAATGAAAAAAAATGTAAGGTTCCCTGCTGTGCCTCTCTCTCACACCACACACGTCCACATAAAGAACAAGCCGATGCACTAGACCTGCTTCTATGGTAAAGTTTTATTCCCCCCCCCCCCCCCCCCCCTATTTTCATGTTTGATGTGATTTGAAATGGAAAAAGGGAGAAAAATGAGAAAGTAGAAATCAATTATTACTTCATAATAAATTAGCCTGGGAATCAGGGAAATTTGTGTAAATTCCCTAAATAATTGAAGTTATCCAAATACTACCAAAGTCAACCATAAATTTCTGATGGACATCCTAGGACCATAGCTGTCCCTTAAACACCTTCTAA
Source organism: Alnus rubra (assembly GCA_028654335.1). Taxonomy (NCBI): domain Eukaryota; kingdom Viridiplantae; phylum Streptophyta; class Magnoliopsida; order Fagales; family Betulaceae; genus Alnus; species Alnus rubra. The sequence goes on along the minus strand of JAJPGS010000126.1, from coordinate 78,345 downwards.
TTCACCGGAAGTCATGCTTCAAGTAGCAAGTTGGATTCTACTTTGTGTTCAAGGGGAAATAAAAAACTCTGGAAGCCGAAACAGGATAAATGCAAAAACAGCAAGGTCACCATGCTAGAAATCCTCTTTGCTCCCAAAAAAAAGAAAAAAGAAAAAGAAGAAGAAGAAGACAGGACAGCTCTGTTCCCAACACTTCAAAAAAGAAAAGAACTAAACTCGAGAAATCCTACAATATATATTGAGCTTAATTTTTTCACTGAAACAACGGAAAGAAGAAGATCGTTGATGATTTTTATTTTTGTTTTCTGTTTTTCCTTTTGGCTTTCCCCTCATCTATTGTAGCCTCCAGAGAAGATACTCTCTACCATGCCTCTCCATGGTACTATTTCTTTTTAGTTTGCTCTAGCTTTTTTCTTTTCCCCTCAACAATGATTTATATTAGTGCTCCTTCAACTTAAGGGTATGTGATGAGTTAGCAATATCTTCAGTTCTGGTTGGTGGTGGTGGACCTCGAGCAGTCCGCAGAGTGCTGCTGTGTTGAAGATGGCGTCTACATGCCTTTTATGGTGTATATTAAAGGACTTTGGAGGAGATAAATCTTTATTCTTCAAAACTTTGTATCTGTTGACAGCTGCTTATGTGTCTCATTTGACGATTAGTTATAGTGATTTTCTTGTTCTTTTTGCTTCCCATAGTTAGGTGTTTCTTTTTGTATACTTCATGTGTACTTAGGGGTGCCTTAAACTTTTAATGATATTTGTTGATTACTTATATAAAAAAAAAAAAAAAAAAAAAAAAAAAAAAATTCTTCAGTTCTAGTTATGAACCTTGTGCAGTTGTTATTCTTATTGGTTCAAAACACCATAAGACTTGCTGAAATAATTTCCAATTTTGTTTCTTACAGTTTCTATTCTTGTGGTTTGGGGTTTTTCTTCTGTTGCTTACCTAATTCACCACTACTGTAGGGATCTCTCACACATAGTTCTTGTCCATTATCGGGAAGTAAAGGTAACACTTTATCCTTTTACTCTCTAGTGTTGTTTGCACAACTAGTTATAGATGGATAAACCGTAAGAATAGTGGATCCTTCTTTCTAATAGAAATGTATTGTAATTTCCATTACATAGCTGCTTTGATTTGTGGTGGTCATTGTGGTATTTTTGAGTTTATGGTTGTATTCGAACTTTCATTACTAGTGACTCTTGTAAAGCCTTAGCTTTTCAATGATATGAGGTTCTTAGGTAATACAAAGTAGTTTTTGAAGCCTTGGACTTGGTCTTTGTCATGGTAAAAACCAAGGACTTGAATTTAAGATTTGCACTTAGAGGTACTTCTCACAACCAAGTTACAATCGATGGAGTTAGTACTGGACTTGATACCTAAGTCATGCATTCCATTCTTAGATTCATGGTTTTAGTGTCGTGATATCGGATGGTGATGTAGTTTTTGTCATATTTGCTATTGTTGGTGTTTTATGCTCGTTTTTCTGAAGTTCAGTCCTGATGCTTATAAATTTTTCCATTCTGAAGCTGATTTTAGTCTCTTGATTATTTCTATGCTGTATTAGATTTTTATTTGTCTTTTAAATCTCTGTACTTTGGGTTTTTATTCTTTCTATATTTTCCAACTTCATCAGGGCAATAGGACAAATTTGAACCGCTTTAGAGAGACTGAAGAAGCTATTCCCTATTCCCATGAAACTGAAGATTTATTTCCGAATTCTGAGATTGATAGCTCTTCGTCTTCTAGTTTTCATCCAAATAATTCCCAAGTGCCTTCACAAACTACAGATACAACAAGCCTCAACAGTGCTCAGGCATCAGAATATGAAGACGCTGAATCAGGTAGATTGTTATACCTGCCTCAGTTTATGGTTGATTCTAAACTGCTGATGTTACTTCATAGAGAAGATTTTATACGGATTTGAGGATGATGTATGTCTTGAATGTTCATTGTCAGCCTGTTCTAAATTTTCATTAATTATATTCGTGCAACTTAACGTGATATACGCAGCATATAATCACCAAACAAGATTTGCACACCACTCTTTCCTCGAATCACAACAGCCCATGGTGGAGAAGATTAATGCTGGACTCACTGATCCTCATTTTCCTGCATCAGTTTCAAGTAAGTTGTTTACTTTGTTTTATTTTGTCTATTTTCATCATCGATTATATCAGTGAATCTTGATACTGATTGTTATCTGACGTGGCATACCAACTTCATTGTAATACTCTTTAACTATTAACAGATGATTATCAAGGAAAATCTTCAGCCATTTCTGGGGTAGATTTTGTTTCACTCACTCAAGCAGATAAAGTGAAAAAGAGTAATAATACTGGATTAAAAGACCTCGATTTTGCGTCTTGGGAGGATGTCTTTGAAAATGGTACTTCTGGCAGTCAAACTGTGCCTCTTCAGCCATCATTTCTGGAAAAACAACCTAATACCATTGGAGTCCTTGGAAAAGAAGAAAACCAGAAACTGGGGCAGCTTTTCACCAGCAACTTTGGTGACAGGCAGGAGTTTGGGGGTCACCCACAGGTCCAAGAAGGGTGGAAGGTACAGAGTTATTTACAATTTATTTTTTGATAAGTAAGAAAATTTCATTAAAAAAGCGTAAGGCGCCCCTAAGTACACATGAAGTATACATAGGAGCAACTCAGCTAGCCCATAAGAAAACCCACAAGAAACTACATACCCACAACATCCGAAACCCACATGAAACCCAAAATACAAAAGAAACCCCCAACAAACACCTAAGATACAATAGAAACCCCCCATCAAACAACCAAGATACAAAGTAACCCTCATAATACAATAAAACCCAAGATACAAAAGATACCCCCATCAAACACCCAAGATATAAAGTAACTACCCATAATACAATAAAACCCAAGATTCAATAGAAACCCCCATAAAACACCCAAGATACAATAGAACCCCCCATAATACAATAAAACTCAAAACACAATACCAATCCTAAAACCCACAAGAAGCACCCACAACCCACCCAACTTATTTACAATTTATAGAATATATCATTGGCATCAAATGTATATTTTGCTAAAATGCTTTTGAAATCATAAACACTTCATAGTGGTTGTTTTGAGGGTTACAGTAAATTTGGAAAGTCTTTGTTGCTTTTATGTTACAAGCTGAACTACAGAGTTTCAAATAGAGATATAAAATGATGACATTTACTTCCAATTGACGACAACAAATATGCTGTGGATGCAAGTAATTCTGATTTGTTCCTCTATAAATATTGTATGGAAGCAATGAGCCAGTTCAAGAGAAACTTTCCCATCTTCTGGTTGTAAATTGTGGTGATGAAGACCTCACTTAGCCAAACCCCCTCCCCTCCAAAAAATAAAAAAATAAAATTTGATGCCACCTTGCCATCTAGACATAAAGTTGCATTATCTTTCTTTGTTTTCAATGTTGGTGCATTTTTGGATTTGTTTATAACATTTCGTATGATGAAATTGATCACGGTGTGGATGATGCTGCATATCAAAGCTTGGTACCTGCACATTGGATCATTCGGTACTCATACTTCCCATGTTAATTAAGCATACGATGGTTGATTACATTAAAATCTACAATCTTGAAGTCTTTGCAATGTGTTCGTGTCATATTATATATAAACTGTAACAATAGTGTAGCTGCTATTAGTTAATAATGATGTTGTGGTTGCAGATGTGAAAGTTTCACAAGTAACTTAAATTCCTGAAATTGTTGTTGTATGTGCAGTAGTTGCATTTTAACTAACAGAGTACATAATTCTTTATAGTTTATATGCTGGTTTAAGAGTTGTAGGGCCATTAGCTGCTGTTTTTTTGTCGAGTCCTATTAATTGTGTCCAGGCTTTACTTTGCCTTACAAACAGACTTCTGAAGGCAAGTGGCCCTTGGATCGGGATGTGCATATGGAATCAGTGTATGGTGTCATTTCTAGGCTTCATGAACAAGATGTTAATCAGGTCAATGTACTCAATTGTCTGGAGCCGTGCTTAGCACATTCTGATCGGCAAGAAAACTTTCCTATGCAAGATAACCTTCAAGGACAGCTTTCAAATGCAGAACACGGTTATTATCTGGATTCAGGTCAAGAGAGCAAGGTGACCCTAGAGGCAAAAACGAACAACTCTTTTACAAAAAAACCTCTGTTAGATGGCTCTCTAGCAGAAGAAGGTCTGAAGAAGCTTGACAGTTTCAACAGATGGATGAGTAAGGAACTTGGAGACGTAAATGAGTCACATATGCAGTCCAGTTCTGAGGCTTATTGGGATAGTGTTGAAGGTGAAAGTACGGTTGATGAATCTAGTATTTCTCCGCAGGTGCACATGGATAATTATACTCTTGGTCCCTCTCTATCCCAGGACCAGCTTTTCAGCATTATTGATTTCTCACCAAATTGGGCATACGAAGGCTCTGAAATTAAGGTACCTTGGATTTGATCTTCCTTCTGGGCTGCAGTTATATCAACTAAGCTTTCAAATGTGTCGTCTGTTTGCTATACACTAATATACAAATCCTGTCTTTTTATCAATTTTCTGGTCTGGTGATATTTAATTTTTTCTCGTTTATCCCACCACTTATACAGGTCCTGATTATGGGGAGGTTCTTGAAGAATCAACAAGAAGCAGAAAATTGTGAGTGGTCATGTATGTTTGGGGAAGTGGAAGTTCCTGCTGAGGTTATTGCTGATGGTGTACTACGATGTCATACTCCCATTCATAAGGCTGCAAAGGTTCCTTTTTATGTGACACGTTCCAATAGGTTAGCATGTAGTGAAGTGCGAGAATTTGAATACCGATTCAAACCTGTTAAAGATGTGAATATTATGGATAATTATAGTGGCAACAGAAGTGAAATTCTTCAAATGAGATTTGGAAAACTTTTGTGTCTGAGCTCTGCCTGCACTCCAAATTCTGATTACATCAGTCTGAGTGAGGAATCCCAATTAAGCAATAAAATCAGTTCATTGCTAAAAGAGGACAGTGATGAATGGCATGAAATGTTAAAGCTTGCTTCTGAGAAGGATTATTCTCCTGAAAAAGTACAGGAGAAGCTGCTTGAAAAGCTACTGAAGGAGAAGTTGCATATATGGCTCCTGCAGAAAGCAGCAGAAGGTGGAAAAGGTCCTTCTGTATTGGATAAGGGTGGCCAAGGTGTACTACATTTTGCAGCTGCTCTTGGCTATGATTGGGCCCTACAACCCACAAAACTTGCAGGTGTAAGTGTCAATTTCCGTGATGTGAATGGATGGACTGCACTTCATTGGGCGGCATTTTGTGGCAGGTGAGCACTTAAAGTTTCTTGCTTGTTTCTTTGTGGTAATATCTGCCTTTTGGTACTCCCGTCTATTCTTTCTGCCTCCACCTTTCGCTGTACAGGACACGACATTCTAGTCTGAATCTCATATGAGAGAAATGGGGAAAAGATCTTGTATCATATGTGAAGATATAACGAGAAAACTACCTATGCTATGAAAGCCTTCTCTGTACATAGAGAGGGAAATTGAATTTGATAAACATATGATTTAAGTTATAGTATACCTTACCAGGCATGGATAAACCTGAACAGCAAGTGGTAGTCCTTTTGAATTTTTCATCAAATGCTAATACTCATTATGAACTTTTTCTTTTTCTTCTCCTTCCGAGTTAACTTCTTGTTTGAACTTGCTTTACCAGAGAGCGCACGGTTGCTTCCCTTGTCTCTCTCGGTGCGGCTCCTGGTGTAGTGACTGATCCATGTCCCAAGTATCCTTCAGGCAGAACACCTGCTGACCTAGCTTCTGCCACTGGACATAAAGGAATCGCTGGTTATCTTGCAGAATCTGCTTTGAGTGCCCACCTTTCATCTCTTAAGTTGGACACCAAGGAAGGTGATGCTGCAGAGATCTCTGGAGCAAAAGCAGTACAAACAGTTTCAGAACGAAGCGCAACTCCAATCAGCGATGGGGATTTACCAGATGGATTATCACTGAAGGATTCACTTGCTGCTGTCTGTAATGCCACTCAAGCTGCTGCTCGTATTCATCAAGTCTACAGGATGCAGTCCTTCCAAAAAAAGCAGTTAAAAGAGTATGGTGATGATGCATTTGGAATGTCAGAAGAACAAGCTCTTTCTTTTCTTGCTGTTAAGACACACAAATCAGTACAACATGATCTGCCTGTGCATGCTGCTGCAACACGGATACAAAATAAGTTCCGCAGTTGGAAGGGTAGAAAAGACTTTCTGATAATCCGGCAGCGAATTGTGAAAATTCAGGTGCATTGCTATTGTTGCTTTTCTCTGCTTGGTTTTATGGCTCCTGCTTTACTTTTGGTGTCTATTCTTCCTTGTATTTGTTGTTCATGGTTTTCCCCTAAATTGAGAAATCAAACGCAATATTAACTATTAGCTTTCATGGCAAAAGGCCCATGTAAGAGGCCACCAGGTCAGGAAGAACTATAAAAAGATAACCTGGTCAGTTGGAATTTTGGAGAAAGTTATTTTGCGTTGGAGACGAAAAGGAAGTGGTTTGCGGGGATTTAAATCAGAAGCACTTACTGAGAGCCGTAGAATGGAAGATACGTCTTCAAAGGAGGATGACTATGATTTCCTGAAAGAGGGCAGAAAGCAAACAGAGGAGAGGTTGCAAAAAGCCCTTGCTAGGGTGAAGTCTATGGTTCAGTATCCAGAGGCGAGAGATCAATATCGTAGGCTGCTGAATGTTGTGGCTGAGATACAGGAAACCAAGGTACCAGATTTCGCTTTTCATTTTTTGGATGAATGAATTACTATTAAAAATGAAACAAAGTTTTACCACACTCTCCAGCAAACAGGCTGGAACAACAAATGCTATAAAAAAACAAACTACCTACCTATTAATACAGTATACTTTGAGTTATACCCCAATTGCTACAAATCTCTACATTCTCATCATTCTTTTTAAATTTCCCCTTCCCCATGATTCTATTCCTCACTTCCCATACAACATTTTGAAGCGTTTTTTTTTTTTTTTAAATGAATGAGTATCAATTTTATATCAACAAATGTAACTCTTTTCAATCTGAAGCACTTTCTCCTCTGCTCCAGGTTGATTCTCATTAAATCATTTCTCTGCCACCATATGTTGTATACTGCTGCACTCCAAGCCAGCTTACAAGCATTAGCTCTTAAGCTTTTGTTCCTCCATTTTCTTATTCCTTGACTCATAATTTCCTCCCATTATATAGGAGGATCAAGTACTAAACATTTCTTCATTGTTTCTCTCCAAATTCCTTTACTGAATCCACATTCAAAGAATAAATGATCTTTGCACTCAATAATGCTTCTGCAGAACACACATTTGATCTCTCCTTTATAGCCTCAATTCATCATTCTATCTCTTGTGGTTAACAATTTCTAATAGCCAGCCACAATACAAATGCTTGTTTAGGAATTGCAAGTGGAAACCAAATCAGTTTCTACCAATCCACTTTTGGCTTCTTAGACCGAATTGAATCCCATGTTTCTACACTGGTATAACAACTTTTTTTTCGAAATCACCCATATAGGCTTATCACCTTTTTCCTATTTTCACCATTGGCAACTTGCTTTGTATACTAACTAAATCTTCTGATTTGGCTGCTTGCCACTCCCACTCCTTTCCCTTTATTACACTTGATAATTTTGCTTCAATCTTACTTCGAGCATCATATACTACCCTATATCCATATTGTTCATAAAGGATACCATCAGGGTGCCACCAATCCAGCCATAAATGAATGTTTTTTCCATTTCCCACCGAGAATTTGAAGAACCTCTTAGCTATATCCCTCAGCTTAAGTATCTTTTTCCAACTCCATGTACAATTCTGTGGCATTTTTTAGTTGCCAAAAACATCTCCCTTCAAGTAAGTTCACCTTAACCCATGCTTCCCAAAGAGAACCTGCATTTGTGAACAGGTTCCAAATATGCTTCATAATTGCTACCCATTCCATTCTTCTATTCTTTTCAACCCCAATACTGCATTTTTTGGGAACACATCAAATCCCAAGAAACGTTGCTTTAGCTGAACAATCTTCATTGCCATTCCATAAGAATTGATTGAACTTTTGTTCTATTGATCTAACAATTTTCAGTTGGCAATGCATTCTGTCGCCTTTTCTATCAACCTAGACAGTCTTTCTATTGCTATCACAGAGATATGGTGATATCAGGACCCCTTTTGTCTTAAACCCCTTTTCCCTTCAAAGTATCCAATAAGAGTACCATTCAAAGCAATAGAGAATCTTGGATAAGTTATACATTCACGAATCCATCCGACATATTTCATAGGAGCTCCTACACTTGATAGACATTGCAGTATAAACTCCCAACCCACTGAGTCATGCCTTCGTTAAATCTGCCTTGATGGTACATCTTTATTTACCCTCCTTTTTGTGATAATCTTTCACTTATTGAGCCAACAAAACATTCTTTGCAATACTTCTATTTGGAATTAATGCAGTTTGGTTAGGACTTATGATCTCATCCAAAAAAGGAAGCAGTCTGTTTGCTAGAATTTTGCTTATGCATTTATATATAACATTGCAGCAAGAGATAGGCATGAACTTACTTATAGACGATGGCAATTTTGCTTTTAATTTCCCCCTTTCTTTCTTTTTTCCATCTTTTTTCTCTCGCTTTCATGTAGCAGTATCTTTTGCAGATGGTAATTTATGGTTCCTTTGGGAATATAATTTATGCTCCTTTCAGTGAAAATAACTCTGGACCAGCTCATTTTAGCAGCCCATGGGGGCTTTCAGCGCTGCAGATTTACAATGCCTCCTGTTCATGATCTTTTGGTTTGATTAGTTCTCATTTATTGAACAAAACAACCTAGGATGGATGGGCTAGTTTGAACCCTTGCCTGGAACGGATTACCTAGAATCTCCAAATATTATGTGCATCAACACTTTATCTTGGGGGCGGGGCACGAAAGCAATCTTTCCCTTTGCACGTAGTGGTAGAAATGCTGTCAACTTGGGATCTCATCTTCAACAGATCTCTAATTAGGATGGAGTTTGTTAGCATTCTGCAATACACTTCATCTCATTGGGTTGATATGTTGAAAGTCTTTCTGTCTCACTTCTGTTGATCTGCAGGTTGATGATAGGATTGTAAACGGTTCAGAGGAAACAGGTGATTTCGATAATGACCTGAGAAATCTTGAAGCATTGTTGGATGAAGACACGGACATGCCTTCAGCAAAATAGAAGTGAGCCTCTGGTTCATTCTCTTCGCTTGTAAAAAATCTATTGTAGGACTGATATTGTTGTCAATGCATTGCTAGGATTTACTAAAAATTCTCTGTAAATGAAAAACCCTACCAATCATCTAACCAACCTTATTCATATAAATCAGATTTGCTATCTTTGACTTATTGCCCTTGTCACTGTTAACATGAAGGCACAACAACAGACAAACATTATAAATTGATTAGAATAATCAACATATTTTTGGTTTGATTTTTCACTTTTTGATTTTTGAAAAGATTTTTCCGTTGTTTTGGGTTGAATAGAAATATTATCCAAAACCAGAAAGCAAAGTGCAATGGGAAACGAAAACAAAACCATCCTTAAAGGAGACAACAATTGCAGAGCAGTACTCAAACCCCTACAGTGTAGAAGTAGAAGAACAGATAAATCTCAACTGGCAGCTTTCCCTTATAATAAGTCGGTTTGTAAAGGTGAGTTCTACTTGAAGCTTGTATCACGTTATGAGCTGCCGAAAGCAATCACCATTTGCGTCGCTTAGCTCTACAAAAAACACAGTACAGGCGAATGCGTCTCTCTTTTGAAAACCATACTACATGACAAACCATTTCGAAATTGCCCGTTATGGCCTCCCAAATCTTTGCAGCAGTATTCACCTGTTTCGAAAAGGGATCCAAATAGAATCCTCCTGATTAGTGCTGGGCGATTTCATATTACAAACGACAGCTTGAATCTCAACTAAAACTGTCAGATCTAACAGATTGCCATTCTTCCCATTCCCCACCTGGGAAGTTCTTCATCTCGCCATAAAGCATGTATTCGACCACATGTTTAAAACTTCTTTTAACCTTGAGTTTTCATCTTAACGAACCGGTTATTTTGGAGAAATGTCTTGCAATTTCTTTTGTCATTGATGATTTTTTTTTTTCCCCTTTCCGAGTCCGCCGTTTAAAATAAAATAAAATAAAATAAAATGTTATGGCCATTATAGTACATGGGAGTGATTTTCACACAATTCCTCTCACAGGTCTCGTGATATGAATCCTACATGTAAAACCCACACAATGTGAAAGGGGGTTATGTGAGAGTTGTAAAGAAATCATTATTATGTACTATAGAACCCACCCAACATAAAAATGAGTTACGTAAGAGTTGTAAAGAAATCATTATTCATAGTACATACACAAACTGACGTAGCCCATTAGAACAACCTCAGCTTAGATGTCAATTACGGATCGCCAATGTGCGCAAGAGAAAGAGAAGCCCTCCATGCATGCCCATGGGACCTACTTGCACAAACAGGTGGTTAGATTGCCCGAGCCCCTGCTCTAGTAGGAGGGCCCCATCGAGGATCCCTATCCGTCAATTACAACTACAGCAAGCAACAAAATCCTAAAAACCCGATTTACTAATCCTGATAGCAGCAGATTAACAAAGTGCAACTTCTCTAGAACTTGTTCCGGTGAGCCGCATCATTTTAAATGGGAATGCCACTACCTACTCTGGCAAAGAATTGGGAAACGACTGTATAGAAGATAAGCAAAATCAAACGCACAAAACCATATATCATTCTAGTTTTTTCTTTTCTTCTGTTTTTTGGAAGGTAATTATTGTCATGATCAAATGTTACTACCAATAATTGCCAGCTTAGAAAAGGCAAATGAAGTTTACACTGTTCAAGAACCGTCATGAGCAGTTCCATATGCATTGCATTTCTGATGTTTAACTAAACATTCTCAATCATGAAGAATACATTCTTTCTCTGTGAAATTCTGTCACACACCATCCATATACACTGACTGCTCTTTTTCTTCTTATTGTGAAAAACCAAAAGGAGAGTGTGCTTCCAACTTCCACTGTACATGGCAAGCACCCTAAGTATACATTTTTCACAACCCATAACATCTCATTGACATTTGACATCTCCTTTCCATAGGTTGAGAAAGGGAAAAAGAAGAAATAAGAAAAAAAAAAAAAAAAAAAAAAAAAAAAAACATAAGAAACAGAAGAAAAATGAGTCCAAGTAATTAAAATATCTAACCAAGTAAATGCAAAAGCCCCTCTTCTCAGCTCTTGTTACTGCAGCCCAGGCTCTCATAGAATAAAATGTACCCATGATCCGTATTACTCGAATATTCCTGCGCTGACCCAAAGAATGTCTGCACAAAAGACTCATCAATCATCTCAACATTTTCGTCATCAAAAAATAACCAATGGTTATGGCTTTTCACAAGGCAGACATAGTGGCCATGGTTGGGCCCACTTCCAACATGGACAACTACTGCAAACAGGGAATACTCAGAATCTGCATCTTCCATTGTGTTGCTCAGCTTCAGCTCAAGCGGGAAGACAACCCGGTATGATAGCTTCTTGTAGCGACCCAGCTGCTCAATATATTTGAAACGCTTTAGATGGATGACTAAAATGTGAGGTGGCTTCTTTATCTTCATCCTCTTCTGTGCTTCTTGCAAACTGGCATGCGAGAATGAGGTCAGCTTTCAGTTATCATACAAACGAGAAAATAAACTTTATTAAATCAAAGTAAATTGTTACACTTAGCTCTTTTGGCTGATCTCGTTTTTCCTACAGCATTTATAAAAGCCCATACGGTATAAAATGTCTCTCAAGTATTACTCAATACAGTAAATAATTAAGCCAAGAGGAACTAGGGGGTGGCTGCACTCATAGACATAAAATTTGAATGCACAAAACAATAAAGAATGAAGTCATCAGAGAGTACCATCACCATATCATGTCAACAATCTTCCTATACATAAAAACTTTCATGCACTTTAAGAAGCAAGTGGACGATGGGTTTCATAATTAGAAGAGAGAAAAAGCTTTGTAGTGATAGTGGGGAGAGACTCGTAAAAGATCTTGAACCTGTCAATCTGATTGAAAGTTGTTATCAACAGATTATTGCGTCACTAAATGCATTACTTCAACATGATCCTTTTACAGGCAAAGAAACAAACAGAAATTTTAAGCTAAATAACCAGTCAATACAAATCTATTAATTTGCTCATAACATAGAATGCAAAAAAAAAATAGAACTTGTCAGTGTTGATGGCTATTCAATTTTTGAGTGCTTCAGCAAGGGATGCACATATTATCACTTTAACTATCATCACCAAGCAAAAATCTAAGGCAAGCACTTGGTGTCAAGCTGAGCAAAATAGAAGCCAAAGCAGACAATAGTCTCTGATAAAACTGCTTCATCCAAATTACTCTGAGAAACATGCACTCAAATCTAACATCATACAACTAATAAGAAGGCAAGTAATGAGAGAAAAACCAAGACAGACAATGCCATATTAAAGTGAATAGAGGCTACCTACCTACAGCATTTGTCACAGAAAAATTTGTCCTCCGCATTCAATGTCTCGGTGGAGCTGAAGTTTTTCAAACAGCTTGTAATTGAACTATTCTGTTCAATATCAAGGCTCAAGTCAAAAAATGTTTCATCCCTTGCTGTCACTGTCTCACATCGCAGGCACTTTGTTTCATTGGTGAGTATTCCCTGACTCGAATAGCCATAAAAATTATGAGAATCCTCACAAAGGGCAGCATATAAAAAATTATCTATACCATCATTGCTCAACATCTTATTAAGGGGAACTAATATGCTGCTACTTGACACATCAGCAGAAACAAAAGGATGACCTCCATTTTCTTTTTGTGGGAGGGGGGAGTTCGTTATGATAAGAATGTCATAGGGAAAGAGTGAATGGATATCAACAATTAGACCAATTCCCAAACCACCATGAATCATGGCCAGCAATCAATCATATGACTTGATTGATCATCAATACTGAAAACTGACTGATACAAACGAAATGCGAGCAACATAGGAAATGGTAGAGCAAAGTCACCTGAAAATTTTTGTGCACCCAGGTTACTAAAGGGTCTTTTAGATGACCATTGGCAAGAGTATTCTTTGGCCCATTTGCAGCTTTATCAGAAGGCGATGAAGTTTCAGGGTCACTTTTTGCAGCTTGGCCCTCTTTCTCCAGTATGTCAACAAGTTCATTCAGCAAAAAATTCAAAAATTCATGGGCATCCTACAAAAAGGAAATATGTTTATATTGTATATATAGAAGATAAATACTTAATCTTATTATCATTATATTAAACCAGAGAAAATAGAAAAAATACAACCAAGATACAATTAACATCATATTTGAACCGTTGAAGTCTTGGAGAGAAATTAGCAAAACGAAGAAATGAGACACTGATATCAAAAGAGAAAAGGAGCATTCACAATCTAGAATACTACCTATTGCCCCATTTAGTAAGGCATTATCCGAAGATGTCTATGCATAATCACATTCTCAATCCTTTACATAAGATAAACATGTATGGAAGCCCCAATGCCAATATATAACCACAGAGTTTTGAGTATCTGGAAAACAGAAAGTTGCATTACAATAAAAGTATGCGCCAACATGCAACACCTACTACAATCATGCTTCTGCACATTGGCTGCCAATTGTAATGTTTGACAAAAAGTTTCCACCATTATTAAGGTTATGAGATGGTTTGGATTTACACAATCATTCATAACCACTTCAACTAGTCTCTCGGTTTCCAAAGCTTAAAGTACGTAGCATATAACCAGCCTTTGTAGCCAAATGGTATTCCTCCTTCCAAAGGTCAAGGTATGGAGCTTGTCCGTTATGGTATTCCATCTTCTCATAAATAGATTGCTTTTGTTCAATTGGGCTCTTATGGGGAAGTGGCCATGGCGCTATTTGCATGAGAGAGAAGCCTTGTGGAGAGTCGTAGTGGATTCTAAATATGGCAACTCATGGAGTGGTTGGTGTGCTAATAAGGCACATGGGTCGTATGGGATGAAGTTATGGAAAAATATCAGGAGGGACTGGGGGAGTTTTCTAGTCATACCAAATTTGAGGTGAGAGACGGCTCCAAGATTATGTTTTGGCATGACATGTGTGGGGATCTAGTATGATGTTTGGGGATGAGGCCTTTAAGAAAGCTTTCCCAAATTTGTACAGTTTACTTGCATTAAGGATGCGTCCGTGGCATATTACTTGGGAGATATCTAATGATTCCCATTAGTGGAATATAAGCTTTATCAAAGAGGCTCATGATTGGAAGACGGATGTGTTTGCTTCTTTTTTCTTTTTCTATGATAAGTAAATCTAATCTTATTGAAAGCATACGGCGCCCTTAAGTACACCGGATGTATACAAAAGGAAACACCTAACTAGAAAAAGAAAAACGAACAAAGAAATCGATAAAACTAAGCGACAGTGGGAGCAAAGGGTGTTTGCTTCTTTTTTCAATTTGATGTACTCCTTTAAATTAAGACGGGGAGGTGAAGACAAGTTTCACTAGACCCCTTCCAAGAGATGGATGTTTGACGTTAGATTTTTCTATAACATCATTGTTCCTCATGATAGCACCCCCTTCCTTTGGAAGAGTATTTGGCAGAATAAGGTTCCCATGAGAGCAGCGTTTTTTTCTTGGTCAGCCGCCCTACGGAAGATCCTCATCATCGATAACCTAAGTAAGTGACATGTCATTGTGATTGATTGACGATGTATGTGTAAGAGGAGTAAGGAGTGTGTGAATCATCTTTTACTCCATTGTGAGATTGCTAGTACCTTATGGAGTACTATTTTCAATCATGTTAAGTTAGCTTGGGTTATGCCTAAAAGAGTAGTAGACATTTTTGCTTGTTGGAGAGGGTTGTGCAACTTAAAGTGTAGTAGTGTGGAAGATGGTTTTGTCCTGCCTTTTGTAGTGTCTTTGGAGTGAATGAAATTATAGAAGTTTTGAAGACTGCGAGAAGACAATGGAGGAACTAAAGATTTTTTTTTTCAAAACTCTTTACAACCGAACAACTACTTTAAACTATCTTAATTTGCTTAGTTTTCATGATTTTCTTCACCTTTTTCTTTTTCTAGCTATGTGTATCTCTTGTGCACTTCCTGCATACTTGGGTTGCGCCTCTTGCGCTTTTTAATAATATTTTGATTACATTTAAAAAAAAAAAACTATCTCCAGCAACTTCTAAAATTTGGCATTGCTAAATACTCAAACACTTAGATCTAGTAAACTGTGTAGTGTGTGCATGAGCATGGGCAAACATGTGTAAATGGGTCTAATTCTCTGTCATCCTTCCATTTCTTTCAACGAAAAACCTTGTTAAATCAAGCAATGCAATTAAAATTACCAAAAACCTATCAAAAACAGTCCCCCGGAGCAACTAGACTAACAGTACCAATTTTAACAATGCATGGGGACAGAACTCTTTGAATTTGTCTATGATTATTTCTTTCATTGTTGGTTAGTTGCAAAATAATATCAATTTCCTGTGTTATTATTATTATTATGTTTTCTGTAAGTTGGATTTCTTATATTTTGAAAAAAAAATTATAAATGTCACTTTCCACAGTTAAGATCATTTTGCTTTACAGTTATAGTATTAGATACATACCTGGTGCATATAGCTACGGAAAAGCTCATTTTGTTTCTTCAATCTTTGTACGAAGCGCTTTGGAGCAATGACACCTGTTTTCTTCTTCTGCGAACTTATCTACACAAAGGAACAATGAATGGTTGGCTGCACTATCATCGCTGAAAAGTAAAAAAGCATATATATTTTCCACAATAAATAGAACAATGGAAGGGAGAATTGCAAGATTTGTAGCTAACATAATTTTTTTTTTTGTTTTTTGATAATTGATTTGTAGCTAACATTTTTAAGTATGATTACTATTTTGACTGAGCCAGGCCACTAAAGATTTCAATCATATCATGTCATAAAGAAGCTAGCTAGTACTTGTTCTAATACCAACTTTTTCAAACAATACATATTGCAGACTTTTCTTGCACCATTCTCAAGAAACAAATATTTATTGCTTAAGAAATATAAATATATACGTGCGCGTGTGTTTGTGTGTGTACCTTAAACAATCCCAAAAACTGTACTTTACTATATGTATGTGTGTGTTGTGTATGTATATATAATGAGGGATAGATATTTACCTGTGTAAATAGGTCCGCCAAGCATGTTAACAGATTCTCTTCGGCGTCCCCAATGTTTTTGTTGTTTGCATAATACTCTAGAAGTTGTTCACGAAATGGGACACAAAATAAAGAGCCTGCATGAAAAAAGAAAACAGAAAAAGAAGATATGACTTCGGAAAATGACTATCAAACATAATCACAATTCTGTCTACCCATCATTAATAATGTGTCAATAGATACTCTTCAACAAGTCTATATGAGACCATTCATGTTCTCTGTTGGCCCTCCTGGATAACTACAATTACATAAGGCATATCTACGTGAAAGCTGATGGGCTCTAATCCTTGCAGAGCATAAAAAGAGAGTCCCAAAACGGGAATATGTAGACAGACACATTGATAGAAATATTACTGGGGATATTGATTTGGAAAACTGATAGAATTTTTTGATAACTTAGAAAACAAAAGTACAAAACTATGCAAATTTCTAATGGAGACAATAGTCGAGTATATGGAGTCAAGTTATTGTAAAGAACATGCATACATGACAAATATGTGGGGTGTAGAAAACATAGAGTATAAAAAAATTAAAGGGAAAAACTACATTTACCCCCGGCAAACACTCAATCCCCCCAAACTTTTAAAAGTTGCAATTGACCACCCAAACTACCTAACCCTTTCACTTAGCCCCCTCCATTAGAATTCTTTGTTAAATCCGACGAAAAATGGGTAACATGTCCATTATACATGTATCATTTACGTGAAAAATACAATTATGCCCTTAGATTAAAAAAAAAAAAAAAAAAAAAAAAAAAAAAAACTTCTCCGGTCATGGAGACCCATGGGTAGGTCATGGGTCTCCTCTCAGGGTGGTTTTTGGTTTTAATTTTTTTACGTAATGCAGGGGTACTATTGTCATTTTTTAAAATTTATTTTGACTTTAACAGAAAATCCTAACAGAAGGGGCTAAGTGAAAGGGCTAGGTAGTTTGGGGGATCAATTGCAACTTTTTAAGGGAGTAATTGCAATTTGGGTGCAAGTTTTAAGGGGGTAAAAGTGTAGTCTCCATCTAGCAACTGCAGAGCTATCATGAAATTTAAAATTGTGCCTGGCATAAATTAGTTTAACTTGAGAAAATAGTTTAGATTGTCAAAAAAATGAAAATGAATACATGCCAAATACATATACCATACTACACCAATTTAGATATGATTTAGAATATATCATATAATAAAATAGTCTACTCAATTCAACTCTCTTGTCACTGCTTTGTGTCCTAAATTTAGTACACAACCAAACCCAAGCCTGGAGAAAGTAGGGTTGAGGTAGGTTTCTGGCCAGTGCAAAAGTTGGTTGATTTTCATTTTTGGATTATATGATAAAACAGTAACTACCTATAACCATATTTAACAAACCTTCGTTATTCATGTAATACATGCTGTATCCAAAAATTAATTAAGAAACAGAGCTGTGTTTGTTTTATAGAACATTACATTAGTAACAATATTTATGATGTGATTATCAAACTATAAAGTGCCACTAGATATGGCTAACAAGAGCGTGCACGCGCAAGTCCACTATTGAAGATTCCACATAGAAGCCAAAGGTGCAGGGCAGAGGCCCAAATGACTTTCATCTGTATTTCCTCAAGCAACCTGACAATGTGCACGGGTGCCTAAAGGCATCACATATGAACAATATAGCAATGCATAAGAAGAAAAAACTTATTTAAAAATTTTGATACGAAAGTCGTGCAAATTGAAACAACTTCAGAGTTCCTTTTCTCTCCGTTCTTTATAACTTGCCGGAGTGACCTCGCATATTCAGACCCAGACCCTCAATATTACAAAATGGTACTAGTGCCTATCATGACCAGTTCAACAAACCGAGCACTTGCTAGACTAGCTAACCACTTACAGCTACACAGCCACAACCAAATTTTACACTCACAATCTGCGCGAATAAGCAACCAAGAGCAACCATACAGCTTAAAATTTCCAAAACAAACTAAATCAATTCTAAAAATATGGTTATCATATTCTACCAACCCCCACAAGTCTAAACAATCACGCTCTCTTTACCACAATCGACACCTACCAAACAAAAATTCAAAAATAAACAGCTATATATTCCATCGGAAATTAAACCCTAATGCCAAAATTAACACACAAATTAAGGAAATTGGATTCAATGGAAGCGAACCTGCAAGACGCTGTTACAATAGCAAGTGTTGCCGAAATTCTCGAGGCCGAAGTAGCGCTCGCCTTCCGGGAACTGGTCGCCGAGAGCCTTCTCCAGCTTGGAGCCCGCGGCACCCATTAGCGCGCGTCAAACACCGCTTGGACTTTGGAGACTCAGATCTTCAACCCGGTTCAACTCAGCGATTCGATTTGCGCTCCATCCAAGACTCGCTCTGAGTTTGTTATGTGTTGGAATCTTTAGGGTTTGTTTGGGAAGTTCGTTCGGACGGTTTAGGGGGGATATTTTGTTTCTTTGGGAGTGGAATGGGAAATGAGGGTTTCGTTCGAGAGGGGAAGAGAGAAAGACGAAGAAAATGAAGAAGGAAAATTTAATAAATACAAGATTATTAAAAATAAAATAAAAAATACTTAGGATAAAATAAGCTGCTGGCGCTCCACATCACAATTCACGTGGCGTGCCGATCTGTAAACTGGCCAAGGTTAGTTGTAATAAATTTTCAGGCCTAGCAAAAACTTTAGACGGATGTTCTTTCTAGTGTCAAACCCAACACTAACTAGTGTTTAGTGCAGGTCAACTGCATTGGGCTTGCAATTTCATTGATTTAGGTCAAGATTAAACCACGTGAATGATAAAGCAATAAAAAAATATCAAAAGAAATTGATGGGTGGTCGGACCACTCTTTAGAGTCGTAGTCGGCCGTGCGGTTGGTGTGGGCCAACCCCCTTCCAAGGGTAGCCGACCATACTCGCACCTTTGAGGGTGGTGGTCAGCCACACCAATGGTAGCACGACCACTCCTGAGCCCTTGGGAACTATAATGTCTTTGAACATTAATTAACCGGTAATTAATTCTCGGCGCATCTCCTAAGACTTTTTCACCGAGTAAATAAGCCTCTAGGGATATCTGGTTCCTTATTAGAGAGTTTGTAGCAAAATACTTCTCACTTGCATAATAAGATAGCCAATTCTACAACTGTAAATAATGATAACCAAAATATTTAATTAAAACATCGTAACATAATATAGCATAGCGGAAGCATAAATATCAAGTAACAATTTAGACAAGTTGTCCAAAGCCAGCATCTTGCCCCGATTCCCAGCACTCATCTTCTATAGGATCAACCACTATAAAACATGAATGTTTATTATGTTTTACAGGTGAAAATAAATCAAAGCGTAAGTTCACGACTTGGTGAATAAAGTACAATCGAAATATGTTATTATTCTATGAACTCATACAATTTTATAAACAGATTAGTAAATCACATGCAATACTA
This sequence comes from Alnus rubra, assembly GCA_028654335.1. Taxonomy (NCBI): domain Eukaryota; kingdom Viridiplantae; phylum Streptophyta; class Magnoliopsida; order Fagales; family Betulaceae; genus Alnus; species Alnus rubra. The sequence continues at coordinate 58,640 of JAJPGS010000126.1, read as the reverse complement.
TGCAACAATGTTATTGTCAAATGACCAGACAAAAAATCATGTTAAAGCAATATGACTATAATATATAATATATCTTGTGGACATGTATTAGTCAAACTCTATATGATCTATTCAAGTTCTTATTCTTTATAAGGTTTACGTGACCTAGAGGACCCGTGGTACATCACCAATGCCCCAGTGAAACACATTAGTAAGCCATTGTTAATGGCTTGATTGGTCCGACCATAAGTGATCCACATCACTAACAATGTCACTGGGCATGAACACCACCCATACATAGATGTGTCAGTCACTAACAATCATTGAATTTAAGGCATCGCAACATAAAAATAAACCATAGACCATATGGTTATTCTCATATAATGGTAACCCCATGACTACCATTTGTACGCCTCATAACATGTCACACAATGAAATTTAATCATTGTCTTTTACATGCATGTACTTATAAAACTCACATGATGCACACACTATTTATACCAAAAATAGAGTTTACAATATTCGTTAAGTATTTAATGTGAGTGACAACAAGTATCCGTATGAGCTTAACTTACCTTGGTTGTAAAAGTCTCATTTTAAACCGCCCTTGTAATCACTAACTCTAAAGTTTGCAAAAGATTATATCATTAATCTTATGTTCAGTCTAAAAACCCTTAATACTTTTTGCTTGAGGGCCGATCAATCGTTGTTTGACAAGTCCATTGGTACTTGACCAATCGATTGTCCTGGGCATAAATTATAAATCCAAAAAAGTCACAACTTTAACAATTCTAACACTTTCTAAGGCCCTAAAACGACTTCCAACACTGTCTCAAGCCTAAAAATAGGCCTGAACAAGAGATTTCAACACTAAAGTCTCAATCTTTCTTCCAAAATCCAAACTTTTCACTAACCCACAAGTCTCTCTCAAAGAGTTTTCAAAACATGTGGATCCACACTGAATCACTTAAGACAGCAAAGTCATGCACAATAGTGCAACGATATAACACATATTTATCCAAAATTTACAGCCTCCTAACCCTAGCATTATCATCATTCACCCAAAAATCAACTTAGAATCTTTAAACAACAAACCCAAACACACTACCATGAAAAAACACCTTAAACAGAAACTAATTAATCACCAAGTAAACAAGCTTAATACAAGGAAAAAGACAAGAAGAAAAAAGAAGAAGACTAGACATGCGTTTACATGTCTTAAGGGTGGGGACCTTAATTCTTCGAGGGTCGTCCCATACCTTATATTGGCATGACATCCTTAAGTACCATGCCAAGATGTCAATTTTTTTTTTTGCATGTAAATTGCATCGATCGATCGTTAGGGTTGAACTTGATTGATTGATCGTTACCTTGGACCAATCGATCGTCCTTCCTAAGGTTTCATCAAAAACTCCACTTTTCTCCCATTTGATACCTATAATCAACCCTAACACACTTAAGTGGTAATTAGAGCACTCTTAATCCTAATATTAAAATGGGGTGTTATAGGAATCATCCTCGAACCCTTAGGAGTGGTCGCAACACCCCCTGAGGGCTCAAGGATGGTGCAACCTCCTCTTAGTGGCTCTTAGGGAGGTGGTGCAACTCCCAATGAAAGTATTTACATAGTAAAAAATGGCACCATTGCCAACTAAACCCAAACCTGAAAATCTTCGAGCAATATTATTGTCCAAATCTTCAAAAACTAGACCTTCCCAACTTCAAGGGTCGAGCTGCACGTAATTGTCATGCTCTCCGGCGTCTCGTGCCGCTATAATTGTAAATTAAACAATTTATAAGTGGAACTATGAGTTCACGGCTCAGTAAGCAAATAGTTAACCAAAAACCTGTGTGTGAGACGCGAGCCCATCTTTGTTACGGTAAAACTTTTATCTTTCTTTTGTTTAATTGAAAACGTTGAAATATAACATTGGTTTTATCTAAAAATGAAGGCACAATTTCTTTTTAAAATGACTTGCACAAATTTTGAAAACTCCATACGATAATGCTCTTTTGCGAAAAGCATCAAGGTAAAATTAATTTCCTTGAATAAAATGAGAGAGACATTTTATACTTACTGAAATATTAAAATTGAAACTCATATTAGCCTCAATGCTAGTTTTTTTCTACTGTCATGCCTAAATCCTCTTAAAAACATATAAATGTAAGTGTGTAACTACTGATACTTATTAAATTCATTTGCTGGAAAAATAATAATGAGCAATATACTTAAACCAAAACATGCTTATAAACACAACATATATACATAAACTGATAATGCAAGTTGTACCGAGTTACCTGGTTTTGGTTAAATGCTGTAGAATTGGAAATTATTATATAAGAAAAAGCATACTAATAAAAATTTATAAAAGTGTTAATGTGTTAGAATAAAGTGTCATAGAATAATCATCAAACAATTATTGGTACAATTTACAAATACTAGAAGCACCCCTATACTCATTCGTTGCTGGAATTTGACCTCCGTTGATGGATCTTTGGCCGTAAGGGTACTCGACAGGGTCAGTAGCTAGAAAGTTCATTTGGGATGGTAGAGCAAGCTTCCAGATTAACTCGGCTATATATCTGCAGGACCTACTCGTGATGTTGACTTAAAGAACGAATTATCCAAGTGCACCCTTTGTGTCCCTTAACTGCTAGTCTTGTTGGGACTGCGAAAATGAGAGGACTCGTCAGTGTCAATGTCACTGCAACCAAGGTACGCGACTTCAACAAACCCAGACATATATATATATATATATATATATATATATATATATATATATATATATATATATATATATATATATGGGTTAATAAATCAAGTGAAACTGTCAATGGCAGAGCCAAATCTATCCCTCTCTTTGCCTAAAGTAAGACTCTTCTCTCATTTTCATCATCAATTATAGAAGACCCATAGAGATAGTTAATAACTACTAACTGTATACTTTTATATATAAGTCCATGAATTCCAATGGTGAAAACACTAAAATAGGCTCAAAATAGTATACAATAAAAATAGGCTCAAAGAAGGTTCAAAACACAAAAAGATGCCTAAAAGGCCCATTAATTGACAAACGGTTAACGGTTGCGGTTTGGCATTCAATAACCATATAACCGCTGATTAGCGGGACTAACGCGGTTATTTAAAAGTGATAACCGCTTAAAGCGGTTGCCGTTAAAAGGAAATAACCACAATCGTAACCGCTTGTACATCCCTACCACTACCTGATACTGAGGTTTTAAGTCTTAAACACTCACTTCCACTCCTCTATAAAGAAGCAAAACCCACTTGCCCAATCAGTCTAAACCCTAACCATTTTCACAACCAACAACGTGAAAATTGCTAATGTGGCTTCGACGCAGACCGCTGATGTGTTGTTTTTTGTGGGCCATTAGTTTAAATCGACGACGACAAAATGTGTTGCATTGTGCGCAATATCCTAGGTATTGGTATTGCGCGAGATCTTCTCGTTCCACCTCTTTGATTTCCATCTTCATAGTGGAAAAGGAGATTTTTTTTTTTCCTTTTTGTTTTGTTTCTTAATTATTAAAAAAAAAATAATCATAAGAAGATTAAAAATAAATATAATTATAAGGTTCGTAATAGTCTTGGAAAAGAGATTTGTTTTGAAAGCCGGCAATTCATTTGCTAAGTTGGTGATATTAGGCTTCGTTTTAGTGATAAAACGTTTGGCCAATTCGGCCGTATATTATATAATCAAGGGAAAAATACACATATTCTTGTTAATTATCACTCAATTATTAATGTTTCCACAAACTACTAATTGTGTTAATGTCTTTTTTAAATTACCAAAAAATGTCAATGCCCCCAAAACCAACAAAAAATGACCATAAAATTTGTTCAATAAGGCAAAAAATGTTCTTATAAATTAGAAAAGATGAAGAAAAAAAAACGATTTTTCAAAAAAAAAAAAAAGAAAAAAAAACTGAAAAATTATATAATATTCTTTTTTTATATAATAAAATAAAATAAATTTTAGTTTTTATTTATTTATATTTATAATTTTGTAGAGGGTATTTTTGTCATTGAGGGACATTTAATTTTTTTTGATAGTTTAGAGGCAACATTAGCACGACGAGTAATTTGAAGGACATTAATAATTAAGTAGTAGTTTAAGAAAGATATGTACTTTTTTTTTTCTTCCTATAATCAATATCTAAATTGACAACAATGTCAACTTGACAAGATTGATGGTTTCTTTTTCTCCTTTTTAGTGCTTATAATTTTTGAAAACACAGTTAAGTGTTTGGTAAAATCGTTGTTTAGCTTTTAAAATTGCAAATTAGCTTTTAAAATTTTGCATTTTCAAAAAAACATCATTTTACCTGTGATTTGAAAAATCAGATTTTATGCGTTTTCAAATCGCAATTTTTAAAAATGCAGTTTCCAAACGATTTTTGTTCTGCGATTTAGTTTCAAATCACACTTATTGTTTACGAAATCGTAATCCTAAACGCACCTAGAAAATAATTTTAAGAGCCGGGTGACATAGACAACCCAATCAAACACAACACAATATAATTCATCAATAAATTATGAGAATGTTAAAGGTACAAAATCTTTTATCAAGAGATGAGTATCAAAATGATATGGAGTTTATTCATTAGTACTCATTACATTTTTATTAATTGTTTTGTTCATTTCCAATGAATAAGCTCCAAATGATCTTGGTACCAATGTCTTTCCTCTAGCATTTCTCATAAACTATTAGAGTAAGGTATTAAAACTTTTTTTTTTTTTAATTTTTTTAAATAATGTTATTTAATAAATTGTTATACAATTGTTATATAATTGGGATAATGTGGTAGTCAAATTTAATCCTTAATTTTTTTTTTACAATGGGTTAATCTAAAAATTAATTTTTACTACCACATCATCAAATTGTAAGAGTAATCTACTAATTTGCGTAGCTATATATATATATATGTTGCGCATGGGCAGCCACCCCTTTGGGGTTGGCCAGGCCACCCCAAAGGCAACTAGGGTGGCCCGAAGGCCACTCTTAGTTGCCTTTTCTACCCTGATACTCTTATTCCCCGTATCCTCATACCCACTCATATGCTCAAGAGTCCCCTCACCATCTTCTTCTCTCGCTTGTGAATGTGAAATTATAGCCAAACTCGTTCTAGAAGTGGTTCCTCTTGCTGCAACACTCGATTTCGCCCTTATTCTGTTCTTCTGCATTCTCTGTGGAAGACCCATAATCTCCTTCAACCTCAACCCCCTTCGAACTACTTACTAGAAAAGATACTCGTGACATCCCTCCATCTTCGTAAAATTTCGCACTCCCATAACCGTTATCGGCCTCATCTGTCCCAGAGATGAACGGTTTAGCGGCCTTCTCCTTGCTCCGGCATGTCCTCATTGGTTGGGGTTGGCTGCCTAACCGATAGTGACCCCTTCGCTATTTTCTATTTTTTATTTTAAAAAAATGATTTTTAAATTTTATGTATTTATTTTATTATAATAGATATGTGTTGATTTTTTATTGGGTATGACATGAACCCCCTTCGAACTACTTACTAGAAAAGATACTTGCGACATCCCTCCATCTTCGTAAAATTTCACACTCCCATAAACGTTATTGGCCTCATCTGTCCTAGAGATGAACTATTCAGCGGCCTTCTCCTTGCTCCGGCATGTCCTCATTGGTTAGGGGTGGTTGCCGGTTCACTATTTTCTATTTTTTATTTTAAAAAAATAATTTTCAAGTTTTATTTATTTATATTTTTTTTATTGTAATAGATATGTGTCGATTTTTTATTGGGTATGACATGGTAAACTAACAGAATCTGTTAACTTGATCTTGGTGGACGAAAAAGAAGTTTAGGAAATAATTCGTAATTATAATTTACCACAAAGATCCTCCTTGAACTTTTTATACCATAAAAAATAATTTGTAATTTAGGTCAACTCTAAGGACCAATAATACGGTTATCCCTTAAAATTTTAATTCTTGCTAAAAGAATTTGGTTATTGGGGGCCAAGGCCAACGTTTCAAATTCCGGGGGGTTTTTTTTTTATTTAAAAAAAGAAAAAAGAAAAACGAAAAAGAAAAAAGAGAAACAATGAAAAATAAAAGAAGTTCAGGATTTAGGCCTTATCTACTTCATTGGAAGCTGAAGTAGTGCTTCGCACAGACTGTAGCTAAGAAAGAAAACCATGCTGAGCCTCCCAATTGCGTCTTCTTCGACCATCACCTTCCCTCCAAAACCCCACATTTCAATCCCCAAATCCTCATTCAATGGCGTCAGAATCCAGCACCGTTGCACCATTCGCGTGCCTCCCCAGGCAGCGTCGTTCCGGAACCCGGCCTCGTCGGTGGTGATGATGGCGAAGCGAGAGGAGGAAATGAAGGAAATCAGGACCAAGACCACGGAAGAAATCAACGAGGAGGTGGTCGAACTCAAGGGTGAGCTCCTCATGCTTCGCCTTGAGAAGTCTGCCCGCAACGAGTTCAAATCCAGCGAGTTCGGTCGCATGCGCAAAAGGGTACTCTCCCTTTTGGTTCGCTTTTAGATTCTGTGTTTAGTTTTATTCAAATTTTGAAACTTTCTTTTCTTTTTTAAATCCCTGGTTCTCACAAGAGTTTAACTTGATAGGAAATAGTGAATTTAATCGTTTGATTAAGATTATGACACTCCCCTTTGATAGATGAGACTAACTCGTGAAATATATAACTGAAATTGGAGGTAAATTACGTATTCACGATTCGAAATCAAATCAAGATCATTGTTATGGTACCATGATAAATCGTTGTTGTCCAAAACTTTAAATGGATTGGAATCAGTAAATTTAAATAAATATTTTAACACTCTTTAATGGGGTTCTGTTTGGTTGAAGTGGAGTGTTTTACTGGAAATTGAAAGTATCTAGTGATGAGCAGGTTTGGTTATTGAGATTTAGATGGGAAAGGAGCTGGAAATTTTCAATTTTCATGGAAGTTTCAGAATTTTTAGACTATCAGCAGCATGCTGTAGTGAAAAATTATATTTTGTATACTAAACTCATTAGAGATTGATGCTTTTGGTGAACAATGATATGAACATCTGATACTGGTGTAATCTGGTGTATTTTATTGTACTTAATTGAGCATGGAAACTTTGATATCATAATAATGTGGGTTGTGGCCTGTTCAAGGTAGCGCCTAGATGAAGTGGGACTGAGAGAGCTTGAATGCTCTGTTATGCTAAAAAGATGACATTAGGAAGGTTCTAGACGATTGGTTAGTTTTAGTTTTAGAAGAGTTATCATTCTATGAGGAGTAGGATTTCGGTTCGAAGGATCGGAAATGACACCAAGTTTGATGGGATAACTTTGACTAATCTATTTTTGAATGCTTCTGGTCCAAACTGTGAAAGAAGAGGAGTTAGGGGTGCCTGGCAAAGCTGGATTGTATGATTCGGTGGAGTGGAAAAGGGCTGCTAACTCTTCATAATAGCAATTGACAACTGTTTAAAGAATTTATGTATAGAAAAACGTAATTTAAACAATTTTCTTCGTTAGCTCAAGCTGCTAACTATATGCCAAAGACTTAAAGTAAGGTGGGCAGGAAGGATAAGGGGAGATATGGCCCGGCAAGTAGTGCCACTATGCTTACACTGGAGTGCTTAAACTCAGAGCCTTGCTCCAGTCGGATACCTCTGAGTTTGTGGGTCCGGTGTCGATGACCCTTTTTGGGCGCTCTTCTCGGCCGGAGTTCTCGTCGCCGGTAGGTTCTGGGTTGCTTACGGCCTTGTCTTCTTCCGGGATTGGGTCAAGTAGCTTGTAGGAGGCCCGGGTTTCTCCCCCTTCTCCGGCGCCGGTGGTTCTGGATTCTCTTTCGGCTCCGGCTCTTCTGCCTAGTAGCTCAAGTGTTGGTGTTTTGGTTGCTCAGGCGGCCCCTGTTAAGCCGCCCGTTCCTTTCACCTTCCTCCCTTTGTTGGTTCCGGAAGTGGTACCTTCGGTGACTCTGGTTGCCCCTGCGATTCCGGGGAGTCGTCTGGTGAATATTGCTGGGTCTGATTCTTCTGATGGTCCTGGGTTTGTTGCTGCCCCACTGCCTAGCAGTTCTGGGTTTGCTCCTCCGGGTTCTGTCCCCTTGCTGGTTGGGTTTGGGTTGGATCCTTCCTCCTCCTTGTCCTCTCAAGCCCCTGCGGCACCAGTAGAAAAGAAGAAGTTTGCGCAAACCCCTGTGGTTCCAGTAGAAGAGAAGAAGTCTTCTGAAGGTTTGGAGGCTCCTAGTTGGGTACCAGAGTCTGGTGTTGCCCCTCCGTTATCCGCTGGAACAACTGAATTGGGCGAGAAGATCTCTTCGGCTGAGAAGTTGACGCCGGTGAGGGAGCTTCCCGTTGAAGAAGGTTACAGAGCCTCTAGAGAAGAAGGATCCGCCTTTTGTTTGTGACCAGAATGGGGAGAAGGAGGCTTGGAAGAAGGAGGCAGAGCTTTGGGGGAGGATCTCTAAGATGTATCCGGGGGTGACTGAGGAACAGAGACAGAGGCTCATTGAAATTTGGGGCAAGATGATTGAGCGCAAGAAATGCGAAAGTAAGTGGGAGATTCGGAATCTACAAAGTTCCGTCAATTACGGAGACATTAAAGCTTATTCGATGTGTAGGAAAGACAAGGCCATTAGGTCATAGGGTTGTATGCCTTGGGGGTTCTTGTGGGTTGTTCGCTGGTGCTCTTTTGGTTTTTAGGTTTTTCTTGGTTTTTTTGAGTGCGTTGCTTGGGTTCTTTTGTGGTTGTCTTTTGGGTGTTATTTCGGATTCCAGGTTTTGTCTTTGGGGCTTTTTGTTGGGTTTTTGATCGGGTTTTTTCGGGTCAGCTTTGGCTCTCCTGTGTATATTTCCTATGTACGTAGAGGCATCTTACGCTTTCATTTCTATAAAATTTTACTTATAAAAAAAAAGCAAGAGAGTAGAGCCTTTGAGGGCGTGCCTTTGTCCTTTGCTTCTTTCAATAGACTCTTACAAAAGCCTTAAAAACTTCAAAAGTTTGGTTAAGGAAGTTTTAAAATTTTTTAGGTTGTTGGAATACGGTTTTAAAATTCAGTGATTCTCAAAGCTTCAATTTTTTGTTTGAAACTGTCTCTAGGCCACTGCATACTGGGATTGGTGAATTTAGTTGATGCACTATTACTGTGGTCAGGTCCTCTATGCGAGTGCCCATGGGTTTATACTGTTATATTTTATGCACCGTGAAGTGTGTGGCATGGGCTCAAATTCTAACAATTGTTTATGTTATGTATATTTTTTGTTGGGAGGCAGGATGAGCAAGTAACCTAGTACTTAAATACATTATCAAGAGAATGGTAGTGATTCATCTAGCTGTAAAAAGATGCCTCTAATTATGTTTATGTTACATGTGGGTAAAGGGTTTGATAGATAAGTGCAGGTGGACAATCTTCTAGCATATAAAAGAGCATGCCTTAGTTTTTACCAATTCCAATAAATTTTATGTAGCAACCAGATCTGAGTGGATCCAATAGTATTTTTGCATACCTTGCAAACCTCCATGATAGTTTGTGTCTGCCACCTTTTTATGTGTAATTATAAGAAGGTGAGTTGTTTGCTTTTTCTGAAATATCCAATTTGGTACTATTTTCTCCTGTTCTCCCTTTCTAGAGTACACAATTTATGTGACATCATATTCTTTTTTATGTCTTTGGAATTTCAAGATGCAACTGAGCTACAGCTATTGATTTAATAAGCTTTTCTTGTATAACATTTCTATGCCAATATGTGAAATTCTAAATTTTTTCTTGGACTTAAACTCTATGCGTATTAGTTACCTTTAAAATCTGTATGATGCTAATATGGCGGCTGATATCAATTATAGATTGCTCGCATGCTTACTGTGAAACGCGAAAGAGAGGTTGAGGAGGGAATCAATAAGAGGTTGTCAAGAAAGCTCGACCGGCAATGGAAGAAAAGCATTGTTCCCAGACCACCTCCGTCCTTGAAGAAGTTTCGAGAGGAAGAAGCAGCAGCAAAAGCAGCTGCAGAAGCTGAGAAATCTGCCTAAGCTGATCCAGAATATTATCACAATGAATATGATGTTCTTTCATGGTTTAGAGCGATGCAATTTCGATTTCAAGCTTTTCTTTTTCCCCCTCTTTGAGTGCATAATGCCTTACTGCTGGTAGTGTAATGTGTTTTGCCCAACCCCCCCCTCCAATTGTTGCTTTCTTTTTTCAGGTTTTATTTCCTGAAGTCTAATCTCATTAGAATGTGGGATGACATTGCAAAATCTAGGTTAGTATTTCTTGAAAATATAGAGTAAATGCTTGTTATATTGCTTATTGACATCGGTTTCTGTATGGCTCTGTTTGATGCATAGGAAAGAATTCTTGGGAAGTACGAATAAAGGGCAAATTTGCTAACAGTAACGGATTAAGATGGCTTCGACATCATTTAAGCAGGCTAGATGGTTTAATTTCTGAGCAGTTTATGGCTGTAGCTGCCTAATATTTTCGTGTCATGGATATGTAACACATGTTTGCAATGAGCTAAAAAAGAGGACAATATTAGCCAATATCTGCCATAAAAAAGCCCATCTTGAAGAGGCATGACATTGAACCTGCCCTAACCACTATACAACAATCATGCTGATAAAGTACTTTACGGTGAGAAGTAGAAGTAGGGTGACCATTCGAGTTTATAAGTCAGATTTTTGTCGAGTTATGGATATAAGATTATACAATTTAATTAATCATGTCAAACACTTCAACCGTGATCAAAAGGCAATCAACCATTTCAATCTTTTCGCAACAAAAATAGTGACCAAGTTCTCAAATTATTCATTTTCAATTTGGAGTAGCAATTCGTACTTGCATGTCTTGTTCGAGTTATGTCGATGCATAATTATAAGATAATATAGGTCAACCAAATCCGATTAATTAATTAAATGAGATCAGACCCTTTAATCTTAACCTGTTAATTTTATATTGAATTCGCGAGTCGTGTAAAAAATTGTCAGCTTTAGTGTCGCGTATTAGGTTTGGATCATATCGAAGCATGAATATAAGATTATATAGGTCAATCTTAACTCGACCTATTTAATTAAATAAGTTAAATCTTTTAATTATAATTCGCTAATTTCATGTTGGTCCATATTAAATTCGTGAGTTACGAAAAGAAAACTTTCAACCTGTTCGACCTCCTTTGAGCAACCTCTTTTTGCATTATCTCTTGAATTTCGCTATTCAATTGTTGGGTACGGCGTCGTTTGGTTCCCAACAATTGAACTAGAATCCGACTGAACTAACCCGCTTCCTGCTTCTTTCTCTTCTCTCAGACTCAGACAATGGAAACCGAAGAAGAAGAAGAAAGACTCTCACTCCCAACCTCAAACCAAACCCTTACAGACCCAACCCTCCACCAAAAGCACCAGTCAATGCTCGCGCGCCTTTCCAACCGCCACCAAACTCGCGTCGATAACTCACTCGCCCGCCGATCCGACTCGGATTCCAACTCGCCCTCCTCTGCCTCCGCCTTCCTCTCCCGCTTCTCCGACTCCAAGCGCTCCATCGAGGCCCATATCGTCCAGTCCCGACTCGACCACCCCACCGATCCGAGCGAAGTCAAATCCCACCTCGACTCCATCTCCGCCTCTATCTCGGACCTCGAAAAGCTCGTCGCCGAGAGCTCCTTTTTCTTGCCCTCCTACGAGGTCCGCTCCTCCCTCAAAGCCGTCTCCGATCTCAGACAATCCCTCGACAATCTGAGCTCCGAGCTCATCCCCAAAAAGAAATTCGCTTTCAAGAACAAAGCCTCCAAGAGAGACCCAGCCACTGAACCGAAACAAACCAGGACAGAAGAAAAGTCCGATTCCGTTTCAACTTCGCACGAGAAATTGGGTTTCCAGGTGAGGGATTCGCCGGGTTTTAGAGACAAAAAGGGTGAGATTTTGGTTGAGAATTTCAAGGGTTCCGAGATTGGAGAATTCACGGTTTCCGATCTCGATTCTTGCGAGGTGAAGTTGATTGGTTCCGTGAGAGCGTTATTTGTTCATAGGCTGAGGAACTGTAGGGTTTATGCTGGGCCGGTGATAGGCTCGGTTCTGATTGACGAAGCTGAGGGGTGTGTTTTTGTGATGGCGTCGCATCAAATTCGGATTCATAATGCGAAGGGGTGCGATTTCTATTTGAGAGTGAGGAGTAGGCCGATAATCGAGGATAGCAGTGGCGTGAGGTTTGCGCCGTACTGTTTGAGCTATGAAGGTGTGGAGGAGGACTTAAGGGATGCGAGTCTGGATGAGGAGACGGGGAATTGGGCCAATGTGGATGATTTCCGGTGGCTGCGCGCGGTTCAGTCGCCAAATTGGTCACTTTTGCCGGAAAATGAGAGGGTTCGGATGGTTAACATTTTGGATTTGGGAGGTGGGATTGAAGGCAATTAGCTTTTGGTTCAGCCTCTTGTATTTAGTGAGTGTTTGAAAGAGTTTATTTATTTGATTATTTTGTTGGGTTCTTTGTTGTACTTGGTATTTGGATTGATGCAAAATATATGATTACCAATTTTTTTCAGTGCTTCATTTTTGTGATAATGCTTTTAAGTTGAATATGATAGTGCTACTTGCTGGTAAGTTTTTGCTATTTGTTAACTGGCTTGACCATTCTTAGCTCTTAAATATATGTATGTATGAGAGTATTCATAGACTTGTGGTGAAAGGAGTTAACATATTGATACCTAGGAGTAATTTGTATAGTACATAAGTTCCATCTCCAAATAAGTAGGTCAAATGCAATTCGGAGTTAAGCATGTTCTCTATTAATGGTTTGTGTTTAGGTTTGACCCAATTCTAAATCTTCTCCTGGTTTATATCGTCCTCTTGACATGGTTTATTATGATAATGCTTTGCTGATGGTCGATGGATGATTGCTGGTCTGTGGAGGATGATGTGTCTCTTTCCTCAGTCTTGAGTGTTTCCCCTTCTTTTCTTTGGCTTAGAACAGTCCCTTATTCATAGTTGTCTCAAGGCGCACCAAAATAGATACATGTTCACTTTAGATCAAAGCTATATGGATGAGAGAGTGAAGCTTGAAACTTGAATTGTTAGTGAAGGAATTTAAGAGTTGCATTTGAATTAGTTTTTCGTTAGAAATGGTTCTGTTAAATTGGTGCTTTCTTAACTGAATTATATTCCCTGCAATCAATTTTTTCCCATGTCTCAATACTACACATGACATTCTGACTGTTGGAGGTGCTATGTCTAGAATAAGAAAGGGATGTAGCATTAATGCTTACTTTTTTAGCCCTTGAGGGAATATAAAATGTTTTCTCATATTGGTGCATGATTGGAGGTGGATTCCGTATTTTCCTCTTTTTTTTTTTTTTTTTTCAATGCTTTGTATTCCTTTAGGGAGGTGAAGATAAGTGCTGATGGATTCCTTAAAAAAGACGATATTTTGAGGTCAAAACTTTTCACAAAGTTCTACTTTTCAACGTTGACTCTACTTTTCAACATTGACTCCTGCTTCCCTTGGAAGAGAATTTGGAGGACAAAGGCTCCTATGATGGTGGCTTTCTTCACTTCGACAACATTTTCATGAAAAATTCTCACTCTTGATAATCTTAGCAAACATCACATTATAATGATAGATTGGTGTTGTATTTGTAAGAAGAGTAGAGAAATCGTTGATCAATCTCCTTTTTCATTGTGATGTCGCGGAAGATTTGTGAAATTTGGTTTTTAAGATGTTTGGAGTAGAATGAGTTATGCTTAGACGGTTAATGAATCTTTTGGCTTGTTGGAAAGGAAGGGTCGGTCTGAATGATTTTAAAATCATTTGGAATTTAATCATTTCTTGTTTAATGTGGTGCACTAGAGAGAAAGGAATACTCGAAATTTTGATGATTGCGAGAAGATGAGTTCAGATCTACAACGTTGTTTTCTCAAAACCTTGTTTGAGTGGATCTTTGCATATGCATTTCTCAATATCTCTAACTTTATAGATTTTTTGTTCTTGATTTGTTTGTTTGTTTGTTTGTTTTTTTTTTTTTTTTTTCTCCTTTATAATTTTTGTGTACTTGAGTTGTGCCCCTTACACTTTTTAATGAAGTTGCTTTACTTATATATATATATATAAAAAAGAAGTGCTGGGCTTTGAGGAAGTTCTACTCTAATGCTAAGATTGCTTCTTTTCTATATGATATATATGATGCTTTAACTATGATTCATTCATTCATTCATTCTTTTGATGCTTGCTAGGTTTAGAGGGTTCCCTGGACAGCTTCAAAATTCAAACATAAACTCCTCCTATCTATACTCCTTCCCCCTCCTGTTTTGAAAAACTTACCTTTATATATATAACAAGGATTTTTGAAGGAGAAAAAACTGGGAAAAAACCTCCATTATAAGACATATTCCATTTCTGCTGTTCATTAGATGCTAGTAGAGAGAGTTGAACTCAAGTGTTCAAAGTGATAAATCACTGATGGTAGCTTCGCAGAGTTGGTTGGATACTAGAAGAGAGTCTCAAACCCTCTACTACAAGATTATTTTATTGGTTCAATGGGCTTCCAATAAAAGACTCTCTCAAAACACAAAATATTCAAAATTATTTTCACCTCATCTAAAAACAAGAAACACACACACACACACACACACACACACACACACATATATATATATATATATATATATTTGTCAAACTAACCCACTTCTTTGTCCTGAATACGTTAAACAGATGCATCCCTGATTCTTCTATTTCATATTTTCGTTTGAAACAGGTGGAAAGCTTACTGGCTTCAACCATCTGATAATGAAACAAGCACATGAACAGTCAACAGAGATCTCTGTATATTGGTTGTCCCATTATTAAGTATTTCTACCTCTCTGATCTTTCCCACTACTTTCTGGTGCTGGCTAGGCTTGAAAAGCATCCATGTCTTTTTAATCACAATCGGATGACTCGGACTTGACTATATTGTTAGCCTTGTAGACGGGAATCTTGCCAGCAGTTTTTTTTTTTTTATCTTTACTATTCCAATTAAAGAATTACATGTTTGAAAATGATGGAGTTTTGGACTTTCTGGTTAACTGTTCTGCATGTAAGTCAAAATCAAAGATCCCTTTGAAGTTTTGATCCTAGTCTTCAAAAAGTTATTTTTTCTCCTTCAAACTTTTGAATAAAGAAAGTAACTTCTCTCTCCTTCAAAATCAAAGATCCCTTTGAAGTTTTGGTAAAGTTATTTATTCAAAAGTAACTTCTCTCTCCAACTACACCAATTCTCCTTTGAAGTTTTTATTATTTTATTTATCATTTTTAAAAAGTTTCATATATCAAACTTTCTAAATATTCCTCTATTTTAAACAGATATTATTTTTTATTGATTTTGAGAGCAACCACTTTAACAACTTTAAATACTATAAAAAGTTGCTCAAAATGATTAAAATAAACTTTATCCAGAAAAAGGGTATTCACAAAATCAATCTAACAACTCAAATATGAATGGTTAATATCTCCTTCAATTACAAAGAAAAAAGAAAAATGAAAAACCAAATTGACCAATTTTAATCATACTGTAAAGTTTTATTTTTTACTTTTTTAAAAAAAGCATTGAAAATCCTGATGAAATCCATCAAGGCATAAACAAAATATTTGATTGAAATCAAACAAAACGGTGAACGGGAGAGAAAAGCGAAGAAGGGGAGAGAGAAAAGTGAAGTGAGAAAGGCGAGAAATGAAAAAAAATGATAAAATATTCAATAATTTATGAAATTTGTGAGTTAAATTTAAAGTGAAATTTTGACCAGAGTCAATATATAGAAAAATTATAAAGAGTTTTGTGAAGTGAGGTTTTCTGAATTTTTTTTTTATCAAAATTTGGTGAAAAACTTAAAATAAAGAACCCACTACGAGCATTCCTAGCAGCTTCCCTTTCCTTCCTCTTCATTTTCCTTAAATGTAGGGAATAAAACTACTTTTTGCTTCCCTATCAAAAAACACCCCACAGCAGCTTCCCTTCATTTTTCCCTATATCATTAAAATATTATTTTGTTACTTTTACTTTAATTAAAAGTAAGAAAAGAAAAAGATAAAGTAAAAGAGATATTATATTTTTAGAATAAACAATTGAATGGGATGTGAACAGTGCTTCCCAATGCATTGGGAAGCACTGTTCACTTCCTAGGGAACAGATCCCTTGTAGGGAAGCTGCTAGTAATGCTCTAAGAATGCCCTAATACCGCCCCTACAGCATTGAAAATGAAGGAGTTTTGGACTTTTTGGTTAACTATTGTTTATGTAAGTCAAAATCAAGATCTCTTTGAAGTTTTGATCCCAGTCTTCAAAACTTATTTTTCTATATTTAATTAGGGAAATGAACAGGCTTTAAAAAAGCTGCTGAAAGTGAAGATTGTGATATATATATGATATTTTTAAAAAGTGGGTAGAAAAAAAAGGATTATTTTAACTAAAATTTAGAAAAGCTTTGTCTTCAGACTGGTGCTAATGCTGTAATACCAGCTCCTTCAGCATTGTCAAAGTTGGATTTGGCAGGATGCATGAGCTTTCTATGTATGATATGTCGGAGCTATCAAAAGTCAGAACCTGGTAAAGACTTTCTGCTTTCCAGCCCATCTGTAGTTGTCTTTTATGAAATCATATAGACAAAATAATTATGCTCCGATCCTCACATAGCTTTCAAAATCCTTTTCATTTGACATGTACATATCACATATGTTAAGACTTTTTTTTACCTAAAACATGCACGGTTCAAATCAGTTTATTGGATTTGGTGCCACGTGCGATATCAGCAATCAAAAGTTCCATCGGAAGGAGAGACCTCAAAGCAAAATTATAAGGGTGCACTCATGGTAGCCTCACTGTTTTTAGCCAGAAGGAAAAGAAAAAGGAAATTAAAGAGAAAATATACTTTACTCCGGTTCAAACAGACATAAAAACAGGTCAAATGAGGGTGGGGTTTGGCCACCACAGACAGGCTATGGAAGTGGCTTAGCCACCTTTTTTTTTTTTTTTTTTTTTTTTTAAGCTTTTAAATTTTTAAAAGTTATTATTATTTTTAGTTTTTTAATTTTTAATTTGGTATAGAACACGTGTTAGTTTTTTAGAGGTGTTGACGTGGACTTCTGTCAATTTTTAGACGAAAATACCATCTCCGTCTTTAATTATAAACGAGGTATAATCTATGATACTAAATGAACCATATAGGATAAACAATAAAGTCTTTAAACTTTAAGGGGCAAAATTGTATTTAATCCTAAACTTTAAAAGTAAAAATGTCAAAGTAATGATATTTTGGGAGGTGAAATGTATATATATATATATAGATGCCTCACTGTTATCCACCATGCATGCATGGATGCTTTGTTTTCAGATCCCTTCCTACCAACTCCATTGTTCGGCTTTAGTACTCAGCATATATTAATTAAAAATCAATCTCACAAGGTATAATATATTAAACATTGAACTGACATCTATTAATCGTTGCACATGGTGCATGGTAATCCTTCTATTTTCAACTCGATCCATGTGATCGACCAGCATTGCATGCACCATTTTCTTAACCTTTGACTGACTAGCTAGCTAGATCTGTCGTGCTATCAACTGAGATATTCATCTCATGCAGCCACCGATTCATGGGGTCAGTGCTTATCTTTCAACCTCTGTCATTGATTAGAAGAACATTTGTTGCTTTTTCAAGCAATCATCTTCTTACCACCTGGATTAAAAAACCAAAAAAAAAAAAAGAAAAAGAAAAAAGAAGGAAAAATAAGTGCTTATAAAGTTGATCTGTTTCAATTCTCCCCTTCCATGATCATACTTTTCTTTTAGTTAATTAATATCCTTTTCTCTATATATGGTAGATCGAAGACGATGATTCTTTGCAAGATTAGTGCAGTTGATCTTTAAGGTATGTTTACGCCTATCTAATATATCAGTGAAGCTTAAAAAGAAGTCCAAAATATTAGATGTTATCTTCAGGAAATTAATAGATGCCACCCTTCCCCATTTCCTTCTTGAAAATCATCCTTTTGACGATAATAAAAGGTGAGGATGATCATAAGCTTGACTTATTTTCATCATCATCAGGCGATAAGTACAAGCAGTGCCGCAGTGGGTTCATTGTTTTTGTTCTTATGAACTTATATATTGGTTTTTGTGACTCAGATGTACGTGAATTCAAAGGATTGTGCAAAAAGGACTCCGACAACTGATGCTGTAGGGGAACGCTTGGTCTTTTGTACGTGCCTATGCTTAGTTGCATGCAATTTTCTTCCTTTAATTTGTCCCTGAGATCTCCAGGTATGTCAAATTAGTACTCTATATACTTCGAACAAAAGGTGCCTGGATATTCACAGTTTTTGATATGTTGTGTGAAATTTAGTAAGCCATAATCAAATCCTTAAGTACGTAGTGCCAAATTAAGTTTATTTGTTTGGAACTTTGGAGGCAATTAAGCTCTTACAGATGATCATGATTTGTCATGAATCTATACATTTTTTGATATTTTGTGTGAATTAAGTAAGTCACAATTATATCTTATGTAATGAACAGTAGATTTGGTTGGAGGGCAAGTAAATTGCAGATGGGCATAATTTGCGTGTTGTCTTTTACCTCTGTCGACAGATCGATCATAAAATAAGTATGGTCTCAGTTTTTGGCTTTAATTACTGCGAAAAGTTTCTTTCAATTTAGGCTTGCTGTCTCAAGAAACAGATTGTTGGTCGCATCAACAATTTCAACATGTTGGAAGCTTGGTCCATCGATCTGTTAAAAATTGGAACCACACACACATTAAGAGAGAAAGAAAAGAAAGAGATATGATAAATTGATAGAGGATTTTGTATTTTATTATTCAATTTGATTAAAAATAACTTGTTCACATGGGTATTTATATGATACAAATGACCCTTCTAACTTCTTCACATTAACTTCATTCATTTACATCTCATATAACTCTCATGTAATTTTATGTAAAATAACTCTTGAAAATCCAAAAGATACAACTTCTTCAAATTACTTAGTAACTTACAAGAATAATAAAATATTCAAATAAATGTTTTTAAAATTAAGTTTATTATTCAACACTCCCTTTTAAACTTAATTTCTAGTGACTCCAAGTAATTCTTGTAGCTTACTAAAAATCTCATTATTTAGGGGCTTTGTAAAAATATCTGTAACTTGATCATGAGTCTTCACAAACTTGAGTTGTACCTCTTTCTTGACACTACACTCTCTAGTAAAATGATATCTTGTGTCGATGTGTTTGCTTCAATCATGGAACACTAGATTTTTTGCCAATGCAAGTGCCGAATTGTTGTCAAGAAAAACTTTCGTAGCATCCTCTTGTGGCATGTGTAGCTCTTTCAACAATTTCCTCAACCAAATTGCATGACAAACACTTGATGTAGCGGCAACATATTCAGCTTCACATGTTAAAAGTGTCACAATTTGTTGCTTTTAGAACTCTAAGTAAATGCCGAACTCCCCAAATAAAAAACAAATCCAATGGTGCTCTTTAATTTCTATCATCCACATCTCCACCCCAATCACTATAACTATAACCCAAAAGTTTGAATTCATTAGAAGATGGATAAAGTAGACCAAAATTAACTGTACCTTTGGCATAACGAAGAATTCTTTTAGCTGTCTTGAAATGAGTTATGTCCCCAAATAAAAAACAAATCCAATGGTGCTCTTTAATTTCTATCATCCACATCTCCACCCCAATCACTATAACTATAACCCAAAAGTTTGAATTCATTAGAAGATGGATAAAGTAGACCAAAATTAACTGTACCTTTGGCATAACGAAGAATTCTTTTAGCTGTCTTGAAATGAGTTATGGTAGATGCCTCCATATAGCGACTAACAAGCCCAACTCCGTAGAAAATATCCGGCCTTGTGCATGTCAAATATCTCAAATTTCTAATTAAACTCCTGAAGATTGTTGGATCCACAATTTCTCCTACTTCATGCTTTGATAATTTAATTTCCACATTCTACCGAAGTGCTAACAAGTTTGCAATTGTTCATCTTAAACTTTTTGAGCATTTCCCCTGCGAAACTTCATTGAGAAATAAAAATTTATTTCTCCATTTGCTTTACTTTAATTCCAAGATAATAGGACATGAGGCCAATATTTGTCATTTCGAATTCTTGAGTCATTGTTTTCTTGAAATTCTCAAACATACTTGGATTATTGCCTATAAAAATTAAATCATCCACATACAAGCAAACAAGCAAAATATTTCTATTTTTACACACCTTAGCATAAAAAGCATATTCATGAGGATATTTGATGAATTAAGCCACTCTTTTGAAATTAGTTATTAATTCTACTATTTCATGCCCTTGGTGCTTGTTAAGTCATACGACACATTTTTCACGTTCAAAACTTTCTTCTCAACCCCTTTGATGACATAGCCCATAGGTTGTTCAACATAAATTTATTCTTCAAGAATTCCATTCAAGAAAGTGGATTTTACATCCATTTGATAAATCTTCCATTTATTTTGAGCCGCAAGAGAAATTACCATCTTTATGGTTTCCAACTGTGCAACGTACAGGATAAAAAACTTCACCATAATCAATGTCGGGTCGTTGACTATATCTCTTAACAACCAATCTTGCTTTGTATCTCTCGATTTCTCCTTTAGCATTCTTCTTTGCCTTGAACACTCACTTCACTCTAATGAGTTTTTGCTCTTTTGGAATGGTCGTCAACTCCCATGTCTTGTTCTTTTCAATTGCTTTGATTTCCTTATCCATAGCATTTCTCAATTTTTCATCTTTCACCGGTTCTTCAAAACCTATTGGTTCACAATCCGCAAAATGACAATAGAGAGTTATATCATCATTTAAATTCTCTGTTACCTCATAGGGTTCTTTGAGACTTCTCATGTGTGGTAACATTTCACTAGAACTTCATCTCGAAGATGATGACGATGGTGTACTAGAATTTGTTGGTGATGGAGAAGGTGTAATGAACTCTTTGTTTCTTGACTCTTCTTCTTCTTCAAGAAAAGGAAAAGAAATCATATTTTTCTTTCTCTTGAGTACTCTAATCCCAAAGGTCTTCTTCCTTAAACTCTACATCTCTACTAATTACAATTTTGCCGAAATTTGGATTGTAAAGCTTGTAGCCTTTAGAACTTGAGTCATAGCCAATGAAAGTGCACCTCTTGCTTTTATTATCAATTTTGGACTGCTCTTGATTCGGTACGTGTACAACCAATGCTTCCAAAAACTTGCAAATGAGAAACACTTGGCTTTCTTCCGCTTCATGCTTCTTGTAGTGTTTTGTTCCATAGGCTTTTTGTAGGACAACAATTTGATAAAATACGGCACAACCAACAGCTTCCGCCCAAAATTCTTTAGGCATTCTCTTTGTGATGCAGCACGAATAAGAATATAATATAAAATAAAAATAAATCTTGCGTTAATTTAGAGTCTCACCAAAATAATGAATATGAAAGAACATACTAACGTCTCACTGGCCTTAGTAGCATTTCACCACCAAAAGAGAAGAGGAATCATGCCTCCAAGAAACAATTGTTTTTTTTTTCTTCATAAATTATAATCTGTCTATTACAATAGAATATTATGCTTAAATAGGTTCATAGACTAAACCCTAACTCTAACCCTAACGTGACTAACTTTAGGCCAAGCTCATTATTGAATTACAAATAACTTAAACTAATATGACTGACTTTGGGCCAAACCTATTATTGAATTACAAATAATTTAAACTTTGGGTCAAGCCCATAATTAAATTCAAATAGAATTAATAATTTAAATATGCCTCGAGCCATATTGAAAATTGTCCTATTCTTTCTTTCAACAACACCGTGGCGATCTCAGAACCGTTAAAGGATGAAGAATTTCATTTGCTTTCCAAAATTCTTTAAATTCATTAGATGTGAATTCGCCTCCTCTAGCAGATCTCAAGGATTTAATACAATAACCATTTTGTTTTTCTACAAAGACTTTGAATTTTTTGAAAACTTCAAACACTTAAGATTTTTCCTTTAAAAAATAGACCCAAGTTTTTTGACTAAAGCCATCAATGAAAAGGAGGAAGTAACAGCTTTTACCTAATGGAGATGGTTTAATTGGCCTACAAACATCCACATGAACAAGTTGAAGCGGCTCATTTGCCCTTGTAGTAGATTCTTTTGAAAAGGTTTTTTAGAATTGTTTGTCGACAAGACATTCTTCACAAAGTTGATTTGGTTGACTAATGGAAGGCAAGCCATTTACCATATTCTTTTGTGCTAACAATTTTAATCCGCCAAAATTTTCATATCCAAGCCTCAAATGCCAAAGCCAAGATAAATCTTTCAAACAAGTCTTGAGACATTTAGCCACATCCGTTTAAAAATTTAATAAAAACATTTTATTGCTTGTCATGGGAACTTTAGCTATCAAATTCTTCTTGTTATTTCTTAGTATAAGACTACAATTTTTCATATGAATTTCATAGTCTTCCAAGAATTGTCCAAAGCTCAAAATATTACTTTTCATACTTGGAACAAAATAAACAATTGTAATAAATTGATGTTCAATTCTCCATTTTTCAAGCGGATTAAGATTGTACCTTTCACTTTTACTGGAACTTTAGACAAGTCTCCAAAAGTAACATTCCCGCTCACCAATTCATCAAGTTCCACAAACTTGTTTTTGTCTCCACACATATGGTTGCTCGCCGTGTTATCAGGATACCACAAGTTCTTCTCTCATCTTTCTTCTCCTTTATAAGCTAGCAACAAAGTGGACTCCGGTTCCTCATTTTCAGTATAATTAACTTTCTCTTCAACATTGTTAGTGTGGCTTCTACACTCCCAAGCATAATGACCATATTTTTGGCAATTATAACATTTAATTAACTTGAGATTTATCATACATTCTTTCATATTGCTTCAAATTATTTCATCTTCCTCGTCCTCTTGATGCTTGACCTCTCTCTTCGTAATTAAAACTATTACGTCTGCCTTTTTTCTTCCTCTACCACGGCCATGGCCTCATCTATGTCCTTGTCCTCTTTGACTCATTTATTGTTCTTCTTCTTTATCTTTGAAACAGATCTTTGTAGCTAGAACTTGTTCCAATGGCTCTTATTTCTTCTTGTTGAGCATTTCTTCATGGGCTTGGAGAGATCCCATGAGTTGATCAATACTCATGGTTTCTAAATCTTTTAATTCTTCAATAGAGACAACGATATAGTCAAACCTTTATTACAAGGAATGAAGGATCTTTTCAATGACTTGAACATTCTCAAATCTTTCTCCGTATCTCTTCATTTGATTTACTATGGCCAACACCCTTGAAAAATAATCTGCGATTGACTCGGATTCTTTTATTTGTAAAACTTCAAATTCACCTCTTAATGTTTGAAGGTGAACTTTCTTCACTTTATCAACTCTTTAGTAAGAGTTTTGGAGAATCTCTCATGCTTGCTTAGAGGTAGTTGCATTCGTCACCTTCTCGAACATAGTCTCATCCAAAAATTGATAAATAAGGGGCAATCATTCTTTCGAACTTTCTACAAAGCTTCTCTTTGATTAGGACTCAAAGGAGCTTCTTCACTAGGCTCATCATATCCTTTTTCTACAATCTCCCAAGTATCTTGCGATCCAAGCAATGCCTTCATACGAATGAATTAATGATCAAAAATGTCTTTGGAAAGGTGATGGAAATGAAATGGAAAGGTTGAATTGGTCATTTCTCTAGGATCAATAGGCAGTGCTTTGATACCAATTTGTTGGAAATTGGAAAACCACACATATTAAGAGAGAGAATGAAAAGGAAGAGAGACAATAAATTAATATATAACTTTGTATTCTAAGCCAGAAAGCCACCATCTCTGTCTCCATCGTTGGCAGCCCCTCTCTTCTCTGTCCTCAAGCACCACCTTCCGGAAAGCTGCCTTTTCTCAATCCATCCCTTCCCTTGAAAGCTGAAACCACAAACATTCTCTTTATTCTATGACCCCTGAGTGTATCCTTGGTGTACAATATAGCGGTTTTGATCCCTGCTACTGATTTCTTTTACTATTGCAATAACCTGTTTTAACTAGTTGCTCCCACTTTTGAATAATTTAGCAAGGGTATTAAAGTTAGATATTTGTGTACGCATTGAAAAGAAATTGTTCTGTGGGGTATATGTTAGTCTCTTATCATAGTAGATATTATCAGAAAGCCGAAGTATGTACTTTTAATGCACTCATCCTCTAGTGTGCTCCAAAGACTTTATACTCCTATTTTGGTAAAGAGCTTGTAAACCTATAATATCCAAAATCATGATATTGTGGAGTCAAAGCTTTGTAGGTGTTCTTGTTTCTTATCCCTTGTAAATTGTCTTGGATTTACATACTGAAGAAAATGATGAGAGTAAAATATTTGTTGTTATTTGTAATTAAAAATAACTTGCTTACATGAGTATTTATAGGATACAAATGATCATTCTAACTTGTTTACATTAACTTCATTCATTTACATTTTATATAACTATCATGTAACTCTTATTAAAATAACTCTTGAAAACCCAAAAGACACAACCTCTTTAAGTCACATAGTAACTTACAAGAATAATAAAAGACTCAAATAAATGTAACTAAAATTAAGTTTACCATTCAATACTATCTACTCAGCATTATACTAGTTTCGACCGCAACAAGTGTACAAAATTCGGCCCTTAAGCCTCTCTTCTTTTGAGGGAGTATAATGGGCTAGTTTTAAGATGGTCCTAAATCTGTCAACTGTGACTTTAATATATATTTGGATTGGGTCCAATTTGGTGTGGCGATTCGTGTTCGTGTGTTGAGTTTGAGTCGTGTCGAAGTATGAGTATAAGACTATATAGGTCATTCCTAACTCGACCCATTTAATTAAATATGTCAAACCTCTCAACCCTAACTAGTTAACTTGTTAATTTTGTATTGAGTTGTGTCGAGTTTACAAATCATATCAAAAATTGTCAGTCCTGTCTAAAGATGTAATGGATAAAGCTAGGACCGATCAATCGATTGCCCATATTAACTTTAACTGAGCACCAATTAATGAATGGGATTATATGCTTTGGATCTAATCCATTTAGCCAAACTTGGTAATTAGGGAAATAATCTTATAACAGAAAACTCCTAGTTTAGTTTGCTAGCTTTGATGTTTGGCAAATCCAGTTTTATATCATCTGCTTGAAACATATGGAATTCTAGATCCACTAGGATAATAAAAAGAAATTAATTAAAGTGGTAGCTCAACATGATTAGTACTGATCCAAACAATAAAGAAGGATGAGTCCCACGCCTTAGCTAGCTACAAATATAGGGTTGTTAACCAGGGGCAGAACTAGCTTACGGTAGAAAATTTAAAACAATCTCCCAAATATATATATATATATATATATATATATATATCCCACTTTCTTCATTTTTTTTTTGAAATCTTGCTGCCCACACTAAAGTTTCTGGTTCCGCCCTTTGTTGTAACACTAATTTTATATTCTTCCTACTTTTTTCTTTTTTTCTAATTATATTCCTCCTACTTGTGTTAAATAAACCTGCCTAGATCCTCAATGAGATTAAGGTCTATCATGAAGCCTAAGTACAGGGTTTGGACCTAGCTATATATAGATAATGCCCATCCTTACTCGAGAAACATGCAGGTACACACGAAGTAAACTTCAATAAGCTTTTCAGAAAATGAGTTCCGTATACTTGAATCTTCTTTCAAAACTCAAATAATTTGTATTAATTAAAAGAGGACAAAAAAGGTCTTATTGTTAACTCTATTGCTGTATTAGAAATATTATTGACTAGCTAGATATTGAGCCTTTCCCTAACTTTGATAAGCAACTCAAGCAGGGGTACTAATTAAGCCAAATCTTAGTCATGCATATATAGACAATAAGAACGATGTATCTCTAAATATAAAACTTCTAGGTATGTATGCACGACAGACCAACTTCAAATATTAATTGTATAGATGCCCCCATGCCCCATAACCATTATTTCCCTTCTTCTATATTATATGAGTTTGATTCAATACCTTCCCTTATCTCCTATAAGAATCTGTTTGTTTTGATATAAAATGTTTTCTATTAGAAAATATTTTTCCAAAACATTATTGAACTTTTGTTATTTGGCTAGAACCCTAAAAACATTCTGAACAGATCGATTTCAACAGTTCGACTCTTACATAAAATTATTAACCACCATTGCACTGAAAACATGCAGAAATTCATCAAAAAAAAAAAACATGCAGAAATTCAACTACGAATCGCCAGAAGCCAACACCTTTTCAGCAAAGCAAAACAAAAAACCCTATCAATTGTGTGTAACAGATAATTTCATTTACTGATAAGGAAAATGAAGTTGATATATAACACTTAACTGGATAGTGTATTAAAATATGGTGACTGGTTTTAGCCTGGCCTCCAGCAAGAACATAGGATTTAATTTGGTTGCAATTCAGAATAAGCTTGATATGGTGCTTTCTAAGAGATGAACTTAATTACTCCACTGTAAAGACTTGGGAAGCTATTCGTACTAAGGGTGCTGAAGCCAAATGGTGGAAGATGGTATGGTTTTCCTTTGCTATTCCAAGACATAGGTTGATACTATATATGGCTTGCAATTAGGAATTCTCTAACCATTGGGGAAAGATTGCTGCAATGGGGTTATAAAGGAGAAACGTTATGTTCATTTTGTAGAGGATGTATAGAAGGAAGGGATCGATCACCTATTTTTTCAGTGCTGTTTCAACCGGCTAGAGAACATGTAGGGAGGTATTAAGGAAGTGTGATGCGGAGAATCCTAAAATTTATTAATCAAATTTATTTCCTGTAATCAAATTCTATCAAAACACTTAACGGATTCTATTAATGTTCAACGTCAACCCCAAAAAAATGACAACATGTGTCACTCTTTTAATAAAAAATATATTAAAATAAAAAATTTAAAAAATTTAAAAAATAATTTTTTTAATAAAAAAAAAAAAAGAAAGGGGGTAAGTGTTGCTCGGCAGCCATCCCCCTTTTTAAAAAAAAAAATTATTTATTAAAAAAATTAATATTTTAAGTTTTTAATTTCTTTAATTTTTTAGTTTTTAATTTTATATATTTAAGAGTGACATGTGCCATCATTTTATTAATGCTGATGTGACAAGCTAACAGAATCTGTCAAGTGTTTTGATTGAATTTGACTGCAGGGAGTAAATTAATTTTTTTGGCATACCATAGGGATTTCTAAGTTCATTTGATATAACAGTGAGCTAATTGTAAATAAAGTAAACTGCATGAACTGATTTTGCATTTTTTCCAAAACTAAAAGAGTAATATTGTGCAAAATAGCAATTGGGGCGGTGGTTTATCACATTTGGAAACATAAGAATGATGTTAGGCATGGTAATATGTTGAAATAAGAGGAACATATCCTCGAAATTATCGATTGGGAAGTTAGAATAACTTGAATAATGGAGATCGAGAAATTCAATTATTATTTTTAATATGAATAGGGGTCTTTGCTGTAGATGGGGGCTGTAAGATAAAATTGATGTGATCATAATTATTTAGTATTTGTGTTAAAGTCCAATGAGGAATAATCTCTGATAAGGATCGAGTTTGATTCCAATTATTCTTAGTAGGGGTGAAATTGCGGGCAGATAATAATTGCCCACACTCGATATCCGCATATGCGGATGAGGTTATCAAAATCCATTATTTGCCTATGCAGATGCGGATAGAAGTTGTAGGGTATGCGGATGCGGTTATTAACCACAACCACACTCTCTTTATATATAATATATATTTAATTAAATTCACTAAAACGAGGTCGCTTTGAATTGGGTGAGTTTAGGATCTTTAGTTTATATTAGGTTTTTTTCACTATCATGTCAAAGTAATACCTCACTGGGAGTAGGACTATTAACTAGATTCTTCAAGAAGTCCTAATTAGACCCGGATTGTGACTCCTACCCCAAATTCGACTTGGAGTAGGGTTCTGATCCGAATTTTGAGTGAGCTAGATTTATTCCCAACAGTGAGCTTGCCGATGCTACTATTATCGATCAAGGAGGAGGTGAAAAACATCGGCACCAGCGGTTCCAAATGCACTAATGGCGATAGTTTTGAGGTAGTAGGGCACCATGATGATGTCGGTGTTCATGGAGATGACATCAATGCCATCAACCAGAACGATAGTGTCGAAGTCAATGAGGAGGTCGAAGTTGTAACAACTAACATTTTAGCAGATTTTTTAAGTGATCACCAGGTGAGCTTTGAGAGCCATCCTGGTGGTGACGTTGCATGCGTAGCCGAGGATAGGTTAAGAAGACGTAGCGGCCAATCGTGGTGGCCGGTGGCATGAAAAGTATTTAGGGTCTCGTTCATTCTGTCATTGACGAACTCTTGGCAAGTGCAAAAGAAGCTCGATTCTATTAGTTTAATTAGAAGGATGGGCTTTTAGGAAAATGGTTTACACTTTTGTTTTTTGAAATTTCCTTCATAATTTTGCATTGATTGAAAAAGGATTTGGACGTACTGTAAGTACTGTGATGGGCGTGCCATAGGTAATGGAAGAAGAAATTAACTAAGGGATTTAAGATAGGTTGGTAATTCAAGGAATCCTAGGCCTTTGGTAGGGTAATTCCAGAAACAGTAGGCCTCCCAATCGAATGACAAATCTTTGAAAAAATTATACTTTTGATATTCCTTTTATTATTGAATACAAGGTGCCTTAATTTTATATAGGCTTAAAATAAGAATTTAAATAAAATTACGACTCTAAATGATAACAAGTCTGTCCTTAGGGATCCAAATCCACATCCTAATAAAACTCCTAATCCACATCATAAATGATAAAGTAATAATCTTACATTCATGCAGTTTCTTTCTTAATTCTTATTTTTACGTTGGCAGCTTCTCACGTAGTTCATGTTTCTTAGGTTCATATGGGTCTGTAACAATCCGTAACAGTTTGGCTGCTACAATAGTATGGCATGGTAAAATTATTCGGCGCTACTCTTTTGTTTTTCGGCTTGCAATTAGAAGACGATTGTATACCCAAGATAGGTTGGTTGCTATTGGCTTAGTTCAGGGGATGAAATGTGTTTTGTTTGAGATAGGGAGAATATCGACTATGTCTTTGTTTGCTGCCCTTTCTCATACAGTATTTGATTTAATCTTTGATATAGAGGCAATATTCACTGGGCTCGTACGAACTGAGAGGAGTTTATTCGGTGGATGACCTCTCATAGAGGCAAAGCTTTTCTCTCCATTATGGTAGCTGCTACAACATATGCTCTCTGATTGTGGGAGAAACACAATATTATTCCAAAGGAGAAGCAAAGATTCCGGGTACATTCTTTCAAAGATTTTGTTTTGAGGTAGATCTAAAGTTAACTCATTTAAGGGTATACGTAATTCTTTTAGTAATCAATTTTTAGTTAGGTCTCGAGGTTTTTCTGATATAATCTTTTAACTTAACTTGCCCTAACTTTTACTTCTTTGTAGGCGCTTGTTAATGTGGGGTCTCTTCGACTTTTGGCAGTCTTGTTTTTTAGGGTTGCGTGTGAATCCTTTTTGTTCTTGCTAAGTTCCTTTAATAAATCCTTACTTAGCAAAAGAAACAATCCGTAACTGTTTTCCATTAAATATTGAAAAAAAAGACAAAATACTTTTAATAATACACCAAAAGAAATACAACCTTGCTATAAGCAGGTGATCGCCTCTATGCTAGCTTCAATAAAATAGAATTGATGACTCAAGGTCCTCTAGGCTCTAGCTACCGGGCTAATCTAATCTCCTTCTAATAACCCGATCGATCCTGGCCTATCTCAGCTTTAACACTTTCTTCCAATATTAATGAAAGAGCACCTCATGACCAGTACTTCAAAAGTCACGTATGTAGCTGGGTACACGTCTAGGTGGTCTATAATGACATGCAAACAACTATCATATATATGCTATAAGTGACTAAACAAGATCATTGTCGTGGATGTTTTGTTTGTACAAATTAAGATTATGTATAACATATTTGTACAATATATATAACCATTAACTGTCATTCTCGCTCGCTTTTGCTTGTCCTTAGCTGTGAAGGTGATGTCACTGCCAATGGAAGTTAAGCCAACGTTTAAGGTGTAGTTGTTGATTTGCTAAAACAATTATTTACAAAAGTACTTGATTAGTTTAATAAAACAGTTAAGGACGTACATATGTTCAAACATAAATATTCATCAGATCACATGGCATATATTTTATGGATGATTTTATATTTATCAATTCCCAAAATATTCCTGATCGATCTCATGTTGTTGGTCAAACGGTTGAGAAAACTTGAAGCGTCGACGGACGCAAGTTGATATATATATATATATATCAATTATTGTATATAATTAATTAAGGAGTCACTAAGAAGCTAATTAATCGATGAGTAATTAGAAAATTTGAATCGTCGACCCAAAGTCTTGGCGTAGTTACAGAAGAAAATATAATATGTGCCTTATCATTAGGTGAGAATTCCGTGTGGATGCTTGGGTAAAAAGACCAATAGGGTTCAAGGCTGGATCACCTTTAAAAAAACATACTTTTTTTACATGCACGTAGTTATCATTGAAACGGTAAAGATATGATGAAATTAGCATAGATTTTCTAGACCCCACATCATTTTCTATGGTACGTTTAATTGTGTTTGGGTAATTAATATTGTTTGGTTAATTAAAATTGTTTGGTTAATTATGAATATTTTGGGAAGGTTGAAGTTGGTGTTCGGTGTGTGCGATCACAAATACTATTCACGTGTACTAGACGTAATGGAAGTATCTGTTAATTACTATTTTGGTGGCCTCTTCTTTCACATTATGCACTTGTTTAATCAAGTGCTTAAGGTTGCTTAGGGTGACTGTCACTGTCACTGATAAGAAAGAAAGAGACCCTAGTAGTCCAGGTCATTCTCAGCTGATTTCACTGTATTTTCCAGATGCAAAGAAGAATAATTTCTAAGCCGGCTAGGTGTTACTAGTTCGTTTGGTGGGATTGGGTCAGGCCAGCTTCGAAGCACTTGTAGTCTCCTCCGTTTAGGTCTATTCTGTCATTAGTTTTTAATGTATATGTGTAACGTCCCATATCGCCTGAGTATGAGAATGAAAATATGCTTATATGTATAAACGCACTATTTTTGACACAACGCGTTTTAAATCTGTGATAGCCATGAACCTATTAGAACTCTGCAGTTAAGCGAACTTCTGCGAGAGTAGTATCGGAATGGATGACCTCTTAGAAATTTGGTTTAGGGAAGCTAAAAGCGAATAATATTGTGTCATTGATGTAGATCGTTACAGTACGTGCTGATATGATCACGTCGAGGTTCACTCCTCAGATCGCCCCCTCCTACCCTTTTTACATAGAAAAAAATAAATAAAAATTACATAGGAATGACTATAATAATCCTATTTCTTCCTTGAGTTGCTTGAAGATATATGATGGAATTCCCTAATTAAAGGGGACAATTAAGAAGTTGATAACTTTAATTCATAAAAAGGAAAAAAAAGAAGAAAAAAAGTTGATAACTTTATAATTTGAAGGGACTTCTGGACATCATGCATTAAAGGTAGTGCATGGTTATCAAATCCACTTAATTGGCAGCCAGATGAATTTTCTTCTGAGGTATTCTTTCATGTTTTAGAACATTGATAGCCAATTTTCCTCGGGTTTTCGGAGAATTAAAGTGATCAATACAATATAGAAGGCATGGAAAATAAAACCCGTTTAATGCTCTGTTTGTTTCGACGTAAAATGATTTCGACGAAATCATTTTCAGAAAAAATGATTTTCTCGAAAATATTTTTCGGTGTTTGGTTCGCACGAAAAAATTACGAAATGCAAAAATAAGAGTTTGGTAATTGTCGCAGGAATCCGGCAACGTCCGGTCGCCTTTGCCGGATTCTGGCAAGAAAGTTTGACCAGATCCGGCCAAAATGGCCGGATTCAGGCCGGAATCTTCCGGATCCGGCCGGATCAATACCCGGTTCCATCCAGATCCGGCCGTTTTGGCCAGATCCGACCGGATTGGCCGGAATCCGGCGATATCCCGGACGGAATTTGGTCTGCCGGTGCTGGATTCCGATACCGGCAGAATTCCGGCCGTCTGATTCCGGCGCCGGCAGGTTTCCGGCGCCGACTGGATCCCGATGACCGACAATTGCTAAATTTTAACGATCGGATATCAAACATGCGTGTAAGGACGAAGAGCTTAATTTCGGAAAATGATTTACGGTTTTAAAAATCGTAAATCGTTTTCCAAAAATTAAAGAAGCTTTTACGGTCAAACAGAAAATGATTTTCGTTGACTGTTATTTTCGCCTCAACCAAACACCAGAAAATGCCGAAATCATTTTCCAGAAATCATTTTACGCCGAAACAAACGGAGCATAAGTTGTTTTCTCATTTCTCTGACCGTTATTTCCAAGAATCTGTTTCATTTCGCATTAAAAACTTGTCCTTTCTCTTAATCTAGGCAAGAACCAAACAAAATGTCAATAGTTTAAATGTTACGTACGTGGTGAAGTTAAACATAAAATATGGAGTTATGTTTTCTTCTGCATGCAAAGGGAAAGACAGAAACCCTATACGTGTCATGGGGAAGCAAAGAAAGTCCGAGTTTTAGATGTATTGGGTAGAAACTTAAGTGAGCAAGCAAATCAGTTGTTTAGCTGACAATACAACCAGGATTTTTCTAATGAGTAAATCATTGTTAAGGTGACATCACCGACTCCCTAAATTCTTTTTTATAAAGGGGCCTGCTTCCTCTTTGATTTGTGAAAGATGGTCCACTGGACAAGGAACCTAGCTTAGTTGAAGAAGCAAGCAATCTTTGCTCTGTATCTTTGTGTTTGTACGTAAAATCTGTCACCAGCTTTCGTGAGAAGGTGCTAGCTACTGAGTTTTTAATTTAATTTAATTATTTTTTTAACTAATTCCCATCCTTTCTCTAAACCGTGAGTTGGGATTAATTTTATGAGAGTTATAGTTGTGCCGACATCAAAATAGGAAGAGGGAGAGAAGATGGGGCACACTTTGTCGTCCTTCTTAATTACTTTGACTCTATGTGGCCATTGATGTGATGCTTTAAAAGAAGCTTATGTTTGAAAGAGATAGCTTAAGAAAATGGACACGACCTTGATTTATTTGGACGAAATGGACCCTATATTTTGAGTTTATGTACGAAAAGGCCATCAATCGACTAATTAACCTTAATTTCCTTAGTTTCCTCTACATGCATGATCTACATATACATACATGTAGATATATACATTTATAACTCGCTTTGGGTAAATATTTTTACCAAAAAGAAAACATTGCCACAACGATATACAGGATACAAGCCTTTGCTTCTATCATCTTTAATTTGTGATGATCAAGATCGAACTAAGCTAAAGCATCTTCCTGCCAGGGAGAAAAAGTACGGATAAATGATATCCCTCTCTCGGTGATGAATCTCCCATTACAGACAAAGACTAAAAGACGATGGAAGGCATAAACAAATGCCATTGACAGGTTCTCAGCTTTAACGGAGATTGTCTTGGGGTGTCAAAACGGGGTGGAAATTTGGGGTGTTTGCTGCACCAACTTCTGTCTAACTAGCACCCTCAATGGTCAAATGGGTCACATCGATCCTTTCATGTCCCTACATATCTTAGTAAGTTCTGTGATAAAACCAAAGTTATTTGATTGCCATGGTGCTAATTAAATTTCGAGTGATTAATTATATTTGGTTCCTAAACTGCTTTCATTAAAACCGACAAACGATATATATACACACGAGAATTAACTTGTTACCAACTCAAACACAGCAAATAAACTCCCTACCACTTACATTTCACCTCCAACTCACAAAACAAACCATCCCAAAGATAAAACTCAAATATGTACCGACAAAACCACCAAACAAAAATCACCAACTCAGCTTAGCCATTAGCACCTTCTCAGACACTTCCCAATTACGACAACAGAGATCTCTATTAATACGCAGCCGTATTAACCAATTTACGAGAAAACCCATACCTCCCAATCAATCCTCTTAAGAACATATATATATACTCCTCAGAATTCAACTTATAGCCTGTAATAATGTATTACTCACATGAACTTTAAATGCATGCATTCTTCATGATCTACTTTTCACCGTTGATAAGAAATACCCTTCACGAAAGTCTTGATTAATTTGTTGCTTAATTATGATCATCTTAATTTCCTCCTTGCAAATAGGGCATGAAAAGCGAAACAAGTGACCCTCTGGCGTGCGAGGGTGGCTCATTTCCTACTCTCCCGGCCCTGTCCCTCAAATTTAAAATACTTTTCACATTGATCATCTCTTCCGCTTACCTACTTATATCATCACTGTTTTTGGAAGTCTCTAGATCGAGGTTAATTAATCATTGATTTTTCTTAATTAGTAAATGCGCATTGTTCCAAGAACCAAAGGAGCCTCCATGTTGAATATATATTTTCTTCTACGTATATTGTTATTTGGCGCAATGTGATTCGTAAGCCCATAATAGTAGAGTGAGGTGGCACTAGACAGGAGCCAAACCCCATTCGAAACTGGCAACTAAAGTCGGGTCTACGGCGTAAGGTGGCCAGAAATTTCATAAAGAGCTAGTAAAGAGGACCCATCCATATAAATACGTAAAAAGATTACGAGATCGCCATGCAATCAGTGACGAAATAGGGCCTTTGTTGCGTGCATGGAATGGGTTGGTCCCTCTGACCAGCGAGCGCGATGACGTGCCACCTGTTCCCTGATGTTGACTTCTTGATCCAGCCTGATCATTTGTCTCCGACGTAGAATAATATCCTGATAATTTACCAGTTAATCAACAGTACTGGAAGCCCAATAATGCCCTCACCCTTTTGCATTGCATGTCACGTTTGATATTTCCTCTTATAGCCTCATAAATCTTGTTTAAATGGTTTTTCTAAGCTTATAGTATCTATTTAATTAGCTAGGCCTCCTTATCAAGTTTTCTTTTTTAGTTCCTAGCTCGATGCACAATGAAAAAGAAAAGACGGAAGCACATATATATCTTTAGTGATCATATATATATATATATTGTGTATACAATAAAGAGATCTCCCTTCCAAGATACTGGGGGTCAGATCGATCTACCCTGTCACCCACTGGTGGGGTGGTATCCGACTCTCGGGGGTGGTATCCCACAACCATTTTTTTTAAAAAAATTATTATTATTGTTATTTATTTTTTTAATTTCTTCTATATATATTAATGCCGATGTGTGGCATTAGATTATGAGAGGACTCGAAGTGGTGTACTGTTAAATTATTGGACGCAACATAAATGAAAATACCAATTGCATTTATAAGATGTTTAAAAATATCATTTATGACACTTTTACAAGCTAATGTGACTATTAATGTGATAACAAGACAAATCACATGTACTTAAAAAAAAAAATTAACTCTTATTTAAAAAAATTAATGCTAAAAATTATATTTTTATCTTATAATTATCTCATAATGCTTATGTGACATTTACAATCAACCTTTAGATCGATCATTATAAATTAAAAAAAAAATAATCTAAAAATTGATCGTAACTATCGTACCAGCTTCATGTGATAGTTGCCAAATAAAAATATAATATATAACCAAACTCATTTAAAAATAAATGCCAAAATAAAGTGGATCGATACATGTGTCAAGGCAGGATACATGTGTCAAGGCAGGAGGAAGAAAGGGTATATATGGTACTTGTTTTGCTAGCAAATGGGAAACTAGCACGTCAGCCGGCTTCCATTTATTATGGCCCGGGACAAGAGCAAAGAGTGTATATATACAGAATAGAAAGCTGGAGTTTTAGGTTGGATTTAAGGAAGGCAACCCACTTAAGACAAGGTTGGATTTAAGGGAGGCAGCTGCCAATTCTTGGAAGATTGCAAGTCAAAAATGGGAAGGCCTCCTTCTAATGATGACAGTGGCCTCAAGAAAGGCCCTTGGACACCTGAAGAAGATCAAAAGCTTGTCAAATATATCCAAAAACATGGACATGGAAGCTGGAGAGCCCTTCCCAAACTTGCAGGTATGGATCCATTACACCACTCCCAACTCTCTTCTCTCTCTCTCTCTCTCTCTCTCTCTCTCTCTCTCTCTCTCTCTCTCTCAAGCGAGTCTTCTCTGTGCTTTTACAGGGCTTAACAGATGTGGGAAGAGTTGCAGATTAAGATGGACGAACTACTTAAGGCCTGACATCAAGAGAGGGAAATTTTCCCAAGAAGAAGAACAAACAATTCTGAATCTCCATGCTGTTCTTGGCAACAAGTAATTTCACCAATACCCCTTTTGCTTTATATATAATTGGAATATAACACTTTTTTTAATAACTGGGGTATTCGGGGCTTTGCCTCCGACTAGATCTCCAGCACATCATGCCAAAACGCTCCCTATACATGAGTCAGATAAAATTTGAGCTTTCGCCTGCAGCATGACCCTAAAATAGTGATTTGGACTCAACGGTCGAACTTTAGAATATAACACATTTCTTAACATGTGTACAGTATACCTAGTCTTAACCTCTTATTTTTTCTACTCTACAGATGGTCGGCAATCGCAGGCCACCTACCTGGTCGGACGGACAATGAAATCAAGAATTTCTGGAACACCCATCTGAAGAAAAAGCTTATTCAGATGGGGTTTGATCCGATGACCCACAGGCCTCGAACCGACATCTTCTCAAGCTTGCCTCACCTTATAGCTCTGGCTAATTTGAAAGAGCTTATGGATCACCACTCATGGGAAGAACAGGCTGTGAGACTACAAGCAGAGGCTGCTCAAATGGCTACTCTTCAATGCCTACAATATCTCCTCCACCCCGCAAACAACTTAAACAGTTTCTCTGACATGGAGACTATTAACCTTTTGAACTCACTTTCTTCAATGAAAGATGACTTAGGCCTTCAACCAGTACTCCATGATGATTCAATCCCTTTCCTTCATTTGCCTGACTTGCAAATCCCTTG
Source organism: Alnus rubra (assembly GCA_028654335.1). NCBI lineage: Eukaryota > Viridiplantae > Streptophyta > Magnoliopsida > Fagales > Betulaceae > Alnus > Alnus rubra. Next base: position 21,655 of record JAJPGS010000126.1, on the reverse strand, counting down.
CACCTATCAAACACCGTTAAACAATGGCAATGATATTGTTCAAGCTCCTCCTCAGCTTGAGTTAACGGCGTTTAGCCAAGGGGAAAACTCTCCCATTAATTCTCCATGGCTTGCTTCATCTTCGAGCACTCCATCTCCTTCTGTGGCTCCGCCAGTGACGACAGAGACTTCCATCAGCAATTTAGGCGATGCATGCAGTACTTCAAGCTTCGGAGGAGCCGCTCCTTTCGCTTGGCCTGAACTTCTGCTTGAGTACCCTTTGTTTGATCATGAGATTTCTTAGTTTTAGATGTGTGTGAAAGGTTTGAAGTTGCACCATGCACCACTTTACTCGATCTGTGTATTATTAATTAGTTCTAATTAAGCATATATATCTATACTACTTTTCATTTATGCATAATCCGGCCAGCCTGTTCCTAGTACGTAGTACTTGATCCGTAGGATCGTACTCAAAAGGATGTCTTGAGAAAGAAAATTAGGTGGCAATTTGTTAGCTCAGACGACTAACTAGGGTATGACCAGCTAGCTCGAGAAAGAAAGAGGGAAAAAAAGAAAAAAATAAAAAAGATTTATCATCGGGCATTTGCATTTGAGTTTGAATATCATGCTTCAGGTACTTGTAAGAATTAAATTTGATTATGTTGATGTACGCGCGTGATAAATTATGTGAACTATAACGACAGTTTATAAATAAATTGTAGTAAAAGATTGATGTAATACCCCAAACATTTACCTTGTTTATATATCATTTTCTTTTTTATAGGTTTGTTTTACAGGAAATGAGATCCCATTTTATTCAAAGATAATTGATAATATTCTGCCTGAGATATGGCAAGAAAGAAACATACCATGTTAAATATATTTTTCCCACAACCGACCATTGAGTTCCACCTTTCATTTTGTACAATTTTTGCACACAAAAAGATTATAACAGAAAATAAGATGAGAAAACACCTAAAACGATCGATATAATTGTTTTGATAAATTTTTTTCCTTCTCCTTCCAAAACCAAAAAAAAAAAAAAAGCTTCTAAGAAGCCTAGCTAACAAACAAAACATTTATGGTTAATTTCTTCAAGTCTTGGTGTTCACACGGAAAAATAGCTTCTTTTTGCATGTTCTACTCTTTTTATGTTTATTATAATGTACGTTGCTTATTTTATGTTCTAGTCCATTTATAATATTCTGGGTAAGTTAGGAGCCAACCAATCTTGAGGAAGAGCCTTCAACCTCGATCTATTTCACTTTCTTGTAATATATATGCCTCTCAGAGACTATATAGCATTTTCTTCTATAAGCGAGAGAGAGAGAGAGAGAGAGAGAGAGAGAGAGAGAGAGAGTGTTGACCAAGGCATTAATGTCAAAAAAGTGACGTCGAAGGATTAATTCACAATGATAAGATCGAGGGACCCAAGTAGTTAGGAAACGCAAGTGTTTTCAGAATTTTCTGAGTTGAAAGAGATACTTGGACGAATCAATGTATTTGTGCTGCTGACATGCAGCTAAGCACTTTACACAATCATATTACTTTTCGGACCAAAAGAGGCCACGTCCAATGAAGTGAACGGAATAAGAAGCGCGGCAGAACACATATTAAAGGAAAAATGTTTGCTTTATTATAATTTTCTTACAAATTCACGAAACGTGATATTATATGAATAAAAAAAAAGTTGGTAATAAGTTTTAACAGATAAATTTAATTAATTAATGTCTAATATGATAAGTGACATGTAAATTTATTGTAAAGAATTTATTGTAATACCATTAATAATAATCGAAAAGAAATTAAGAATTTTGAAAATGTTGGCAGTGCATAATGATTTGCAGTTGCTTTCTATATATAATTAATAGATAAATAACTAAATGGTAATTATATTTCAAATGTTTAGTTTGCTTTTTCTCATGCATCCATATATTATCGAAAAATAAAATAAAAAAATGCTAGGAATACTAAATTTTTTTACCAAGAAATGGGTACCAAGATAATTGGAGCTTATTCATTAAAAATAAATATATTAACATAATACAGATGAAAGGTGTACCTAAAACATTTTCAAAAAATATTTTATAATTTTCAAATGGAGAGGAGTTTCACCCTTTTCGTTAGTATAATGTGACCAAATTTCATTTACATTTTAATATATATGGAATTTTAAGGAAAGATCCATGCAAGTGCCTTGCACATTGCCTGCACGTGTGTGCAGGACTTGCTTATTATTTAGGTAAATTAGGTGGTGGCTTAAGCTCCAAACAGCAATAGTAAAATTATTATTATTATTATTTCCTTTCCTTTGAAAAAAAGTGAGAAAATCGATTTTTTTTTTTTTTTAAATAAAAGTTATTTATGAAAAAGACTCCCTTAAATTGATCACATAATTAGGCCCACCATCTATGGAGCCGGCGCTGCGCGTGCATGTATATGCCACACACCTTTAGTATATATATTAATATATATGCCAAATTGCATGTATCCAAAATGGGTATGCATCGAATAAAGGAAGAAATCATTATCATCTTAATTATTATCATGCTAATGGATGGGTTAAAAATTATGTCAAGGATCATCATGATCGATCACATGAAATTAATCAACTGGTAGGTGGTGACGTATGGATGTTGGGAAACTAAATGGCTGGGCTGGATGAAATTAAAAACCAGGCCTCCCAATATCAAAGTTAGGTTTGTGACAGATTTTGAGTATGACTTGATGCCATTAATATATATATATATATATATACAGTTAATTATTTGTGTTTGTTCTTGTAATTAAAAATATGTTTTCCCAATAACATAATGGGACTAGCTAATTGGGAATTAATTAGATCTTTGAAGTCATGTTCTTACACCAAAAGGAGGAAGTTTTAATTCTTGATAGTCAGTGATTAGTAGATGGGATCGATATATATTTTTTTAAAAAAATTGAAATAAAGAAATATATATATATATACCATGGGTAGAACAATGTTCTCACGGAAGACACTATTTCCTGAGTGAGTAGGTAGACTTCGTTACTTTTCTAACAAGGGATTGACTGAAATTAATTCCCATTATATATATGGCTGGTAATTAAGAGTAGAAAGATGGGGATGCCGTGTCACAGAAATCAAAATCCAACGGTGCTGATCGAGGGATCAATTAAGTCCAATTGTGAGTAGGCTATATTTCGAGCTGTTGTAGAAAAGAGTGGAATTACTTGATCATTAAAGTCAAAACGGTCATGCTTGTCAAAGCAAAGGAAAAATATTATATATATATATATGTGTGTGTATAATTATAATATATGAAAATTAATTAAACATGTACGTTAATTACCAAGTAGTTATAAAATAGAAGCCAAACATTTACTACCTAATCCTTCTTGCTTTGATTGGATGATGACCAAAGTTTCCATTATCTTCCATCATAATTTAAAATTTAAAAGCTGCCTGCAGTTGATCATGTTTAATATATATATTGATAGATTTATAGGCTAAGACGCCAATAGACTTATATTAGATCTTATATATATATATTGATCGAAGACTCTCTTTTCATTATTTGAACTTTGAAGTCAAATAATGAAATTCAAATGTAGCTCAAAGATTCGTTGCGATCATGAATGGATGAGCTACAGACTAGGCGTGAGGAAAGCACAGATAGGTACGTGCTATAATTAAGAAAGTTAAAACATGTTTAGAGCTTGAATTCAAGGTGGATAACAATCTTCTTCTTCTTCTAGATCTTCTTCTTCTTCTTCTTCTTCTTCTTCTTCTTTTTCTTTTTCTTTTTTTTTTTTTTTAGAAAAAGAAAAAAGAAAAAAGACTAAAGATTATGTTATTCACACATCTTCGGTACACATACCTTTCATGGCAGTTTTAAAATCTGATATAATTATAATCAGTTCCTCTCTGTTAATTAATTTTAATGCAAAATTATTGGTATATACAAGTAGCAGCTAGCGTACGTTGTATAGGATATGGTTATAAGAAGTATGCAACAAATATTTCCTTAACTTCAACGACGAAGCTACCTAGAAACGAAAAAGGATATGACAAAAAAATAAAATATAAAAAATATTGTTACAATTGTGATTAGTTTATGGTTTATATTTGATAGGGTGAACACCAATAACAAACACACAACATCATTTTTCTACCATTCTTTGTGCAAACTAAATAGGCAATTAATAACAACTTCTAGAAACAAAAATCAACTCACAAAACTGTAGAAAAATAAATAAAGCAAGACACCAAATTTTACGTAGAAAACCCTCCGATGAGACACCAAATTTTACATAGAAAACCCTCAAATGAGAAGGGAAAAACTATGAGACCTAATCCAATTAAATTTTTCACTATCAAAAATAATGAATTTATAATTGTCTTTCCTAGAATAATAGATTTATAGATGCTACGAACACATCAAGAACACAAACATTCTCGCTATTTGCACCTCCAACGTTCCTCTCTCCCGAGTTCCTCCGTTCTACCCTCACTAGCGCCGCCGTTATGGAGTCTCATTCGTCTGCCGTAAACACTAACAAGGATGCGTGTTGATGCATGCATGGCTCCTTGTTTAATCTCTTTCTTGAAACCATCTAACATCCCTTCTCCCCTCTCCTGCTATTTATCTCTTCGTTTAATCTCTTTGGCTATTTCAAAAACCTCGTTTTCCTAATTAACTCGAATGAGAGTACGAGGAAATCCTTGAATTAAGAAATCATGGATATGAATGTAATTAATAATGAGTTGTCACATATTGAGCGAACAAATTCAAAGATACATTGATCATCAAATACGTACTGAGTGTTGTTGACATATGTCCCACAGATGCTGAGAATCCCATAGATCATGCCTCAGATGTAGGCTTGGCAATTCGGGTTGTCGTGTCAACCCGTCGAGTTAGCGTGTCAACCCGTCAGGTTAGCGTGTCAACCCGTTTAACTAATTTGGTAAAAAATGTGTCATTAACGCGTCATAATTATGTTATAAACAGGTTGATGAGTCATAATTATAAACGTGTCATAAACAGGTTGACGAGTCATAAACGAGTAATTAACAGGTCATAAACATGTCATAAACGGGTTAACGAGTTATAGCCTAAACCCAAATCCTATACATTCGTGTCGGATTCGCGGGTCGTGTCAAAATTGCCAAGCCTACTCAGATGTTGAGAATCACGTAGAGATCCCTATTGCTAGCTATCACCTTAGTCATGATGTGATTCATGGAGTCGAGCCAACCAATGAGAATCATATCAGCCCAAATTATAATTCGATCTCTTCACAATCACGCAGATCATAGAGTCACATATCATGATTCACGTCAAGGCAACATATGTCCGACAACTCACGCATATCAGAAAGGAAAGAGACTAAGACTTCAAAACTCACAATCGGTTCAATAAGAAATAATCTCATATGGAAATATTCTTTGATTAATAGCTAGTTGTCAATATATTTTCTGTTTTCTCTTTATTTGATGTTGGTTGCCTTCCACGAATAGGCACTTGTATATATATAATACCGTACGTCCTTTGTATCCATTCATTCAGTAAAAGTGAATCAAATTTACTCAATTATCTTCTATTATTTTCAAGTGGAAAAATCAAAGAATTGATTCCAAGCTTTCCTCTACCGATAAAATACTTATTATATATTACCTTATAAGTACATGTGCAAGAGATTAAAGAGGGAAAATAATCGATAAAAAAAATGTTATATATATCACACTTTTATTTCACTTTATTAATTGATGTGGTACTGTCAATCGTTTTTCAAATATTTTTTTTTCTTTTAAAATAAGAATTTATTTAAAGGTTGATTGACAATGTCACATCAACAATATTCAAGTTCTCTAAATGGACAATTAATCCGTAGTCTCGTAGATGTAGCGCAATGACCCAAACTATGTATGGGTAATTGTTGTTTTATATCTTCTTAAATTTCTCTTGATCGAATTTATCTACTTTTTCATTCTTTTAATTATAGTTCATCTTTTAATAGTCAAATTATTTATTTTTTAATATTGTTGGATAAAGTTGAATGTCTGCTAGTTTAGTTAATAAGATTTTTTGTTATTATATAATTAAACTTATGGGATAATACAGCCATCCAGGAATCCAATATTTGGATGGGCCTTAATTTGTTGACCTTTGTTGCTTAATTGGTCCACATCATGAACTTTGATAACCATGCGCGGAAGATGCTACTCTCACTTTTGTCACTTTTTTTTTTAGAAAAATCTATTTATTTATTTTTATTCTAGGCACACTTTCTTTACTTTATTGTGGAGAAAAATGTGAAACTTGTGATGTTAACCTTTTCTTTTCTTTTTCCAAAATCAATTCTTAAGGCTATTATAGGAAGAAAAAAAAACACTTAAAATTAGAGCTCCACTTCTCTCATGATGCATCTTTGAAATGTCTTTAATTATCTTTATCTTTATATTTATTCAAGAGAAGATTTGATCCGAGAGCTAAGAAATTCATCTGTGCACCCAGAGATGTATGATTTTGGCTGAAACCTTGCACAACAGGGTATCGACCCTAGCTACTTATACAAGGGAGCTAGTCCTCTTGGTAATTCGTTGCAGTTGCTTGCAGGAGTGTTTAAGCTATGCAAATTGTTGCACATATTAACATGCATTTTGAATAGTTATTTTAGAGAGCCTATAATATAATATAATATATTAAAGACATATTACTAAATTCATGTGGTGGGCCTGACTACCAAAGGGCCCATGAGGCCCACCAGCCTATCGAGGATATTAGGGCCAGCAGGCCAAGGAGAAGCTTGTCGGCCTGGCCCAAGGGCCTAATCAACTTGTGGCCTAGGGTTATAATAAGCAAGTTAGGCTCGATTATGATGAAACATTCAGACAATAAGCAATCAAGCCCACTACAACTCGGGTTGTACTCTCTATTGCAGTATCTAAAAATTGGCCCATCTAACAAATTGACATTCATAATGCTTTCTTACATGACATTCTATTCGAGAAAGTTTATATGAAGCAACTCTCAGGGTTCACTCACCCTCGATCTTCAAATCACGTGTGCAAGCTACGCAGAGTCACATATGGCTTAAAGCAAGCTCATTGGGCTTGGTTTACGTACCCAATTAAGATCACTTTTATGGGACAATTTCTCAAGAATAAATTTAAGAGAATTTTATGAATATTATTGGTAGTTCATCTACCAAAATTTTTGAGAGACCTTGTTATATATTGGTTTAACTAAAGGGGAAAAGTCCATTTGACTTATACCTAGATTTTGATTTCTAGTTGTACTATTAGAGAAGGAAAATGCATTTGGACAAATGTTTGTTAATTAAAGCGGAAATGTCATACCAACAAGTACTTTTTTCTCTCAACATGGCCTGCAAAGCATTCCTTTGATATATATTAGATTGATTTTACCTAGAAAATTTGGCTCAAGATGAAGATAGTTCATCTTATTATCTTCTTGTTTTTCAAACTAATTAAGAATCTGTAAAAGTAGTCCGGTTTCTTTCATCGATCTATCTAGCACAAACAGGAAACATGAACTAACAAAGCAGTTTGTCTGTCAGAAACAAACATAAGAAAAACATAATTGAAATTGGTTTATTGAAACACATATGCAAATTACACCACAATATACTCAAAAATTAAAAGTAAAAAGCATAAAAAATCTGTTCTTCCTTCCTCCTTTTCTATTTTTGTCTCTGACCCAGAAGTTTAAAACCAATATTATATACTACAAGAAAAACACTTTTGGACACTCACTGTCTAGCAGATAGGAACATAAAGATTTCTTAGAAGGATTTATAGATGCATATATCACAACTTTAGTTGTTTAGAAGAAGATAGAGCTTAGAATCTATCCTTTGTCTGAAGGCCATATTTGCGTCGCGACCCCTATATAATATAATTGTAGCAAGAAAAATATATAAATGGTGTTCTAAATCTTACAAATGAAGAGGTAATGTAGCTGAAGTTGAGGAAACCAAGGAAGATTGCACAGAAGAGCTGCCTCTTCTGTAGGCAGGTTCAACAAGATAGGCGAAAACTTGAAAGAAAAGCAAAATATATTTTGAAAAAGGCACGGAAATCTTACAAAGAGGGAAAAATCAACAAAGATGTAAATTGAAGACTAATATGCGAACAAATAACAGTACTAGTAGCAGCTTTCTTAAATTTTATTCTCTTCAATAGATGTAGAGAAAATTTCTAAAAAACCCTTTGAATAAGATTTTCTTCTTGTTTCCTAAATTAAGGAAATACCAAGGAGAACCAAAAGTGGTACCTAGGGTTGGCAATTTTTGACACGACTCGTGAACCCAGCGCGAACACAATACGAAAAAAATCGGGTTTGAGTTTAGTATTATCGGGTTCAGGTCATAATCAGGTCAACCCGATTATTACTCGTTTATAATCTTGTTTCGCTGGTCAACTGGCGGGTTGACCCGTGAAACACGATTATGACATGAATCCTTTAAAAAAGAAAAAAAATTAGTGATTCAGATCAGATTTTAGACATTCAGTGAAGAACCCTACTCACACCGCACGCCTCTTAGCCATTTTCAGTGTTTTCATCACTGTATCTACAGACCCATCTCAAAACCACAATCTCCACCATACTTCTCTTGTTTCTCATCTCCACCCAGAAATGGCCTCCTCCTTATCCCTCTCCCAGTCGTTCTCCAACTTCTCCTCCCTGCCCCACCAAACCTCCAGCCCTCTTAGCCCACGCAACCCAAAACCCCTTCACCTACGCACCCCAGTCCCGCAAACCCATCTCCATCAAAGCCCTCTCCGCTCCAATCCTCACGCAAGATGACCTCAAGAAGCTCGCCGCCGACAAGGCCATGGACTACTTCAAGCCCGACATGGTCCTCGGCCTCGGCACCGAATCCACCACCACCTTCGTCGTCGCCAAGCTCGGCTACCTCCTCCAGGCCGGTCAGCTATCCAACATCGTATGAATTCCCACCTCGAAACGCACCGAGGAGCAAGCCCGCCAACTGGGTATCCCTCTCTCGGTCCTCGACGACCACCAGCGCCTACACCGGTGTGAGAGATTATTTGTCGTCAGTGTTCCTACCCAGACAATCTGCAAGACTCCAAGGACCAGATGACCCAATTGCATCTCCTACAGAGCCTTACAAGCCGTGGGTGATGGGGCTGGGGTCATGACCACAAGAAACAAGATCCTCCAGAAGTTCAGAACGGGCGGGTCGTATGTTCTAACCCGATTAATAATCGGGTTGGGTTCATTTTGAACCCGTATATGTAATCTGGTCAACCGGGTCGACATGAACCCGACCCGATAACCCGAATTGCCAAGCCTAGCTGTACCCTAGATCTAGGGAAGCAAAAGTGTAATACCCCGGTCCCATATTGGGAAGAGATGAATAGCTCACATCGAGTGAGTGATTTGTAAAAGATAGATGAATGCTAAGTCTCACATTGCCTAGTTACTAGATGAAACTGGGTTTTATAAGTGATTCTAGAGAAAGTTTCAAATTGACAAGTCCTTTTGGAGTGAAAGCGCAGATGTGACTAACGTTTTTCCTTAAGTCGTTACAAAAAATCTTGGAATAAGTGACTCATATTCTTTTGGACATAGAAAATAATACGAGAGTACCAATATAGTGCCCAGTTGGTGGTATGTTATGCTGTAACCTTAAACCATTATTATTGAAATATAGCCGCACTCCTGTGGATATAGGCACATTGTTGAACCATGTAAATATGTGTCTAGATTTTCTCTTGTTCTCTATCTTTTTCGATTTCATATTATTAATCATTATTGTGCATGATAACAACAAAAAGTGGTTCCTTTAACATTATTTTAATATAAAAAACTTTTTCTTTCTTCAATCATTTATTTAAAACAATATTTAAATGATTTAGGAAAATAATAAGGGAATCTATTGTGGAGTGCATTTAAATAGGAAAGCAAAAAGTGTTTAGTTTCCTAAATTGATGAAAATTTTAAGGAAAACTGTTGTTAATGATTTAATGCAAAGATTAAATCAGAATTAAGAGTGAAATTTGGCTTGACAATTCAGGTTCACGGGTCGGGTTCGTGTCAACCCGACCGACCCGATTACGCAAACGAGTTCGACACGAATCCGACCTGATTATTAATTGGTTGGAACCCGTGACCGGAACACAACCCAATTAATAATTGAGTAATCCGAACACAACTCGATAACCACAATTAATAATCGGGTAACCCATAACCCGACACGACCCTCTTTTTTTTTAAAACCTAAGCGATCAATTTTCAAAGAGAATCTCGCGATCGCAACGAAAAGAAAAAGCAACATAAAACAATGCGTTGGATATTGAATTTTGTGTTTACTATTATCCGACTCCCAAATTGTAAGGGAAAACACAGTGAGCAGCGGAGGCCTCACCGGAAAGAGACCTGGCAAGGGTGCCAAGACGAGTCCTCCTTGCGCATCGCTTCCATTTCCAAGGCACGCTCTGCCTCACTGGCAGTGTCCATTTTACTGCAGCGGAAGATGTTTAGAGTGGATTTTGAGTGATTGATGAAAATGTAACACTGGGTAATGAGTTGTGAAGCTTTTTGGCTGAAACCTCCTGAAGGTAGAGCTGCAGAAATGAGAGACTGAAACTGATGAAGGGCAGAAGGGCGTGCGGGACCTGTAGGTATGCGGCTAGGGTTCAACTTCTCCGTTCACAGTTTCACTAATTCACTTTCTATAATTTTTTTTTAAAGTAACCGTGTCATAATTGGGTTGACCCGATTATGACCCAAACCCGATAATACTAAACTCAAACTCAATTTTTTCGTGTTATATTCGTGCCGGGTTTGCGGGTCGTGGCAAAACTGGCCAACCCTAAGTGAAATCGAGTTGGGATTGTGGCTATTCATACATTTGAATAATTAAGGAGGAAGATTCCATGATTGATGATTGTTTTTACATGGTTTCCGATGGTGATAAGTTAATTATTAGTTAATTACGTTATTAAGTTCCTTTCAATTTGAGTCTGAAGTTAATTTTCTTTTTGGCATATCATTAAGAATGTTCTTCCTTTCATGCCCTCCACACCCAATATCAAAAAAAAAAAAAAAAAGCTTTTTTTTTTCTTCTCTTTTTGTTGTCGAGCTCAATTTATCAATCCTACCTAGTTCCAACGGAGACTAAAACCTTGAAAAATGTTTGAGGTACTACAACTTTTAGTATAATACTTTTACAAATATATGTAATAATTCATATTTTATTAAAATAAAGGTCTAGTGAATTGCCATGTGACAAATTGACATGCTATTTTTCAATGATTGATGTGAAAAGTATTAGGTAGAATGTCACGTTAGTTTGTAAGTATAGTAAGTGGCATCTGGATTGTCGCGTAGCAATCTACGTTTTAGTAGATGACGTAATAAATATTATATGGACTATTAGAATAATTGACCGCATGCGGAGGTAATGATTAGAAGTGCTTGCGAAGAGAGAAGAAATTAGTAAAAGAGCTTGCTGAAGCGGGCGGTTGGAGATAGCTCCAATGCTTAAGTCATTATGAATCAACGAGAATAATCGTAGGGAAATCAAGATATGATTGAAAGGAAGGAGACGAAAGTCTCATTTTACTCGATGCCAGCCTGCCGCTCTTTATAACCGATTTTGCCATAACCGTCTGCTATCACTACAAAAAACTCTACATTT
>JAJPGS010000126.1:0-7500 GCA_028654335.1 Alnus rubra | reverse complement strand
TTGGTCATTTCATTCTATTTTAAATAAAATTTTCGTTAAAAATCAATTTCTACAGATTAGATCAAGTAAAAAAAAAAAAAAAAATCATATTTAGCAAAATAAAAAATTACAATAAATCTTTGTAGTTTTCTCAATGATCTAGATTTAGTTTCAAACTTTTTTATGAGAAAGAACTTGGAATTAAATCTAGGTAGTTTAATAAATTACATGAGTTTTTTTTTTTTTCTAAAAAAAGATAAAAAAAATTTAGCATATAAAGAAAATTAAAAATTAAAAAAAAAAGAAGAAGAAAAATCACTAAAAAGGAAGAAAAAAACCAAAGATATTTCAGGTCAAGTAATCACTACTGCACCACCAACTAAGGGTTGGTATAGGTTTACAATTTCAAAATAGCGATTTTAAAATATGTGATTTAAAAAATTAAGTGTTTGACAAAACTGCAGTTTGACCTTTAAAATCGCAAGTTAGCATTTAAAATTTTATGTTTTCAAAAAATTACCCATTTGCCTGCGATTTGAAAAAAAAATATTTTTTTGTATTTTCAAATCGTAATTTTTAAACGGTTCATTTTTTTGCAATTTGGTTTAAAATCGCACTTTTTATCTATGAAATCTCAATTTCCAATACACCCTTAAAAAATTTCTTCTTTGTTTGCTTGTTTTGTTTTGTTCTTGGCACATGTTCGTGTAAAGGAAGGAAACATTAATTTTAGAGGTACCAACTTCGACAAAATTGACACTTCTTTACATTAATGTGACTAGTTTATAATTGTTCTTTCTATAATTGAGCATAAAGATATTCATTGTATTTATTTAAATTCATTTTGCAGCATTATTTGTGAAAACTTTCTCGTGGAACAATATTAATTGGACAGAATTGAACAACACTCGAACCTTCCCTTTTATTTTTTTTTTGGCACGAGGTCAGATATATATGATATGAAAGTACTATGACAAGTCAGATATGCATAATTAAGAAAATAGGAGTAGGGTATTATTGTTTTGATTAATAAATAAATAAATAAATAAATATATATATATATATATATATATATATAGTAGCTAGTGATATATAATTGAATAGTCATCATTGTCGGGGTTGTCCAGAAGGAAAATAATACAAGAGAGAAGGTAGTGATTGCATGCATGACGCATCTAGGAAAGAAAATGGTGGGTGGGTGCATGACCTTTGAATTCATATCGTCTTTTTATTATTAAGAGCGACACATATCGTCTTTTTATTAGTGCTGACGTGACACTTAACGAAATCTGTCAAATGTTTTAATAGAATTTGACTCTAGAAACTAAATTGTTTTTTTGCCATACCCCAAAGACCTTTGAATTCACTTTAATACGACAGTGAGCGATTTATAAGTTAGTAACTTTTATATAAAATTTCGTTTTGAATTGTATATAGAATTTATATACAAAAAAGTATTTGCACTATATAAAAATTGTAACTTTCATATATAGTGCTTTTAGTAAGCAATTTTTGGCATCTTTGCAGTATTTCTTTTGCTATTTGGAAGTAAAATTTCACGGCAACTAAAGAAAAGAAACGCATATTTGCAATGAGAATATGCACTAATCGATGCTTAGTTATATGCTGATTAAGGTTTGTGATAATCTCATTGCAAATAGGAATTCTCATATAAGCCTAATTCACTATATAGGCCCCTCGTGTCATTAGTTCTTAGCGTATTTCATGCTACTAATTAACTTATTAACTTATCGCCATTGGAAACCATGTAAAAACAAATTAATAACTTTATGCCCACACTTTTTAAAACTTATATATCCTCATAGTCAACAATTAAGCATGATTAGACATAATATTACAAGCATAAATTTTTATTTTTATCATACACTTTTTAAAAATTATCTATCGTCGTAGTCAAGGGGCCAAATGTATTCTTGGTTTTCTTTTTCTTTTTTAGCTTATCAATAAGGTGATCAAGCTCTTCCTCTCAGTATTATATAATTGACCAGATTCGTTTTTATTTTTATTATTAAAAATGGCCGCAAATATCTTTTTCTTTGATAATTAAAAATAAAAATTTATGCTTATAATATTATGTCTAATCATGCTTAATTGTTAACTATGAGGATAAATAAGTTTTAAAAAGTGTGATAATTATTAATAATACCCAATTGATAAAAATAAAAATTATGCTTGTAATATTATGTCTAATCATGCTTAACTGTTAGTGACTTTCGTAGTCAGAGACTTTTTTTTTTCTTTTTTTTTTATCTATTCATGATGTGAATGACTTTATTATACAAAAACACTTACTAATGTGGTGCGTTGTCACTTCAATATGCGCAGAGACTTGTAAAAGCACCATTATTGATATGAATATTCTTTTCTAGCAGGAGATTATATAAAATATTACTCAACAACACCGATAATTGGCAAATGATTGTAATTCTAATTTTTTTTTAATAGTTGTAAAAAGTGATTAATATAATGTAAATAATAAAAAAGTGGGTAATGCTAAAATTACAATAAGTGTACTACAAGTGTATAAAAAAGTTTGGAATTGTTTTATAGGAAAGTGAAAAAATTTTGTTTTATAGTGAATTTTTTATTTAAATAATAATAAAAAATTATTAATGTGATATAAAAAGTGAAAAGAAGAAGAAGAGAATGCTTTTTATTTGACTTTTTTGAGAAAAGTGATAAAAATAAAAGATGAGTGAAAGTTGTTTGCCAAACAAGCTCTAATACACTACCACTTGATAAGTTGGATATTAATTATTTGATAAATGCTTCCCATAGTGCCATGCACCTAGACCCACTTTCTAATCTTCTAGATCTTTGTAATTCGGAAAGCCTTCTAGAAGACTTCAATCAAAAAATTAGATCGGATAATTTATTATACGTTTAATTAAATAAATTAAATTAGGGTTAAGTTATATAATTAATTTAAGACTTACAAATTTTGAAGCTGACTCACTAATTTAATATAAACTCAACTTGAAATTATTTTATTAAAATTGAGAAAATTGATTTGTTTAATTAAATCGATTAATTTTATAATTCTTAAAAAAGATAAGAAAATTTGCCACTCATAAAGTAGAACTCTCTTTATAGCATACAGCAGAACCATCGTGGAAGCAGCCGGCATCGATCTGCTGAAAATAATAATAATAATAAATAAAAATAAAATAAAATACTTGCTTTTGTTTATGCAATAACAAAACGTCAAGAAAAAGTCGGGTCCACTATTTCCACTGACCTCGATATAATATAGAGAAGATCCACTATTGGTTGAACTTTGATGAGCTGTCGTGTGATGATTGGCTACTATCTCTAATTTCACGGCTCACAGAACGCACGCTGAAAACTGCGTCTTTGTTTGTTTCCACTGATCTTTCGTATAAGTGCAATTTTTCAGTCTTACATGCTTTTTATAATAATAAAAAATCTATAAATACGATTAATTATCAAAGATAATATTATCTTAACGCATAAAAAAACGCAATCACTTTAACTATTTTTCATTCAAACATTAAATTAGTCAAAATATTTGAAACTTGATCAATAATATAAAAACCATATAACAACTCTAAGATAGCCCCAAAGGGTAATATGAAGAAAATTTTGACGGTTTTTGGGTTTACTTTTTGATTTTTAGCAATATAATAATAATAATAATAATAATAAAAGTATTAATAAATAATCCAAATACAAAATACTCACAAAACACTCAAAATTATTTTTACTTTTTTTTTTAATCAAATGAACCCAACATGTTTATTAAAAATTTGTGTATTTTATTTTCTGTATTTAAAACAAAAACAAAATTTAAAAAAAAAACTTTCAAGCAAAATACAAAAAAATGCCCCGTAACTTATTAAGAAAATTGCTGACGAGAAGCGACTCGATATAAATTCTCTTAAATTAAGAAAATTTATTTTGTTGTTTAGATTAAATTTTAGAAATACAATGATGTATATATTATCATGTAGTAAATATTTTAAAATGGCGTAATATTATTTACATTAATGCAACAATAAATCATGCTCGATAAATAAATTGGTACACCGTAAATCTTCATTTCACTTTTCCTATTGGAGCAATACAAAAGTAGGATTAAGTAGGACCCACGATTTCATTATGAACAAATGGCCGTCGATGCATTTCCCTATCATGGGCCACAGCCGCTGCGTGACGTAGATCCATCCCACCGATTTGAACGGTCAGGATTAGCTCATCTCGGAGCCCCCCGTGGCCCCGTGTGTCACACACGGGTGCTCTTTTAATCTCAAAAGGGCTAAAAAAAAAAAAAAAAATTAAATTAAATGCCACCTCATGGGAAGGACCCGAGGCCGAGAAGGCGAGTACACCGCTGGTAGACGCTTAGCAAATCTCTTCCAGTATTTTCAAGTCTAATAAAGTCAATAGGCGCAAGTTGATTTATTTCCAGTCTACCACACCGTAACGCTCTCTCTTAAATCTCTCATTTTCGCTTCCCTTAATACAAATCGCGGAAAAGATGTTCAATACCGGCGAATCTGTTCAGATTCCGGCGGAATATTCCTCCGGACTGAAGTCCAACCCCGGCCAGGCTCAGGTCGGAGTCTCGGACCCACGCGTCCCGCTCCTGAACCTCTCCGCGGTACGAAATAGGATGGATTGCCTGCAGCGCTTCCTATCGGACTCGGTCAACCGCAACCAGCTGGTGAGCCAGGATCAGATGGACGTGGTCTCGTCAGAGATCGTCTCCGCCATTCAACAGATCATCGTCAACGGCGCCGCCCTCCTCGCCTGCACGCAACGCACCGAATCCACACCACCCATCCCAACGGCCCATCCGAGAATCTTGGCGGATTCCTCGGGTTCGTTGAAGGTCGAGTCTCTGGACGAGGAATTGAAAACCGAGAATTCAGTCTCCGAGTTGGACGATTCGGAGATCGTGGAGCTCGACGCGGTGGAATTACTGGCGGAGCACATTCACTTCTGTGACATATGTGGGAAAGGGTTCAAGCGCGACGCGAATCTGAGGATGCACATGAGGGCGCACGGGAATCAGTACAAGACCCCCGAGGCCTTGGCCAAGCCGGACCGGATGTGCGGCGAGGCGAGCCGGAAAACCAAGTTCTCATGCCCGTACGACGGGTGTAACAGGAACAGGCAGCACAAGAAGTTCAGGGCTTTGAAGTCGGTGGTCTGCGTGAAGAACCACTTCAAGCGGAGCCACTGCCCCAAGATGTACTCGTGCAATCGGTGCAACAAGAAGAGCTTCTCAGTGGTGGCGGACCTGAAGAACCACCTGAAGCACTGCGGGGAGGCCAGGTGGCGATGCACGTGCGGCACCAGCTTCTCGCGCAAGGACAAGCTATTTGGGCACATGGCGTTATTCGAGGGCCACATGCCGGCGGTCTGGGACGAGGACGAGAGGCCCACGGAGCCTTCGGTGCCGGCGGCGATGGAGGTGGAGGACGAGGACGAGGATGTGGGTGTGGCGAATGAGCCTGAGTTAGCGGCGGCGAGTTCTTCGGATAACGGGTTCTTCGATGGGATATTCGATGGGTTTGGTTCGATCGAGAGCTATGGTTTTCAGGATGTGTTGGGTTCGCCGATTGGATTTGATGGCTTTTGATATTGGGAGACGATAGGTATTATTATTATTATTTTAATATTTTCTATGCCTTGGTGCTGTGTAGATTTTGTGATGAGATATTTATGGACTTTGTCTCTGTTGTTGTGACTTCTAATAAATTCTTCTCCCATTTTGAGTTGCAATTAAGTTCATGTTTTTGGATAATTAGGTGAGTTCTGATCATATGATTGTTTTTAATCCCCCTGTTTTCTTGAGACCATTTGGCTGCTGGATGTTGAACAGTGTTTATTTGGGAGGCTTATTAGAAATGGCCACCATCTGTGAGTAAAGATCAAAAGCTGCTTAAAGATTCAATTTATGACCTAGCAATTTCAGTTTTCTCAAGTACAGGACAAACTTTCTTGGTCATGCATGCATGTTACAGTAGTTGAATGAGATTGAAGAAGATTGGAAAATTGGATTTGGGTTGAATCAAGGTCCTCTGTTTCCTAAGACCCTGTTTGGGTGTTGTGGAAAACATGCTATTGCTAGGCTATGAACATCCCCCGCAGTGTTGGCATGGATGCTGGAGAGACTAGTACTAGGATTGCCATAGAAGTTAGTGCAGCAATTCTCGAGAATACAAGAATTGCTATCTTTAAAATTTATAAGCTTTGTTGTATATTGAAGATAATTTGCTAGCAATCTATTAGTAAACTCATTCTGAGTGATGACAAATATAACTTAAAGATAGCGATTCATCGTGCCTCAAAGCTATCTTTTTAATTCAGATTTTTGTTCTTTCTCACATAATATTTTCCTAACAATTTCAGTGTTTTGTTTTGATTCTTCTTCTTATAACCTTATATTTCTAACAATTAGGTACCAGAGGTAAATGTCGATAGTCTAAATGGAAACCAAAACCTCCTTATCCTCTGATGCTAACCTTACAAGAAATGTTATAGGCCGCCAAACCATTCATTTTTTATCTATCAAATCTGATGTGGGGCAGTCTTCTCATAGCAATGGACGAAAATTGATAATTTGGTCGAAGGATCGCGCCACGTAAAATTTGGTGGAGGAAAGGTGAATACTTTAACACTATATAGCATTTCTCCTAACCTTAACTATTACACCGGAAGAAATGTCCCTATTCTGAAATCACTCCTGTAGGTTCTCTTCTCTGAAGCCCCGATTCTAATCCTTATGCAAATTTTGAGCAATAAGATTGAAAGGTGCCCTAAGCAATACAAAGGACAAAGGGGGAGGGAGAAGGAAGATCCACCGCAGTGTTTAATTAAACCAATGGTGTATTCAAGAATAATCTTTTACGAAATAGACGCTCAGGCCTAGAAGACCTAATAAGGCCCATCTCACAAGCAACATTACAGGCAAGTCAAGCTCAATTAGGCCCTAGACAACAAGTGTACAAGTCCTAGGAAAATGTCTATAGAAAGTCATAATCGGGTAACGTGTACCCTAATGCCTCGATATTCTCTAGGCATGGGGAGCAATCACCTAACAGTAAGGTGCATGAAATCAAATCGGTTATTCCTTTATTCAATTCTACTGAAGTGATCATCACGCAAAAAACACTTCATAAAAGTATTCTCCGTCGGCATATCCAGCAAGTCTAACGTGCTTGTTTCTCTCCGATGCGAGATGCGAGTTCCATTAGCTTAGAATAGGATGTCTAATCAACTAATTCTTCAACTGAAGTGGACACATGTTGAGCTAGGTTATTCAGGATGCTTCTAGCACACCAAAATAGTTATTATATATATATATATATATATATATATATATATATATATGTAAAGATGATTGATTACAAGGAAAGCATTCTGTACGAATCACATACAGGAGGAGGGGACAAGGAGATCGCCATCGAGTTGGGGTTATTGACATCAAGTACTTTGCCACCATCTATGTCAAGAGCAGCTTCTCCTCTTCAA
>JAJPGS010000125.1:1400000-1424805 GCA_028654335.1 Alnus rubra | reverse complement strand
AGGGAAAATTCATATGCTACTGATACGAGGGGTGATTAAAATACAACATGATATTTAGTGCAGATTTTCTTCTATGAGGACTCACAATAGTTGCCTGTCCAGATTTTAGTCATTTCAAATTCATTAAGACCTGAATTTTCAGTTTGATTTTTATTTTTTATTTTTTCTAAGTTTCTGGGTATATAGTATTCTTAAATAGATCAAAGATATTTTCTTAACTTCGAGTTCATAATTCTTGTTTGTTTTGCACTTTTGCAATATCCATTTATTATATAGCTTGTATCATTTACTTGATATAAATTATATAATCATGAGGTGAACTGAAGAGGAGTCTATACCTGATATACATTTTGTGTAATTCAAATTTCACGATGAGCAGATTTTCTTGAAAGATATGTTTTCATCTCTGCAAATTTTCATAACAATGAGCTGATTGTCCAAATCTCATCTACATCCAAACCACAGAAGCTGAAACTGCGATTTGTAGTGGTAATAATTATAACTGAGTCAATGTCTTGAAATTTGCTTCAAGGAAAGTACGAGGGAAATGGATTGGGACTTCAATTAACCAAAATGGTAGCAATTGTTAGGCGTAGGTCATGTGTCAGATTTATTTTAGAAACAATATTAAAACAGCCTCCTCCGGAATGGATTTTTATCGATTAATATCTTAACTTTTTTTTTTTTCAGTAATACCATATGTTGGGGATAAAATCAACCCTGAGGGCACGTGGATCTTAACCTTGAGTCACCTCGGTGTTACATCTCGAACATTCATCGTAACCCTGTATAAAAGATTGTCTCGGTGTGGGAATACCTTGGACCTACCGAAACCTTGGCCTATCAAACGCAGTAACTGCGCAGAATATCCCGATATTTCCTAATGTGATCGGAGCGAACATGTCTCGGATATCTACGCCTCGGGTGATATATCCCAAGATCTCCTAAGGAAGATTGGTTGAAGCACGCTACAACCGTCTCGGAAGTATCTTCTTAAACTCGGCTTTAAATTCGATTAATAAGTGATTAAATGTTAACATAACACTGGCATGAGTTCATCCTTGAAGCTAGAATGCTACACAATGAGATAAACCCGTGTCCAGGAAGCCTAGAGGCTAATCCTTATCCTATAATTAGTGGGATAAGGCCGTAATGGAATAGAACAAGGATTGAAGAAGCAGAGTGCTATCCAATTTGGACTTTGCTGCCTTATTTAAATCTCCTGAAGATAAGGTTGAGATTCGAACTAACTGGGACTCAAACTCCTAGCCCAATTGGTTTCAAGAGTCCTAGTAGGTCTGTAACGCAATCGTAAGCCTATAAATAAGACTACTACGCTAAGTATTTGACACATAAATTCTCTGAACTTTTTAGATTATCGATATTTTTTAAAAAATTAGTTTGAACTGACTTAGGCATCGGAGTGGGCGGAGTCGGCACTCCCGACTAGGCGTTTGTTATTTTGCAGGTTTCGAGGTAGGCCAATCTAGAAGAAAGACTAATCAACAGTCGACACGTCACCATACCGGAAACTGTACTAACACCATCCTCTTCCCCTTTCCCTTATTGAATAGAAAAAATAACAATAATAATAATATGCGATTCCCATTCCATCCTTATTATGTTCATTTTTCTAACAGATTGTTTGGAAAATACATGCTTTGTTGGACAATCCTTTTTGGGTTTATTTTTGCTTTTTAGGAAAAAAAGTTAAAGCATCGACAAATAACTCTAAATACAAAACATTTAAAAATTACTTTTATTTTTATGTCATATTAAAACTCTTTTTCATAAAAAAGCAAAAAAA
Organism: Alnus rubra; assembly: GCA_028654335.1. NCBI lineage: Eukaryota > Viridiplantae > Streptophyta > Magnoliopsida > Fagales > Betulaceae > Alnus > Alnus rubra. The sequence goes on along the minus strand of JAJPGS010000125.1, from coordinate 1,422,998 downwards.
TCATTTAAAAAGTTTTATCAAACGAATTTAGTACTCCGAAAAATTCAAAAAAAGAAAAAGAAAAGAAATTAAAAGAAAAATTTAGATGGCCTCTCCTCGCTCTACGGCCATGAAGGCCAAAAAACTTCCTTGGCCATGGGTCAAGAGTAACATATTAAGAAACTTTGAAGGATTCCGAGTTTGGATTTTGATATAACATTTTGAGACACCAACTTACACAAAAATAATTAAATCTACTTTGGACCCAACAATACAAGATTAATCACTCACTTCTATTGTTTTTATCCAATATGGAATTCTATGGTATCTGAAACTAATATATTCAAAACATAGCTTTACAATTGCAAACTCTTTTTTTTTTTTCCTTCTCCTTCTCCTTCATATTCATTTTGTTTTTACATGTCAAAAGTGAATGTGAGGCAACCACGCCTCATTTATTCATATACATGTTCATGTACATCATCTATTCTCTTGTAGATGCATTAATTTCTTGTTGTATATGTCTCTTGTGTTCTCTTATTTATCTGTCATGTAAATCTGTAATTTTATAGGATTCCTATAATAGCTCGCTTTGGTAAGCAAGCTACAATGCCAAGAGACTTCTTCACCGATTTTGTTAAGGTGGCTCAGGATGAGGGCCGACACTTCACTCTCCTTGCAGAACGGCTTGAGGAGCTGGGTTCTTTTTATGGAGCATTACCAGCTCACGACGGCCTCTGGGACTCTGCTACTGGTACTTCCAATGATCTCTTAGCACGTCTGGCAGTTGAGCATTGTGTCTGTTGGTACAGTTTCCGGTATGGTGACGTGTCACTTTTTGATTCGCTACTAATTCCGGCCGACCACCTCAATCCTGCAAAAAGAACAAACAACTCGTCGGGGGTGCCGACTACGCCCACTCCGATGCCTAAGTCAGTCTAAATCAATTTTCGGCAGAGTATTCTGAATCTTAATCTCAAGAGCTTAGAGAATTCGTGTTTTTTACCTGATGTGACGGTCTTTATTTATAAGCCAGACTTTCTTGACACCTAGTTGGATTAGGAGTTTGAGTCCTAGCCAGGTTGAACTCTAACCATATCTTCAGGGAATTCGAGTAGGAGTGTGGAGTCCGTAGTTGATTGCATTTGTACTTCTTTAAACTTGATTCTGTGTCAATAACTATCTTATCCCATAAATTATGGATCTGTGGTTTATCCCTGATCTTCTGGGATTCTATCCCTATCGCACTCTAAGACGAGTGTGGTGCATGGCACCTTTTAGAAGACTGTAGCACATTCCAGCCAACCTCCGAGGTGATGATATCCGAGATATGTTCGCTCCGACCTGGAGATCTCGGGATATCGCCGCACCATAACGAGGTTGTGTAAGTCCGAGATGTTACTACTCCGAGACGTTGGTACATCCAACAGATATTACCCCGAGGAGATATCACACCGAGTCGATATCGTCCCGAGGCGTTATTACTCCGAGACACAAATATCCGAGATGTTCACTCCGTTTTAACTGGGAGATCCCGGGATATTTTATATACTGTAACCTGGAATGTTAAGACCGAGACATCGTTATACCTCCGAGATGTATTTATACCTAGACGACCTTTTCTTCGCTGGGCAGAACTGGGCGGAACAAATGTCCGAGACATCACTCCGAAATATCATTGGATCCACGTGTCTCTAGGGTTGATTTTATCCCTAACAGTTACCCCCTAATTTTCTGATTTCAGAAATAAACAGAAATAAGAAATTACTTTCCGTCTGCCAGTTTGTACCTGCTACTGTGAAGGGCGGTCTTTTTCAACAGTTCAAATATTAAATCTTACTGCTTCTTTTCCAATGACGACGTCAGCTCTGTACCGCCGCCTTTTGTCATCATGAAACGGTATGGTCGAGGCAGTGCATTTAATTCTGGAATACGGAAGGCGCGCCTTTTCAACTTCGGAAATTTTGAAATGATAGCGCCCTTTGGCATTTCAGACACGTAGGGAAGGATACTTAAAGTTTTGAATACTTTTACTGTTCGTTCTTTGACAATTCTTTTTCTCGATCCTCCATTGTCGCCTTCTTCCTCAACTCTTTTCTTTCCCTGTATCCTCTATTTCTTCTTTTTCCTTCCATGGCCCCTAAAAAGCTGGTTTGGTTGCTCCTGCTACGTCTCGGGCTCTGATGAAAAGGTCTGACGGCTTCGTGGATCTCTCTCCCTGGAGAGTAGGGTGGAAACTGCCCTTTTCGCGAAGCATGAGGGTGTCCTTCGTCTGAACTATGAAATTTTCCAACAGTGAAGATGTTCTATCAGGCGCCTGGAGCTCGGATCATCAACGGCGGCGATATTACCTTGTACGAGAGGATGTTTCTCGCTGGGCTACGGTTACCATTTCCAGAGATTGCTCGGGATTTTGCCCTTTTCTTGATGGTTGCTCCCAGTCAGATTATGCCCAATGCCTAGAGGTATCTGTTCGCTTCTTATATCCTTTGGAGACTCGTGTTGAAAAGGAGATGAGTATCCTACAATTTTTCAACATCTACAGGCCGAGCAAACTTCAGAGGGGATGATTGAACTCTGTGTTCGTCACCCGCCTGTCTTTATCAAGCTCAAGAGTGGGCTAACGAACAACAAATTCTGGGAGATGCAATTTTTCAGATTTTCCGGGGAGTGGGAATGCCCCGAAGGCACTCTTCTTCCTGAAGATCGTATGATGCCTCGGACTTGGCAATTGCTACGACCTGACCGGAGCGACCCCCCTTCACTCAGTGTATCCGAACTGGAGGATGTCAAGAAGATAAGTGGGTGGTCCGCTGCCAGGGTCAAGGCTGAAAAGTTTGAAGAGGTTGATTTTGATAACCTTGTCACCGAGGAGAATTTAAGGCAATTTCTCGGATACGACATCCCGAGAGACAAACAGCTGATCACCAAGAGAGGGGCTATTAAGAAGAGAAATGACGCCCCTCCATCTCCGAGGCCTGCTACTAGGAAGAGGCCTTTCAAAAGTTCCGAACAAGTTTCTGAGGATGTCCCTTCGCGGAAGAAACAGAGCACTCCCCTAGCTGCTCTAGGTGTCAGGAGGACTCCCCTTTCGGTTCCGTTGTCGGGAGTGAACGTTGAAGAGGGATCGGCAAGTTTTCGGGGTTTCATTCCAGAGGTTTCTCCTACACCAGAAGCTAGTGCTGCTCCATCTTTTGGTTTAAGGGATGAGTCTGGCTCCGAGGCATCGTATCAGGTGAACAAGGTGCAGAAACTTCTTTTACGGAACCTCCTCTCGGAGCTTCGACAGTGATTGCCCCGGAGCCAGAGAGATCTGGAGAAGGAGAAGAAGCTGTTCCTGAGGCTCGAGACATGCAAGTAATCCGCAGGGTAAAGCATCCGGCCAGGAAGCGGAAGTTCACAGCCCAGGACCGAATTGCTCAAAAGCTCTTGGACGCCGAGCGGATGTGGGGTAAGGCGGTTATAAGACCTTCTGATGCCGAGGAAGTGCGCCAAGAGCCTATTGCTTCATGTGATGAATCTCTTGAAGAAATTGATGAGGGAGTTGGCACCCCCCGAGCTGAGCCTCTTGTTGAAGAGTTTGAAGCCGAAGGTACTCCCCGAACTCCTTCTTCTGAACGTCCAGAAACACCACCACTTCCGAGGAAAACCTTGAAACGGGGCCTGCCACCCCTAGCACCTATTCAACTTGGTACTCATACTGGAGTACCTGAGGCTGAAAATGTGGTTGATCAGGAGGTGCCGGGCTCTGCTTCTGAAGTTCAAGGTGCAGGTCAACCCGAAGTAACTCCTCATCTCGGAGTGCTTGGGGAGTCTCGAATCGACTCCGAGAATGTCCTTCCTGAAGCTGGCGTGCTTCCCGAGACTTCTATTAGGAGCGAGTCTCGTGTTGAGGCCAGCCCTTCTAGATTAAGATCTGATGAGTCCGAAGCGGCTCCAAGTGTAGGGACTATACCTCCTGTGGGTCCTAGCTCCTCTTCTAGGGTCTCGGCTGGTTTCGAAGTTTTGGGAAGGGGCCTTTTGGGTCATCCAATGGAGGCTATAAAGAACTTAATTCCTGAGGGATATCTGGGAAGCACAAGGGTTTCTTCTCCCGAGAAGATTTCTCAAGGCATTCTTATCTCTCATTATCAAGTAAGTTTTTGGAACAGGCCTTTTTGTTCTGTTCGCATCTTGAATCTGACTTTGCTTACTTTTTTCTTTATAGCTTCTTGTGAAGATGACCGCCCTCTGGCAGAAGTACGAGAATCGTCCTGCGTCCCCTCCTGCTCCTGCCCCCGAAGTGCAAGCTCGTATCTTGGGCTTGGAGAACGAAGTTGGGGCACTAAAGTCCCTTCTTCAATCCAAGGACGAGGAACTCGCATCTCGGACTCGACTATATCTGAGATGCGTTCTGCCAATGATCGTTTGAGGAAAGAAGTTTTGGAGGCCAATGACCGGTACACACGTTCTGTTGCCAGCCTTTCTTCCGAGCTGGATCGTGCAGATCAATTATCTCTTCGTTTGTCAGCAGTGCAGAACGAATGCTCCGAGGCGTGCAAAAATGCTATGAACGCCGAAGCCGAAAAGGACAAGCTCAAAGATGAAATTGAAAGACTTGAAGCCGAGAGAGATAAAGCTGTTAAGGCGCAGGATCACTCGGAGAGTCTCTTAATTAGGCTAAGGGCTAGATATGACACGGATCGGGCGAAGCTCAAGCGTTATTTGAAGCACTTGAGCTATGCACCATATCTTCGGGATCAAAGTTGGGCTCGGGGTTGCCATTGGGGTTTCGAAAATTTTCGAACCTTGGTGACAAATCCTCAATATAAATTCGACCCCAAGACGGTTGGACCGATGCTTTGGGTTTTCCTGAAGAAGCCATCTCGGAGATGGACGAGTTCGGTAAGGACTTAATGCCTGATGTTCCGAATTGGGATGTTGACGCGCCAGATCCCCAAGAAGATCCTCTTGACGATCCTGCAAGCTAGAGGCTGTCCTTTTCTTTTTCTTTTTATCAACCTGTACAAAACTTCGAATATGAAATGAAATCTTTTGAATGAAACCTTTACCTTTTCTGCTTTCGGTGTTGGACAGACCGAGAGACTTTCCGTGCTCTCGGTGTTGAGAGACTTTCGGTGCTCTCAGTGTTGAGAGACTTTCCATGCTCTCAGTGTTGAGAGACTTTCCGTGCTCTCGGTGTTGAGAGACTTTTCGTGCTCTCAGTGTTGAGAGACTTTCCGTGCTCTCGGTGTTGAGAGACTTTTCCTTGCTCTCAGTGTTGAGAGACTTTCCTGCTCTCAGTGTTGAGAGACTTTCCATGCTCTCGGTGTTGAGAGACTTTCCGTGCTCTCAGTGTTGAGAGACTTTCCGTGCTCTCGGTGTTGAGAGACTTTCCGTGCTCTCAGTGTTGAGAGACTTTCCGTGCTCTCGGTGTTGAGAGACTTTCCGTGCTCTCAGTGTTGAGAGACTTTCCGTGCTCTCAGTGTTGAGAGACTTTTCCTTGCTCTCAGTGTTGAGAGACTTTCCTGCTCTCAGTGTTGAGAGACTTTCCATGCTCTCGGTGTTGAGAGACTTTCCGTGCTCTCGGTGTTGAGAGACTTTCCGTGCTCTCAGTGTTGAGAGACTTTCCGTGCTCTCGGTGTTGAGAGACTTTCCGTGCTCTCAGTGTTGAGAGACTTTTCCTTGCTCTCAGTGTTGAGAGACTTTCCTGCTCTCAGTGTTGAGAGACTTTCCATGCTCTCGGTGTTGAGAGACTTTCCGTGCTCTCGGTGTTGAGAGACTTTTCCTTGCTCTCAGTGTTGAGAGACTTTCCTGCTCTCAGTGTTGAGAGACTTTCCATGCTCTCGGTGTTGAGAGACTTTCCGTGCTCTCAGTGTTGAGAGACTTTCCGTGCTCTCGGTGTTGAGAGACTTTCCGTGCTCTCAGTGTTGAGAGACTTTTCCTGCTTTCGGTTTTGGACTAACCGAGAGACTTTCCTATTTCTAAGTATAAATCAGATTGAATCTTGGATTTCTGCCATTGTCAATAAATACTGAAAGTAGACGTTCTTTATTGAATATGAAATTGTTTGAAAGATAAGAACAATAAATTACATAAAGTATTTTTTCAGGTGCTCGGCATTCCATGATCTTGGAAGTATCTTCCCTGTCTCGGTCATCAAGCGATAAGCTCCCTTCTGATGGCATCCTATTACCTTGTAGGGACCTTCCCATCCGGGTCCCATTTTGCCTTCCGTTGGATCTTTCGTCGTTAAGCTCACCTTCCTAAGTACCCAATCTCCGAGCTGGAACTTTCTTGGCACCACCTGTTTATTAAAATACCGAGCCGTTCGATTCTGATACGCCGCCCATGTGACATGAGTGTCGTCTCTTTTCTCCTGCAAAAGATCCAGGTGTACCTTAGCATTTTCGTCGTTGAGTCCCGGATTGTAGTGAGCCACACGGAAGCTTGGAGATCCTACTTCCACAGGTATCACCACCTCGGTTCCGTACGTAAGTGAGAATGGTGTCTCGCCCGTTGGAGTTCTTCTGGTGGTTCGGTACGACCACAGCACTTCTGGAACATATTCAACCCATGCTCCTTTCTTCTTATCAAGCTTTTTCTTCAGAATCTTTACCAGGGTCTTGTTTGTCGCTTCTACCTGGCCGTTCGCCTTTGGGTATTGTACCGAAGCATAATGGTTTCGGATACGGAGCTCTGAACACCACTTCCGAAATGGTTCACAGTCAAACTGCTTCCCATTATCTGTGACGAAAGCATGAGGAATCCTAAACCGGCACACCACCGACTTCCAGAGGAAAGTTATAACATTTGCTGTAGTTATAGCTGCTAATGCTTCTGCTTCCGCCCATTTAGTAAAGTAGTCTACAGCTACGACCAAGAACTTCCGTCCACCTTTTCCTACCGGCATTGGACCAACTATATCCACCCCCCACTTCGTAAATGGCCACGGAGAAGTGAGGGGGGTGAGCTTCTCGGGACTTGCTTTCATGATTCTTGCGAATCTCTGGCACTTGTCACAGGTTTTGACAAGAAGAGCTGAATCTTTCTTGATCGTAGGCCAATAGTAGCCCGCTCGGATGGTTTTTTGTGCCAGCATCCTTCCTCCTGAGTGGTCTCCGCACACACCTTCATGAATTTCCCTGAGAACATAATTCGAATCGGCCTTGGAAAGGCATTTGAGCAGGGGTTCGGAATATCCTCTTTTGTACAGTACCTCTCCGAGAAGACAGAACCGTGCTGCTTGTATCTTCACTCTCCGAGCCGCAACCTTATCTTCGGGCAGCGACCCATGTATGAGGAACTGGATAATGTCCCTTGCCCATTCTGGCTCGTCTGGTCCTGAGTCTACTTCCATAATCTTTGTCCTCGGGGCTATCGAAGGCTCGGTCAGAACAATAATTTGCCTTCTTGATGCTTCAATCTCTTCCTCTGTTCCCGACGCAATCTTTGAGAATTCATCAGCTCGGATATTTTCCTCCCGAGGTATCTTTGTGATGACGAACCTATCGAAATAGGATTGGAATCGTCGTACCTCTTCTAAATACCTGGCCATTCTATCTTCTTGTGCTTCGAATTGCCCTTGGACTTGGCCTACGACAACCTGAGAGTCACTCCGGATTTCAACATTAGTTGCCCCCATCTCTCGGGATAATGCCAAACCTGCTATCACCGCTTCATACTCAGCTTCATTGTTCGTTGTAACGAAGTCCAGTTTTACAGCAAAACCGAACTCTTGTCCTTCGGGATTCCTGAGGAGAACTCCTACTCCGCTTCTGCTCTGTGTGGAAGAGCCATCTACAAACACAACCCAGGTTGACTCCTTGGGAAGTTCTGCTTCAGGAATGTTGCAGAATTCTACTAGGAAATCTGCTAGAACCTGTCCTTTGATAGCCGTCCGAGGATGAAACTCGATATCAAATTGCCCGAGTTCCACCGCCCAGTTGACTAATCTTCCCGAGAGGTCAGGTTTTTGTAACACCTTCTTCATCGGGTACTCGGTTAGAACTCTGATAGCGTGAGCCTGAAAGTATGGCCTCAATCTTTTGGCTGAAATAATCAAAGCGAACACCAACTTCTCGATCCGAGGATACCTTCCTTCCGCGCCATGCAGTGCTTTGCTTGTAAAGTAAACCGGTTTCTGAACCCCTGAATCTTCTCGGACCAGCACCGAGCTTACTGCTGAGGGAGAGACTGCCAGATAGAGATAAAGAATCTCCCCTTCGGTTGGGCGGCTCAACAGTGGTGGGTTGGCTAGATATTCTTTCAACTTCCTGAAAGCCTCCTCACACTCCTTACTCCATATAAATGCTTTTCGTAAAATTTTAAAGAAGGGAAGGCACTTATCTGTCGACCGTGATATGAAACGGTTCAAGGCCGCGATCCTTCCTGTCAGTCGTTGGAGTTGTTTTGTTGTTCTTGGGGCCTCCATCTCAAGGACAGCTCTGACCTTCTCTGGATTAGCTTCAATGCCCCTCTGTGACACCATAAACCCTAGAAACTTGCTTGAAGAAACTCCTAAGGCACACTTCGCGGGGTTGAGCTTCATGTTGTATTTTCTTAGAGTCCGAAAAGTTTCTCGGAGGTCCTCTATGTGTCTGTTTGCCCGAACACTTTTAACTAGCAGGTCATCTACGTATACCTCAACGTTTCGGCCAATTTGACTTTGAAACATCCGGTTCACAAGTCGTTGGTATGTGGCTCCAGCATTCTTCAGTCCGAAGGGCATCATCTTGTAGCAGTAAAGTCCTCGGTCTGTGATGAAAGCAGTTTTCTCCTGGTCTGTTTCTTCCATGTAGATCTGATTGTACCTCGAGAAGGCATCCATGAAGCTTAAGAGCTCATGTCCGGCCGTCAAATCCACCAATAAATCTATCCGAGGCAGGGGAAAGCTATCCTTCGGACATGCTTTATTCAGGTCGGTGAAATCTACGCACATCCTCCACTTCCCGTTAGACTTCTTAACCAGCACTACATTGGCCAGCCACTCAGGATAATCCACCTCTCGGATGAATCCGGCTTTCAGCAACTTCTCTACTTCTTCAGCTACAGCCGTGTTTCGTTCGGCAGCAAAAGCTCTTCTTCTCTGCTTCACAGGGCGATAATTTGGATCCACATTCAGCTTATGGACAATAACCGAGGGATCAATTCCCGGCATATCTTCATGGCTCCAGGCAAATACATCTTTGTTGCGCCTCAAGAACGCCACCAGATCTTCCTTCATGGGTTGAGGGAGTTGTGAGCCTATATGAATTTTCTTTCCCGAGTCGCCTATCTCGAACTCCTCCAAGGCTTCCACAGGCTCCCCCAACGGTGATTGCTATTTTCCATCCTCCTTAGTTTTCTCCCCCCGACTGTGCTGCCTCGGGGTATATTTCAAGGACAGATTGTAGCACCTCCTAGCTTCCCTCTGGTCTCCCTTTACCTCTCCAACTCCTTCTTCTGTTGGAAACTTCATGCTGAGATGTGGTGTTGAAGTCACAGCTTTGAAGTCGTTGAGAGCCGTACGTCCTATAATAGCATTGTAGGCCGAGACCTTATCAACTATTAGGAACTTCACCATAATGACTTTCTGCCTCGGATAAGTCCCGGCTGTCACAGGTAAATTGATAGATCCAAGAGGCAACACCTTCTCTCCAGCGAAACCCTGTAGCTGGCACGAGACTGGAACCAGCTTTTCCGATGGAACACCCATGTGATCGAAAGCTGATTTAAAAAGAATATCAGCCGAGCTCCCAGTGTCAATGAGGATCCTCCGGGTCTGATAATTTGCTATGGTCAAGGTGACCACAAGGGCGTCTGCGTGCGGAAGCGAGACTCCAGCATAATCATCATCAGAAAACCCTATAACCAGAGGGTTATATTTCCGAGACTTTGGGGGCTTCTGGACCGAGTAAACTTCGAAATCATCTAGCTGTCTGGCATACGCCTTCCGAGCCGAGTTGGATTCACCGCCTCCTCCGAATCCTCCCGAGATTGTATGAATGATAGGGAGATTGCCTTGCTGCGCCCCCCGAGGCCTGCTTCTACTTCTCTCCCTTCCTTCATCCCTCCGAGGCCGAGGTACTGGCTCTCGGCTTCTTTCTCTTCTTTCATCTTGTCTCGGTTGATAGTTTCTTCCATTATCCCGATCCTCTTCCCTCCGAGGCCTCGGATAGCGGTCTCGCTCCTGTTGATTCCTCTCATTGATGAGGAATCGGACTAGCTTCCCATTCTCAATGAATTTCTCGATCAACTGCCTCAACGATACACACCGCTCGGTCAAATGACCGTGTGAATCATGGAAGGCACAGTACTTGTGAGCTAAGTGCGAAGGGGGATTCCCTGGAATGGGTCTTGGTCTCTGGTAATTCGGATCTTTCTTGAGTTCCATGAGCACCTCGGTGATGGAGGTGTTCAATGGTGTCCACTTGTAATCTCCAAAATTCTTCTTCGCCTTCTTATATTCTGCGGGACCAGCATCCTGTATGGGCTCAGGATTCTTCTTTTTCTTAGGCTTCTCGGTGGACGGATGTTGTTGTTGCTGGGAATTATTGAGGAGGGCTCGGAGCGTTTCTTCCTGATTGATGTACCTGTCAATCTTTACCATAAAGGTATGAAGATCTTTCGGTGGTTTCAACGCCAGTTCTGCCATCAGAGGCCCATCCTTCTTCAAGCCTTGAGAAATTGCTCCGTAGATGAAATCATCTGGCGCACTTTCTGTGTCCAGCTTCTCCTGGTTGAATCTCCATAGGTAGTCTTTTAGAGACTCGTTCGGCCCCTGCCGTACAGAGAGTAAGTATCCTCGGGGTTTTCTTCTGGCTCTCCCGGATACGAACTGGGCCAGGAATTTCCTTCCAAGGGTGTTGAAGCAATCAATCGACCTTGGTGTGAGATTCCTGAGCCAGTCTCGGGCCTTTCCTGACAAGGTGAGAGGAAAAGCTCGGCATGCCACAGCATCTGGTGTCTTGTGCAAAGAGACATGGGATCGGAAATTGTCCAGGTGCTCCACCGGATCTTCACTGCCTGAAAAAACAGGGATATCAGGTACCTTGAATCTTACAGGTAGATCGAAGTTGGATACTTCTTCGGTGAATATCGACTCCTTGTGCTGAAAGAGGTTGTCTACGAGAGACTCCTTGCCACCATGCTTCTGATCAATCGTCTTTGACAGCACGTCATATTTTGCACCCAGATCCTGGACCATCTTCTGCAACCTCCTTTCTGCCTCCGTGGGAGGAACCAGATTGATGGGCTCTCCATGATCTTCGTTCCGCGGCCCTGCTTTTTCTCCAGACCCTTCGGGGTTGCCACCGAGATTTGTCCCTTCACCTGCGTCATTATTGAATGGTGGTGGTGTCTGCGCAGCCGTGAGCAGAGCATTTTGAGCCAGCAAATCCTCCACATTCTTCTGCGCCTGGGCCAACTGTTGACTTAGTTGGGTTATTCTGGCCTCTGGTCCAGCAGATTCTGCTTCCCCACGAACATCGTCTCGGCTGGTAGGCGGTGCATCGTTTTGAATCGACTTGGAACGCCTCATAGTCACCATCGCGGATTTGTTTTTCGTAAGAACAACTTATCGTTCCCACAGACGGCGCCAAACTGTTGGTACAGTTTCCGGTATGGTGACGTGTCGCTTTTTGATTCGCTACTAATTCCGGCCGACCACCTCAATCCTGCAAAAAGAACAAACAACTCGTCGGGGGTGCCGACTACGCCCACTCCGATGGTTAAGTCAGTCTAAATCAATTTTCGGCAGAGTATTCTGAATCTTAATCTCAAGTGCTTAGAGAATTCGTGTTTTTTACCTGATGTGACGGTCTTTATTTATAAGCCAGACTTTCTTGACACCTAGTTGGATTAGGAGTTTGAGTCCTAGCCAGGTTGAACTCTAACCATATCTTCAGGGAATTCGAGTAGGAGTGTGGAGTCCTTAGTTGATTGCATTTGTACTTCTTTAAACTTGATTCTGTGTCAATAACTATCTTATCCCATAAATTATGGATCTGTGGTTTATCCCTGATCTTCTGGGATTCTATCCCTATCGCACTCTAAGACGAGTGTGGTGCATGGCACCTTTTAGAAGACTGTAGCACATTCCAGCCAACCTCCGAGGTGATGATATCCGATATATGTTCGCTCCGACCTAGAGATCTCGGGATATCGCCGCACCATAACGAGGTTGTGTAAGTCCGAGATGTTACTACTCCGAGACGTTGGCACATCCAACAGATATTACCCCGAGGAGATATCACACCGAGTCGATATCGTCCCGAGGCGTTATTACTCCGAGACACAAATATTCGAGATGTTCGCTCCGTTTTAACTGGGAGATCCCGGGATATTTTATATACTCTAACCTGGAATGTTAAGACCGAGACATCGTTATACCTCCGAGATGTATTTATACCTAGACGACCTTTTCTTCGCTGGGCAGAACTACTGTTGGTACAGTTTCCGGTATGGTGACGTGTCGCTTTTTGATTCGCTACTAATTCCGGCCGACCACCTCAATCCTGCAAAAAGAACAAACAACTCGTCGGGGGTGCCGACTACGCCCACTCCGATGCCTAAGTCAGTCTAAATCAATTTTCGGCAGAGTATTCTGAATCTTAATCTCAAGAGCTTAGAGAATTCGTGTTTTTTACCTGATGTGACGGTCTTTATTTATAAGCCAGACTTTCTTGACACCTAGTTGGATTAGGAGTTTGAGTCCTAGCCAGGTTGAACTCTAACCATATCTTCAGGGAATTCGAGTAGGAGTGTGGAGTCCGTAGTTGATTGCATTTGTACTTCTTTAAACTTGATTCTGTGTCAATAACTATCTTATCCCATAAATTATGGATCTGTGGTTTATCCCTGATCTTCTGGGATTCTATCCCTATCGCACTCTAAGACGAGTGTGGTGCATGGCACCTTTTAGAAGACTGTAGCACATTCCAGCCAACCTCCGAGGTGATGATATCCGAGATATGTTCGCTCCGACCTGGAGATCTCGGGATATCGCCGCACCATAACGAGGTTGTGTAAGTCCGAGATGTTACTACTCCGAGACGTTGGCACATCCAACAGATATTACCCCGAGGAGATATCACACCGAGTCGATATCGTCCCGAGGCGTTATTACTCCGAGACACAAATATCCGAGATGTTCGCTCCGTTTTAACTGGGAGATCCCGAGATATTTTATATACTGTAACCTGGAATGTTAAGACCGAGACATCGTTATACCTCCGAGATGTATTTATACCTAGACGACCTTTTCTTCGCTGGGCAGAACTGGGCGGAACAAATGTCCGAGACATCACTCTGAAATATCATTGGATCCACGTGTCTCTAGGGTTGATTTTATCCCTAACCGTGTCCATGAGGTGTTTTTTCCTTACCAACTTTCTTATTTTAAAATGAATTCATTTGGACCAACATGGTTTAAATTTTTCATTACAACATATATCACCTTTGAGCCATCACCTGGTGGAGTCAAGCTATATCTTTCGTTTAGAAGGATCTAGTTTTCACAAATTTAGTTTCTAATTAATGAACTTAGGCTATCATTATTGCTCTTTAAAGCATATGGAAATTGATTTTTTTTTGTTCACATACATCTACTAGTAAAAATCCATAGTCCTGATTGCAGGCATTGAAGAAATGGAGCCATAGTTACAAATCATGCAACTTGGTTTGGGATTTTTGAGATGAATTGATCCTACCTACCATTTGTGGAGATGGCTCCATTTTCTTGAACTTCTCCAAATATTTATCCTTTCACTGGGCTTGTACATAGTGTGGGCTCATTTAGTTTTAATGCAACACTGGAGTACACCCTTTTTCTATGTTCAAATGTTCCATTAGTGAATGATGTTTTATAAATCATAACAAATTTGAGTTTGAACACAGGCAAGAGGACTTGATGTGCTGCCCACAACCATTTCTCGGTTTTCACAATGGAGGTGATAATGAGACAGCAGATTTACTAGAGAGAGTGGTTTACCCAGAAGAAATTACCCATTGTGCTGCTGGCGTTAAATGGTTTAAGTATCTTTGCCTGAGAGCTAAAAATCCTACTTGGGATCAGGGCAGCATGGCATCTCCAGGTGGGTCAGGAGAAAGTGAAAAAACGCTAGAGGAAAATGAAGCAATTCAGAAGTTTCACTCGATGGTGAGGACATACTTCATGGGACCATTGAAACCACCTTTCAATGAGGAAGCAAGAGAAGCTGCTGGGTTTGGCCCTTAGTGGTATGAACCACTTGTTGTCAAGGTTAGCTCTAGAATGGAAACAGTATTGTAATTAGCAAAAATATTCTGATAAAGCTTGTTTAGGACACTGGAATCGCATCTTATATTTCTCCTGAATTCTTAAGAGGCAAATGCGTTTTTCATTCTTTCTTTTTTTCCCCTTTATTTTAGATGAGGCTGCCCACAATGGGGTCATAGATTTAATCCTAAGAAGCTGTTTTTGAATGCATAGAATAGTGCCTTTGAATCTGGGTTGTTTTGATACAATGTACGGTTTTAGGAAACGTTCTGTTTTTCTTGTTTAGTTTCTTATTTGTTTAGCTTGTGTGCAGTTATGCTGCTTGTTGCAATTTTGAACTCTCTTTGCTTATATTTTGATGACCTGCACAATAGGTCGTGGCTGACAAAAAGACAAACATCTCAGGTCTAACCAATCAAGCCCTATTTCATCAACTACTTTATTTATTTGCGTTTTGTAACACAAAAGTGTATCATGTAACCCATATGTTGGGGGACTTGGAAGTATGCACATTCAAGATCGTAATATATCACTATGCTCTGCAACCAACGTTCAAAGATTGAGATCAAGCTTTGGTCTCATTTAGGGAACTATGGAGACAGGCAATACAATGAACATTTCACCAACATCACCATCAACAACAATCAATAATGTCATGCAAAAAAAATTATTAAATGCTACACGTACAAGAATTAATTCATTGATAAAGATGCTTATTTTCCATAGTTTTTTTTATACATCATTATTCTGACAAATGGAGCATATAGCTACATCATTATGTTTGATGAAAAAAATCAGAGCCTTGTAACAGTTGTGTTAACCTGATAAGCAAGTAGTCATATAATATGAATGGGAATTGAACTATGTTATCATGGCCCTCCAGGTGGCCTTTTGACTACTTATATAGCAAATCACTTGAATGGGCAATGAACAATACAATTAGAAAGTAGTACATATTTCAAATCTGAGCTTCACTGACGGCCAATCTCAGTAAGGGTTTAGATACTCTATGCACTATCATTCAACAATGACATCATGTCACATTCAAGGAAGAACGTCATTTGTCACCAACGGCATCATGACACATTCAAGGAAGAACATGGCCCGTCACCCAATGTAGGGGCAACTTGGTAGCTAACTCTCTGCTAAGACCTCAGCTCATGATTGTTCAAAATTAACATGAGTACAAAACCAGAAGGCTTGAGAAGAAAGTGAAATAGTTACTATTGTCCACTGTCTAAAACAGAGTTTGCAAGATTATTCATTTATGAGGCAGCATCCCAAACCAGAAGAGATGCTGATTGGTCTTGAACACCATCTTGAATATGAAAAGATTCATATCAAACTTTGTTGAAAAGTAAAGATTGTACCTCCAACTTTGCCATCAAAAACACGGTGATTAGCGGATAATGTTAAGTTCACTTTAGTGACAACTGCAGGCCTCTCGACTCCTGGGTAAAAAATAAATCACGTCATCTAATTTGGTATTAGAAGCATAAACTATTAGTATAGAAAGCTAGAAATATTTTACCATCACTTCCAATTACTGGTTCAACAACTTTGTTGCCTCTACCAACAGCAAGGATACCGGCCTGAGATGGAAATGAACAAATTTATACAAGAGACAACAACAACGTGCAACATCAACTAAACGTAGAGCACTACAGTGTCAATTTTCTATCCTTGTTTAAAGCCATTTTCTATTATCTGTAAATGAAAAAAGATGACGGAAAAAAATAGATTTGGCAGTGTAAATTCCCATCAATCTTTCATTTAGATAGGCAACATTCAAAAAATGGTAGAGAGTTGTTTGCTACGAATTCAAAATGAAATTTTTGAGCTGAAAGCAACCCAAAATTATGTGCTCTTAAATATTTGAAAATGAAAAGAATAATATCAATTTGAACACACAGATCAAATAATTTTACTAGAGGGTCTCTGTATTCTAGAGCTAATATCATCACTATTTAAGTTATTGACCAAACAAAGAAATAAGTAAAGTTAGATCATCTTAGAGAGAGAGAGAGAGAGAGAGAGAGAGAGAGAGAGAGAGAACCTGTGGGGGGTTTATTATTGCACAAAAATTGTCCACCGGGAACATTCCCAAGTTCGAAATGCTGCATAAAGATTAAGAAGGAAAGTTTAAAATTAATTCTTCTAACAAAATGAATATTTAATTCGGTTCTAGTATAAAAATAACAATTAAAACAAAAAACTTGTGCAATAGGTTACAGTTGAAAACAATCAAGGAACATACAATATATTTCCCTAAAACTTCCTCCTTGGAATTCATTTGGTAAAAGCTTGCCTCCCCTTGCCTTCTCAGCTAATTCCTTCGCCTGAAGCTCAAATATCAGCAGAGAAATTGACAATGATTAACAAGAAAAGGAAGTGGATCTATAATTTTTTTTTTTTAAAAAAAATAAAAAATTAAGTGGGTTTATAAGAACTCTCCATTTTTTAATCCAAAATCCATGTTTAACTACCATTTTTTTTTTCTATAGATTCCATACTAATTTAATTTGATTAGATATCATAGCAATGAAGAGGACAGAATTAATTGATGCATGTTTCTGAAGTGTAACCACACAAGCAGATGACTCTTTCCTTTGGGGAAACGAGAACAAATAATAATAATAATAAAAAAATAAAAAAATACAGGATCAAATCTAATAAGGAACCCACAATGAAGTCATCAAACGAAAAACTAGTCAAATTAGTAATAGAGTACCTCCGAGGATATTGACGATATGGTCTTCTGATCTGCATTCCTCACTATTGGAGTCATTAATCCCTGAAGCAATATAATATGATGAGGCATAGTACGACTTCTCCCTTCTCAACATTATTCCAGTACGCTACCATGTATCGAGAGAGCAAAATTTCATTATCAGAATAGTATAGACTAAATTTATGTTCTATAGTATAGTATACAGCCAAAACGAAAAAGGAGAAAAAATATGCATGCATGTCTGTATGTATGCGAACAGACAACTCAGACAGCACTAAAAAGAAATGAACCAACTCCCAAGCATGAATAAAAATATAGCACTGACAATTTTCATCAGTAAACGGGTATGATGCAGAATTTCAATGTGGGAATTTTATTAAGGAAATTTAGATGCTCCCAAACTTACAACAGCCATAAATAGTCAAACATAGATCTACAATACAATTTCCCAGAAGGGGCCGGGGCAT
The DNA here is from genome assembly GCA_028654335.1 of Alnus rubra. Taxonomy (NCBI): domain Eukaryota; kingdom Viridiplantae; phylum Streptophyta; class Magnoliopsida; order Fagales; family Betulaceae; genus Alnus; species Alnus rubra. Next base: position 1,405,603 of record JAJPGS010000125.1, on the reverse strand, counting down.
GTTGCTAATACAAGCCAGTAGTGGAAATGAACGTCCATAGTAATCAAAGGACTAATGACAAGCTAAAGCTTTCTGGGATGATAGAAAAGACAGAAGTGACTAACTCCATGAAAATGACAATCACACCAAGAGCAAGAACTTCTACATTCTGATGCAACTAAAAATTAATATTTTCATTGCTTATTCAAGACTTCCTTCAGATCAAGCTGACATCCACTATTGACTATCCAATTAAGACAGTTCAGATGTAACTGAAGGTAATCGTTTTCATTGTTCGTTGACTACGTTCAGATCAAAAGCTGAAATACCCTATCCAAATAGAGTATACCGTTTTTTTCTTACATGAAAAGTTACTGCCAAAAAATAAAGCAATGAAAGGCTGGAAATTCATGACATATTAGATGATTTTAAGCATACGAATTTTTTTGGCCATTCACTCTGTGGTTGCTGCCTCTGAGAGATCAACCAACCCAAACAATAGTTGGACGTAGAAAACTAGTATAGCAAAGCACAAAAATTAACAAGTACTAGTAGGAAAAAAAAAAGAGGTGGATTTTTTACTGCCTTTTGGGCGAATAATCCAGAAAATACGTCTATGTGGGTTTGGAGGCACAGCATGTTTCCCGAAAGGACTCTGACATCAAACCTTTCTTAGATGCTCCATTTTGCTTCTATGTTAAATAAGTAAAATTTGATTTTCAGGATTGACTCTACTACCCACAACAATAAACTCCTCCCACCAATTATACATGTATAGAGTACTTTACTTAACCATATGATAAGTGATGTCTCTACCATTGGCTTCCGGTGCATTTCTCAGCGCAACCGCCACAGCTTTGATGACAAAGTCATTCACTGAAACTTTAACATCATGCTGCTCTGTAATTGAGGAAATAAAATGAATGATCTGCCAGAGTATATATATGCCCAAGAAACTGAAGTAACAGATCAAAGCTTATGACATACCTTTGAGTTCCTTCCTAAGAGAAAGAAGAGGATCCAATACAACATCTAATAAACATCATAAATATTTTAGATACAGATAAATCTACATTAAAAACTGTAGACTTTTCAACATAACAATATAGAGTAGACCACAGAGAATCAGAACCTGCTGATAAATATAAATGTGGAGTATTTTGTTTCGACTCAATCAACCTTTTAGCTATCACCTGCAAAGTAAAGCAATCATGATCTTTCAGCACCAGTCACTATCAACTGCAAGTTAAGAACACACACACACATGTACACCAAAAATAAATAAATAAATTAAAAAAAAAAGAGAAAAAGAAAAACAATGAAAGAAGGAAGGAAAGAAATAGGTGCCAAAAATAGTGTCTAAATGCCAGAGGTTGCAAAGCTTAATGTATTGCTATCATTAGCACACTATTTAGACTAAAATTCAATTTAAATGTCTTTTTTATAAGTAATTTAATTTCATTAAAAGCGCAGAGGGGCACAACCTTAATACACAGAAAGTATACAAGAGAAACCCCCTAATAAGGAGGAAAAGATGAAGAAAAAATCAAATACTCGGAAATATTGGAAATGAGCTGACTATTGAACGCTGCTATCTATGTGTAGAGGGATTAGAACAACACATTTTACAGCTCTAACAACGAAGTCTCTTGATCTTCAAAGCTCCTTGCATTCCACTCTCTCCAAATACACCACATTAAACACAAAAGAGCCAACCTTCAAACTTCTAGAGCATTACGATACTCACCTCCTTGCCTTACTCCTTGAGAATACAACAGCTCAAAGAAATGAGACCACTTCCACCTCCCAATCATGCACTTGTCGGTTAAAGAATAAATTCCAATAAAAATATCTATTTTGGAATTGCATATGATCTACCACCCATGCATATTTACAACATGCAATATTTAATATTGTTGCCCAGATAATCAACCCTAGAGGGGGGTGAATAGGGTTGATGGCAAACTTTTCTTTTAATGAAAATTATACTGAATTAAGAATTTAGAACAGTATAAAATACAGTAATGCAAACAATATAAATATTGGAGCAGTAATAAAGAGATAGAGAGAGAGAGATTCAAACTCAGCGATTTATCGTGGTTCGGTCCACCTGACCTACGTCCACTCCCCAAGCACAACACTTGAGATTTCAATCCACTAAACCAAACTCCTTGCAGGTGGAGTTAAAACTGTGACGTCCCACATCGCCTGGGAATGAGGATGTGCTTATATGTATAAATGCACCATTTATGACACAACGCGTTTTAAAGCCGTGATGGCAATGAACCTATCAGAACTCCGCAGTTAAGCGAGCCGCTGCGAGAGCAATCCCAGGATGGGTGACCTCCTGGGAAGTCTGATATGGGGAGCCAAAAGTGGACAATATTGTGTCATTGTGGGTGGATCGTTACAAATGGTATCAGAGCCATTGCCCAGCCTGAGATGGTGGGAGCGTGCACAAGCCCAAGAGGGTTGCCGGCGGGCACTCGCTGGGATGCCAAGAATGGGGTGATCCCATGAGGGTCGCCAGCGAGGACGCTGGGTCCTAAGGGGGGGTGATTGTGACGTCCCACATCGCCTGGGAATGAGGATGTGCTTATATGTATAAATGCACCATTTATGACACAACGCGTTTTAAAGCCGTAATGGCAATGAACCTATCAGAACTCCGCAGTTAAGCGAGCCGCTGCGAGAGCAATCCCAGGATGGGTGACCTCCTGGGAAGTCTGATATGGGGAGCCAAAAGCGGACAATATTGTGTCATTGTGGGTGGATCGTTACAAAAACCTTTACACTTCAAGAGTATACTACTCTTCTTCACAAGGTGGAAAATCTCCTTCACACCTCACAAGGGTCACACCAACCCTCTTGATACAATAGATTGTGGATCGGATTTGAGATTTCTCTCACAATGACAATTCTCCTTTTTGAGAAGGATATACAAATAAAGCTTTTACAACAATATCTCTCTCACTAGAACTCTTGTATGAATTGAACTTGAATGGCTCAAATGAACTTGAATATATGAAATGAAAGAATGCTTTGAGCTCTAAGCTTGTTTGTTTCTCACTTGATTGAATGATAGATTGATATGAAAATGAGAACCAAGGTCATGTATTTGTAGGTCTAGAAAGAACATAACCGTTGGAGAGAATTTGAATTTTGCTAGCTGATTTTCCAAGTTGCAATCACATTTTCAAAGTCAGAAATTGTTGCTAGACAATTTTTCAAATTTGCAACCAGATTTTCAAAGTCAGAAATTGTTGCTAGCTAATATTTCAAATTTGCAACCATATTTTCAAAGTCAGAAATTGTTGCTAGACAATTTTTCAAATTTGCAACCAGATTTTCAAAGTCAGAAATTGTTGCTAGACAATTTTTCAAATTTGCAACTAGATTTTCAAAGTCAGAAATTGTTGCTAGCTAATATTTCAAAGATGAAATCTGATTTTCAAATACAAGAATTATTCCTAGCTAATTTTTCAAAGATGAAATCTGATTTTCAAAGACAAGAATAATTGTTAGCTAATTTTCCAAAGATGAAATCTGATTTTCAAAGACAAAATGATAACTAGCAGAATTTTCACACTTGAAATCTGATTTTTCAAGACAAAATAATTTCCAACAGAATTTTTAAACTTGAAATCTGATTTTTCAAGACAAAATAATTTCCAGCAGAATTTTTAAACTTGAAATCTGATTTTTCAAGACAAAATAATTTCCAGCAGAATTTTTAAACTTGAAGTTTGATTTTTAATGATTTTCGTTTTTCAAAAATCCATATATGCAATGTATGAAGGGTCCTTAGTTCATTCTAGAGTGAGGAGTCTCAGGAGTTCAATCATACAAGAGCTTTACAAGAATACCCTAATAAAATACGGATTCTTCAATCTTGTGTTCTTCAGAGCTTAAGGGCTTCTTGCTTTGAATTCCAAATGCCTTAGATTCTTTTTGGTCCTTTGAGAATGTCTTGAGCAAACGCTGTCCATGAACCATTTGTTCGAGCTCCCATATGACTTAAGGCATACCTACAAAATAGATCAAGTAATTCTTTTTGGTACCCACATTTTCTTGGGTCCGTGAAGGTTAGCTTTAATTATTTTATTTTGTTTGGGTACCCATGCCTTATGAGTGTTCCAATTATTAACAACTTTGGGATTTGATCCCTTGTAGTTTTTCTTGTAAAAGGTTTTCTTCATGGGACAAACATCTGCAATATGTCAATTTCTTCCACAAGACTTGCACGTAGTGAATGAAGAATTGGCGCAGAATTCTTTAACAAAGAAATTTTTATAAAACTTTTGTTTATTCTCAGGAGTATATCCCAAGCCTTCCTTGTTGAAGACACACATTTGTCTTCCAAGAAGCATGTCTAAGTTTTTTTTCCCATTTACAAAATTGGCTAAGGTTTTGGTCAAGTCCTTAATAGTTTCTTTTAGCCTAGTATTTTCTTCTTCTAAAGCTATTGAAGACTTAATCTTAAAGGTGAGATTATTAATATCTTTGAGCAAATTTTCATTTTTATCTTTCAAAGTAACTACCTCATTGCCCAATCCCATTTCTTTCTTTTTAAGAGTTGTGTATTTAGCATGTAACTTTATAGTATTTTCACACAGCTCATCATATGCATCTTGAAGTTCTTCATAAGAATATAATTCATCATTAGATTCAATGTTTGAAAAACTTACCTCATCTTCTTTAGCCATGAGGCAAAAGTTGGTCATCTCATTGTCGCTCTCCTCTTGTTCTGATTCGCTTTCTTCAGAATCATCCCAAGTCACCTTCAACGCTTTTCTCTTGAATTTCTTTCCTACCTTCTTAAGACGAGGGCAATTTGATTTATAGTGTCCAGGCTTGTGACACTCAAAGCAAGTTGGAGGATCCTTTTTGCTTGGTTCGCCTTTAGGAGCCTCTGTAGCGCCCCAGTTTTTAAAACATATTAATAATTTGATTAAAGATGAAAAATGATTATTCATGTGAATAAATAATCAATCAATTATTTTATAAATATTTTCAACTGATTTAATGAACTGTGTTTTAATAAGCTGATAATTATTTTATCACCAAATTACTGAGTTAATAAAATAGACAGATAATTTACCATAAGATTAATTAGCCTTATTTTTATAATGGTACAGAATATTATTTAGCAATTATTCTTTATGTGTAATAATTCGAATGTATTATTTCTACTAAACAAACAATTTTAATCCAAAAGAAGCTTTGGCCAGCTCGTAGACTATGGGATTGATTTATGCAATAAATTGTATGATTTTTATATTGCAACTTATTCCCCACTTTGCTTAAATAAATCCTTCAGCCACCTCACCTACCTTCCACTCATCATCTTCATAGTTTTAAATTGACTCAGTGCTCTTCACCCTGTGGCGCCAACCCACAGCACTCATGACTCTCACAATATTTAAGCAAATCATTGTTCCTCTGCAAAGTCACACTCCTATTCCTTCTTCTTCTTTCCAGCTCTTCTTCAACAATATATGTACTTTTTATATTCCATTCTTTTTATTAATAATTATAATGGCCGACTGGCACCATTTGAGCATTATGATGTTTTCTTTCTTTAAGTCTATATCCTACTTTCCAGCATCTTCTTTCTCTTCCTC
>JAJPGS010000125.1:1195000-1395000 GCA_028654335.1 Alnus rubra | reverse complement strand
AGAAGCCTTGTAATAAGCTGCCAAAGATAGACCCAAATTCTTAATCGGCAAAGAAGCCACTCTACACCCAAGAATACTAGCCAAACCCTCTAAATCACCCACATCACCTAAAGGAATTATCTCTAATTTGGACAAATTAATCTTCAGCACCAACACCGCTTCAAAACATAAGAGACACCACAGATGATGAAGTTTTTCACAATCAGCCTCACAAAAGATTAAAGTATTATCTGCAAACAATAAATGCGACACTATAATCTCTTCATTATTCCTCGACCCCACCAAAAATCCTTATAAAAGTCTCTTGTCCACAGTAAAAGACATCATCCTACTCAGTGCCTTCATAACAACCACAAACAACAATGGAGACAATGGATCCCCTCGTCTTAATCCACGCAAGCTGCTAAAGAAACCATTAATGAGAATGAAAAACCGCACCATAGAAATGCAATTCACTATCCAATCTCACAATCTCTCCCCAAAGCCACATCTCGTCAACAAATGTAAAAGAAACTCCCAATTAATATGATCATATGCCCTCTCCAAATTCAGTTTACACACACTCCAGGTTTCCCAAATCTAATCCGACTATCCAAACATTCATTAGCCACCAAGACAGAATCCAGGATTTGTCTACGTCTGATAAAAGTATTCTGTGAACTTGAAACAATCTTTCCCAATACCGATTTCAAACTATTCACCAAGACTTTAGAAATAATTTTATACACATCACCCACTAAACTAATGGAACGGAAATCCTTAATCTCTACCGCCCTGGCTTTCTTAGGGATTAGGGAAACAAAAGTAGCATTAAAGCTCTTCTGAAACTTCCATAGGAACTCCTTAAAACTTCCATGACGTTCTCTTTTAATACCTCCCAACACTTCTAGAAAAAAAAGCCATAGAAAATCTACCAGGTCCGGGGCCTTATCCCCATTGAATTCTCTTACCACTCCCAATACTTCACTCTCCTCAAAGTCTCTTTCCAACCAATTTCTCTCCTCCGCATCAATGGAAAGGAATGAAAAGCCATCCAATTTTGGTTTCTAATTATATTGTTCACAATACAACTATGTAGAAATGCACAATATGCTCCTTTATTTCTGTAGAGTCAAAAGACAGCCATGTTGACAAATAAAGACTCCAACGAGTTATTTCTTCTATGCGAATTTTCCATTGGAATATGCTCTTAACCAGAAGGCCCTTGACTTTTGCCTCCAACTCTCTTGAATCTTCAAGAAGGATAATCCTCTCCAACTCTCTAGAAATATCTTCCTTCCTCAATCTTTCTACTTTGGTTAAAGGTCTTTCCTCTGCAATCATATCCAACTCACAATATCATCCACAATCTCCTTCTTCCGCTTCCCTACATTCTAACTATATTACAACATCCTATTATGCAAAAAAAAGAAGAGAGGAGAAACCATAACAATAAACAATATGTTATACCCGTGATTTACCCAAAATGTGCGTGTATGTATTTGTGTTTCAAATTTGCATAGTTTATACATTACTTTTCCTTGTTTATCATATCAACTGAGGTCATGCAACCAATATCAAATTCCACTAGACCGGTGGATCAAATTTGATTCTTAGAGCATTTCAAAGTGTTGGTCCTACTTGAAGAATTTGTATACAGTTCTTATCTTTAGCATTTTAGCATGATGTGGTTGTTCTCAAGAATTGAACCCCCACACTTCTACTTGACAGACTGAGACTTCTACTATTGCACAAAAAAATAGCCCTCCATGATACTTAATAAACATAAATTACTAGCTTTTTTATTCATAAATATGCTAAACAAAAGCAAGTTTTTGTGTAAAAAAAAAAAAAATCATAATAAGACTTTAAATGAAGTCAGAAAGGGTGTAGCCCAAGTGGATGGGAAGTACACAAGAGGCATGCAAAAACCCAATTTGTAATTTTTCGCAGAAAATATTAGTTTTCATGCGACAAAGCAGTTGAGTTTTTAATTCTTCCTCCTAAGACTTGGATTAGACTTTTTTCTTCAGGCGGTGTGTGTACCACTTTGATACAAATTCCCTCGCCTACATAAAATGGTTCATGTCAAGACAAGTCAATGAAATCTATCCCACCTACTAAGAATCATTGATAGAATCCTCTTTCTTTATATTTTTCAATGTAAAACAAGATCATAGGATTGATTGTAGGAGACACGTTTTTTGTCAATATTGACCGTGGTTCTCTTAGACTTCTACCCTTGACCTTGGGGTGTGTCCGGAGCAGTCAATAATCTTCTCTAGACCATCTTATCCATCTTATTCTTATAATGTCCCCCATAAGTTGCCACCTCTGACTTCTCATGAAAGCAATTTTAGTCTTTATCCCTTTCTCACGATCCTAACTCACATTATAGTCATGTAGATTTTTGAATGTTTAGTAGTCTTGGCCCTACACATTTTCTTTTAATTTGACAAGTAACCATCAACTACACAAAAACATTGTTAAACCATCAGATATATATTGGGCATCAGTAATAATCTCGAATGCGGTATTGTAGTCTCTTTAACTATCTTCCAAGATCCACAAGACAGAAAAAGGCACCATAAACAGAAAGAACATTGCTCAAATCTAATTACCATTAACATACCTTGCGAATTTGACTATTGGGAAGATCTTCGAAAGAATCTGACTGCTTCAAGTGAGATCTAGTATCTGGTGAAACTATGGGAGAAGCTTTTAGCGTGGTTTGAGGTGATGCAGGTGCCTTCTCTTCAGATGAAGAGACTTTTGAAGATCCTTTTCCTGCCTTAATTGCAGCTAAAACGTCCCCCTTCAGCAGCGTACCATGAGAACTGGATGCCTTTAATGTTGATGAATCCAATCCATATTCTGTAATTAGCAACTTTGCAGATGGACTGATCCTTGCAACACTTGTTTTTTGAGCTTTAGCTTCATTTCCATCATCATGATGTGTTGTTATTTCCTCTTTGATTCCGAAACCACTGCTAGCACTATTTTTTACTGTTTCAATATCAGCTGGATCCTCAACCTTGAAAACAACGGGCGAAGTGTTTTCATATGGTGCAAGTGGCTAGAATTCTAATAAATAGTTTAAGGGATAAAATTTCCATAAAGTAACAGTGCTGGAAGAAACTATAACCACTAATCAATTAATAGCACCTTGTACATTAATTTTCTCTTTTAAGGCAACAAGATAAATTAAAACTTAGATCACAACAATCTCAGCCCTTACAGGTACAGACTGCAATAATTCGCACCCTTACAGGTGCCTTACTGCCAAGCTATAATACCTTAGCTGCAAGTTGCTAAGGTGAAAAGCAAGTTATACAACTGTACAAGCATTAACACTTACTGTTACTGCAATAGGTTGTCTCACAGCTACATCCTTTGAACCTTCAGGTGCTAGTATCTACAGCCAACATTCCACTTCAAATGTAAGCAAAAGTGTAAAAAGAAACCTATAAAGAGCTTCATCAATAACAATTCAGGAATTTTTTCATCAAGAAGAAAAAACTGGAACTACCATTAGTACCAAATGTTGTAAATTCAACGTTGAAGCCATAATTATATATATTTCAACTTGATTAAAGTCACTATTATGGGCACATAGAATCTAGGTCTAACAACATTGTCAATGTCCTCCTCACATTGAGTAGACATGCAAAGAAGTAATAAACATGTTGGTGATCTAGACTACAAGTAAATAAATACCATGTTAAGACACGAGCTATGTCACTTTCATATTTAGTATCACCTCTACAACTACAAACCTAGCATAAGGAAAGAATATTAGCCCTCTTCAAGACTTTCAAATTCAAGGGTAGCTATGTCTGTCTCTATCTCACATATTACGTCACCCACATCTATCTCTCAGTTTGAGTAAATGATCAAAAGACGTTTAATGCAATTATTCTCTATCCACCAAATCAGAAGCAAGAAGTAGTTACACTAGCAGATTTAAGACCTTATATCGAACACAACTGACCTTGTCTCCTTCTTTCTTTCGCCACTTCGCAATGTTTCCTTGATTCTTTGTATACATATAAAAGCAACATTAAGCATCTACCAGAGGAAGAAAACTTTGCACAATAATCTGAGCAGAAAACAATATACAATCTTCCTTGCTATTAAGAATTGATTTTTAATAGTTTCACATTCTGATTTGTTGATTTTTCCTCTCTGACCTCAGATCCACCTGCCATAGCAGCAGCGACATTTTGGATATCATCTGGATCCTCAACCTAGTAAACCCACAAAAATTAGTTTTTACAACAATTTAAGTATCTGAATGGTAAATACTGAAACAAAGAAAGACATTGAAACATCAGTGCCACATATTAAGAATTGAGGTCAACACCATAACAAAAAAAAAAAAAAAAAAAAAAACTTCTAGAAGATATCTGATAAAAAAAGAAAAACAGATTTTAAAAGATATCAGATACTGTGAAAGCATAATACTTGACAATCTTTAGCTTAAGCGTATAATTTTTTTTTTTTTTTTTTTTAAAAAAAAAGTTCTAATTGTAGCCTAAAACTAAACTAAGAAAGGAGGGGGAGGGACAAAAGAATTTTGTCCTAACAGAATTCAAAATAATTATAATTTCCCCAAAATGTTTTCCAATATCTTTACAAAATGAAATATGTCCCCTACATTGAAATCAACAAGAGATGGCTTTCCATGAAAACAAAAGGAAACCATTGATAAAGTATTATCACAGGTTACCGTTATTGCAATAGGTTGTCCAACAGGTACATCCTTTGAACCTTCAGGTACCAAAGTCTTAGCCAGAAATCTGCAGAATTTAACCCGTACAAGAAACATGGAGGAACCAAAACATACATAAAGGATTTTAGGATGGATCAGATTTTGTGACCTTTAAGTAGTTCTGATCAACATATTGTAGTTGGAAAGAAAAAAGAAAAAAAAAAGAAAAAAACGGAAAGTGTTTGCAAAATAAACAAAGGGAAAGAAAACATTCTTCTTGTCAATGCTAAATGAAACATCCGATGTGAAGACTGGTACTAAACAATGTCTTTCTCCAATGACTGGTGTGCCTCACACAATTAAGTATCATATATTGTGCAACATAGAAAATAAACATTAGCCCTCTTCAAGACAATCAAACTCAAGAGTAGCTTTGTCAGTCTCGATTTAGCATAGTACATCACCCACCTCTATCTGTTAGATTAAATCAACGGTCAGGATGACACGAATTCACCAATGAAATTAACAAATTGATCCCCACTACATCAAGAAGAAGGATTTAATTTTTCAACAATTATCTTTATGAACATCAAGCTGAGCATAACTTAGCTATAAACTCTCAGAATTATATGAAACTTTTGGTATAACTGACCTTATCTCCTTCTTTCTTCCTCCATTTTGCAATATTACCTTGATTCTGCATGAATGAGTGACAATTAGGATCACAAAACTTCTTGGAAGAAAGAAAGAAAGAAAAATACGATGAAAAGTATGGATAACATTTAAAATCAATTCCTTCCCGCATATATTTTTTTTGCATGTCTTAGCATTGTAGGAGGCAGAGCTGGCATCTGGAGTATTGTATGTGGTGGATCTGCACTAAAAGTCCACTTGGTGATAAAAGTCATAATTAATGATAAAACACCCGATTAAGTATGTGCAGCAGATATATTTCATCATTTTATCAAAACCTGTAAAACCGTACTACAAGAAATAAAAACTATTCAGTAAAAGTAAAAGTAAATGGAGTGCAACTATACAAAATTGTGGAAACAATTTCTACATTACCTCGTAATTAAGAAATAAACTTACCATTAAATATATGGAAAAAAAAATACGTCATTGTACTTGGAAGTAATGTTCACTGGGAGAAGTGTAAACCACAAATTTCATGTTCTTAAAATATATAGAACAGTAAAGGCATAATTTGCTGTTGCTAATTTGTATAGAGATAATAACTTCACCAAAGAAAGGCTTTCACTAAAATATGTCGTCTATATTGGTTGTAACAGTAATCACTTGTATCTGGAGATGTATAACAGATTGGGCTGTAGGAGCTTTTAAAATGCCAAAAGTAAACCACCTGAAAAATAAGAAACTCTTGAACATCAACTTATGGTCTTAAACCAAGTCAGAAGATCAAATATAATCCTACTATAAACTTTAGGCACAATCTCCAATTAATTGAAAATTCTATTCGAATTAATGAGCAAAAGTCCAGTCAAACTGGAGCACTAAGTGAAATGCATCCCAAAAATCGTGCACATCTAAACTCTAAAGGGTGAACCAATCTAATATCTCATTGTGTTTTTCTTTCAATCTAATCTAATTAAACAACATTAGGAATTGATGTTTGGAGTGGAATCATTCAACTGCAAGATCTTTTAATTGATTATTTGAAGACAAAATGACATATTGGAAGCTTTTGTGTAACAAAGAATTGAACCAAATGAATACCAATAATTAAAATGATTTGAGCCTCCCCACAATATTTAATCCAATATCACTTAGTGCCAGTTTTTTCTGTGCTTACACAATGGAAAATGAAATACCCAGGTTCATCATTTCATCAACTGTTTATGCAAAACCATGCATTATTAGAAATGAAGAAAAAAAAAAAGTAATTCACTTACTATTTCTCCTAATTTTTGAAGAATCGTGTATACAGTAAATGTTTTATGAATATGAGAGAAGAAAACAAGAAAATAGATAATCACCTCTAAGTATTGAGGAAGTGAGATGATTTATCCAAGCATATGCATTTAATCTGAATTCAGAAACCCAAATGAGCAAAAGAAAAAATAGCTCAAAAATAATAATGAAAATAAAAATCGTTCTAAGAAAACAAGCACTTCGATCCAAATAGACATTTAAACTATACATAGAACGCAAAAATGAAAGGAAACCCTCCAAATGAGACATCTACTAAAGTGAAAATCACTCACCTATATTTGTTGATGAAAAACAGAATGTGTTGTTAGGAGTTTCAACAGAGCCAAAAATAAACCACCTGAAATATGAGAAGCCCTTGAATTTTTTGTATGCTATAAGCATTAACATCAACCTATTGTCTTAAACTAAGGCAACCAACATATAAAAGTTAGAAGAAAAATGATAATATAATGTTTAGGAACAATTTCCACTTAATTAGTTGAATTAAAGGTGAGAGATATCTGGTCAAGTTGGAGCATAAACTGCAATGCATGCCTAAAATCATGAAATGTAAACTCTAAAGGGCTGAGCCAATACAATATATCACTCTTCTTTTATTTCAAACTAAGCTAATTAACCAATAATAGGCATTGATATTTAGAATGGAATTATTCGGGTGCCAAATCTTTGAATTGATTATTTTTAGATAGAGTGACACATGGGAAGCTTATTTGTAACAAAGAATTGAGCCAAATTATGAACACCCGTGTGGAAAGGTAGTTCCTACAGTGCTGTTGCCAGATAGGATTTCCTGCACAATATTTGCTCGAGTTTCACCAAGTGCCAATTTTCACTCTACTAACACAATGAGAAATAAAGTACCCATAATACATTACCACATCAACTCTATTTGTTCAAAACTATATATCCTTAGAAATGAAGAAATGAAATCCAAAAAAAAAAAAAAAAAACTAAATATTGCTCCTAATATGTGAAAAATCATGTATGTAGGGCCCATATTTTGAAAATGCTCTAAATCTCTGTCCCTTGTTCTTCTATGAATTATTCAAATAAATGATGAGTAATCATATCATATCATATCATATCATATCATATCATATATATATATAAAAGCCGAGTTTTTCCTTAGAATGGCATAGAATAGTGACACGTGGCATGAACCCATACTTTTTAGTGACTGAACCGGTCATTTAAATACTGAACCGGTCTTTTAAATAAAATTGAACCGGTCTATTTAATCTCTCTCTCTCTCTATTAATGATACAAATAGTCTCTCTCTCAATTAATGATATAAGTATGACCTTTTGATATTTTTATATTTTTGGTTGAAATCTAAATATAACCGGTCTATTTAATCTCTATTTCTCTCTATTAATGATACAAGTAGCATCTCTCTCTCAATTAATGATATAAGTATGACTCTTTGGTATTTTTATATTTTTTGTTGAAATCTAAATATGTTTCCATTTTGTTTGTGAATGTTTATGAGATTTTTTTTTGTTCATTTGTTTTTTCGAATGTTCAGAATTATATAGGATTGAAATATAATAGGTATCACACCAACATTAAAAAAAAATTCCTACTAATTTTCTATTTTATATTTTGATAATCAAAATCGTGGTTTTCTTATGTATTAATTCATTTAAATGTTTTATATACCATATCATATCATATATCATATCATATATATATATAAAAGCCGAGTTCTTCCTTAGAATAGCATAGAATAGTGACACGTGGCATGAACCCATATGTTTTAGTGACTAAACCGGTCATTTAAGTACTGAACCGGTCTTTTAAATAAAATTAAACCGGTCTATTTAATCTTTCTCTCTCTCTCTCCATTAATGATACAAGTAGCCTCTCTCTCTCAATTAATGATATAATTAAGTAGGACTCTTTGGTATTTTTATTTTTTTTTAGTTTAAATCTAAATATGTTTCCATTTTGTTTGTGAAATTTGTGGTTGAACAATTCTTTATTTGAATGTTAATGAGATTTTTTTTTTTTTTTTTTTTTTTCATTTGCTTTTTCAAATGTTCATAATTATATAGGATTGAAATATAATAGGTATCATATCGACATTAAAAGAAATTCCTGCTAATTTTTTATTTGATATTTTGATAATCAAAATCGTGGTTTTCTTCTTGCTATTTTAATGTTCAAAATTATATGGATTTTATTTTTATTGAAACATATCATATATCATATATATATATATATATATATATATATATATATATATATATATAAGCCAAGTTCCAACTTAGAGCTGGCCTAGAATTAGGACACGTGGCATGAATCCATACTTTTTAAACATTGAACCGATCATTTGAGTAAAAAACTAATAATTTAAGTAAAACTAAACCAGTCTATGTATTTCAAGTAAAATAAACGGTGCATTTAATATGACTAATTAACTCTCTTATATTGAATAAAAAAATGAATAGAAACGTCAAATTTTTTTTGTCATTAAATTCTCACTAATTTCTACCTTTCTATTTGATTATTTGATTGTTGTGCACAAAATGAATATAAATGTTTGTAAAACACTAAGGAGTTAATTAAACATTAAATTTGAAATGCTTTTTTTTTTTTTTTTTTTTTTTTTAATGTTCAAAATTATATGGATTTTATTTTTATTGAAACATATCATATATCATATATATAAGACAAGTTCCAACTTAGAGTTGGCCTAGAATTATGACACGTGGCATTAACCCATATTTTTTAAACATTGAACCAGTTATTTGAGTAAAAAACTGATAATTTAAGTAAAACTAAATCAGTCTATGTATTTCAAGTAAAATAAACGGTGCATTTAATATGTCTAATTAACTCTCTTATATTGAATAAAAAATGAATAGAAACGTCATTTTTTTTTTGTCATTAAATTCTCACTAATTTCTACCTCTTTCTCTTCCTTTAAGTAAAACTGAAAAAAATAAAAAAATAAAAATGTAAAATTGAACTGTTCCATGTATTTCAAGTGAAATAAACGGTGGGTTTAATATTCATAATCAAATCTCTTTCATTGAATAGAAAATGAATAGAAACATCTAATTTTGTTGTCTTTAAATTCTCACTAATTTCTACCTCTCTCTCTCTTCCTTTAAGTAAAATCTTTTACACAAACACCGCTTCCCCTCCCACTAAATGTCCGTTACAAACTAAATTTCAAAGAGTCAAATGTCAGTTTTTTTTTTTTGGAAATGTCAAAAGTCACTATAATATCTCTCTCGCTTTCTCAAATAAATATATGGAGAAGTAATGGTTTGTGGCTATGCAAAACTTCAATGTTGTTTACATTACCGGAGAGTGGTGCTCAAAGCAAAGAGAGCAAAGTTTTTGCTATTGTTAGAACCTTTTTGTTTGTTGTTATAGCCTTTGTTTTTTTAGTTTGCCTTTTAAGTTTGTCGGGGTTGTGTTCATTAGAATTGTAAATAATATGTTTGTATTTATTTTATGTGCTTCTGTCTTTCTGGTTTGATTTTCTATCCTTATTTTTGCATTGATAATTTATATTATTTTTTATTTCTGTTGAAAAAGTAGTTTCTTTTACGCTATATATAAGAATGATGGTCAAATTAAAAAATATCTATTTGACCGTAGTTTCTTTCTATACCTACAAATTTCTTTGGAATTGAAAAAAGTATATAAAAAAAGTAGTTATTTTCTATTATATTAGTGGTTATCTTTTTACATTTTTTTTTTACTTTATTTTCTATGATTTTGTTCTTTCTTTACATTTTTTTTGTCCCTATTTCCTAATTTATATTATTTTTTTGTTCAAATTGCTTTTTTTTTTTTTTTTTTTCTTCTAAATTTTACATTGAATTCAAGGAAACCATGGAAAGAGAGAGTTTACATTAATTGTTGTTTTGGTACAAAGTATGACGATTTTTTAATTTACATTGTTCATTGATTTTTTTTTCCTTGTATAATGCACTTTGTTAACGTGCTTAATTGATAGACAATATTGATTTTCAAGGTTTCATATGAACCGAAAAAGTATATGGAAAAGAAAACTCTATTCTATTCTATTAGTATTTTTTATTTTTCATTTTGTTTCTATATTTTCTATGGTTCTCTTATTTCGTTTTCTCTTCTTCTTTTTTTCCCCCTATTTTTTATGTAATTAATATATTATTTTTCATTCAAATTGCTTATTTTATCTTTTGTAAATTTTACACTAAATTCAAGAAAATAATGGTTAGAGAGTTTCCTATGGTTGTTTTTTGTACGGGGTATGATGATTTTTTAGTATATTATGTTTATTGAGTAGTTTTTTATTACTTTATGTAATACAGAAAAGATAACACTATTATATTATATTAGTATTTTTCAGTTTTCATTTTTTATCTATAATTTCTATGCTTCTCTTCTTCCATTTTTTTTTTTTTTTATTATGAAACTAAATTATAAGGAAGAATCTCGTGCATAGCACGGGTTATGAGCTTGTATATATATTAAAGCCCAGTTCTCTTTTGGAGAGAGCCTAAATTCTGTACATGTGGCATGAACCCTTTATTTTGAAAGGGTGAACCGTGTGCTGAACCTATAGAACCGTGCGTTCGTGGTCATTTATGTGTTTCAATAAAAGCAAAACGCTAACTCCTCATCTCTCTGTCATTTATGTGTTTCAATAAAAACAAAACGCTCTCACAGACGCTACCTCTCCCTCTCCCTCCTTCTTTCTCTTCTATTCTTTTTCTCTTCTCTTTCTTCTTCTCCCTTATTCTCTCTTCTTTCTTCTTATGTTTTCTTTTTCTTTCTCCAGACGCTCCCTCTCACTCTCTTTCTTTCTGTTATGTTCTTTTTCAGGGCAGATTCTGGCAACTGGTGGACTATTCCGTTGATGACCTTCCGGTGGGTGACTTAGAAGAGTTTTCCGGTATTTTTCCTAAGTTTCAAGCATGAAATTATCAAAGGTAATCCTAACAATTTATCTTGATTCTTTTGGGTTATTGAAATATGAAATGGGTTTTGGTTTGCTGATTGTTGGATTTGTGATTCACGGCTTGGTGTTACGGTTGAGCCATGATTATGCGTTGATGGATTTTGGGTAGAACCCGTTTTTTATCCTCCCATCTGCATTATCCATGTGATCTGCAGAATTTGTTGGTTCAGGATTTTCTGCTGCATGACTTTCGGGACTCTTAGTTGCTGCTGTCTGAGGCAAAATTCTGCTTCCAAAATGTTTTAAATTTCATATTCAATGTGAGTTTCAAATGACATACAAATACAACGATTGATTTTTTCTATTTCAAACTCTCATTTGAATAAATTATTGTAACCCTTTTAAAAAATTTGGCCGGGCCTTTATCCTTTTTCTAGGTTCATTAGGGTTTTTATTTGTTGGAATTTCCAGTTATCTTGGTAGGAATTTAATATCTTTATTGCCGTCTCCACAAATAATTTTTTTTCCACAGGGGATCGTGATGTCTTTCTATGGGATTGCAGGTCTCTTTACTAGCAAACCTTGATGAAAGTTTTCTGAGAACACGCTGCAATCTTGGCTACAGAGCAAGTCGCGTATTGAAACTTGCTCAGGGTATTGTTGAAGGCAGAATTCAACTAACACAACTTGAAGAAGCCTGTAAAGGAGCAAGCTTATCCAGCTACAATATGTTGGATGACCAGTTGAAAGGAATTGATGGATTTGGTCCTTTTACATGTGCCAATGTGCTTATGTGCATGGGATTTTACCACGTCATTCCAACAGATTCTGAAACTATTAGGCATTTAAGACAGGTATTCATTTGGTTCTTCCTCTGGCTTTATCAGAAGTATTGAAAATGTGCCTGATATGATTGAAGTTTTTCTTAATAAAATGCAGGTCCATGCAAAAAAATCCAACTCTCAAACAGTGCAGAGAGATGTTGAAAACATATCCATGGGAAGTATGCGCCATTTCAGTTCTTGGCACACTGGTATATGATACAACAACTCTAATTTCGTATGGACTATAGCTTCTACGTATTTTCCTATCATGCTTTCGTAATCCTTTATAATTTTATTTTTTTTGATAAGTAAATATTCAGCCTACATATAATTGCAGTTGTAATCCTTCATAATTAGTTTCACTATATAATATCTCCTATGTTTTCTATTAGGTCTGAACTCTGGCACTTCTATGAGAAAAGATTTGGGAAGCTAAGTGACATGCCATGCTCCGATTATCACCTAAGCACTGCCAGTAATATAAGAATCGCAAGTGAAATGCCAACTCTTTACATTTTTTTTGTTTATTATTACCAAAAATAAAATGATGTGAAATCACATAGAGTTCTATAAAAAAACACATGAATGACGATTTGCAGTAGATCAAGAGAACCAAGTAAATCTAAGATTACTTGGTTATTTATTTGAAGTTCAATGCTTAATTATTTATTTGGTATTTCAAAACTGTTTCTATTCTTCTTTTGTACAACCGTTTCTATTCTTTATTTTTTTTTTATTCAACTGCCTTATTTTTCTTTTTGTAAATTTTACACTGAATTCAGAGAAATGATGGTGAGAGAGAGAGAGAGAAAGAGAGAGAGAGAGAGAGAGTTTCTTATCATTGTTTTTGTTATAAGGTATGACGATTTTTTTTTTGTAATGCACATTGTTTACATTCTTAATTGATAACGGAGAATAGCTTTCAAGGTTTTATAATGTATTATGATTTGTTTTTATAGTTTTTATAGTTTTTTTTTTTTTTTTTTTTTTTTTTTTTTTTTTTTTTTATGTTTGTACACCAACATAGTTCATTTCGTTTTAGACTACATCTATGGGAACAATTATTTAACATGTTCCAATTTATAAGAATATTAAACTTTATAAATTTTTAAATTTATTTAGTATGTGCGTTTATACTATTGAGTAAAAAATTGTTGTTCAAAATGGTCTTTTAAACATTTTATATATATATATATATATATATTTTGGTAGCAATTAGTTAAATGAGTGAAAAAAAAATGAATACTAATAGTCCCGCTCATAGAGCGGGTTATAAGCTAGTATATATATAAAAGCCGAGTTTTTCCTTAGAATGGCATAGAATAGTGACACGTGGCATGAATTCATACTTTTTAGTGACTGAACCGGTCATTTAAATACTGAACCGGTCTTTTAAATAAAATTGAACCGGTCTATTTAATCTCTCTCTCTCTCTATTAATGATACAAATAGTTTCTCTCTCAATTAATGATATAAGTATGACCTTTTGGTATTTTTATATTTTTGGTTGAAATCTAAATATAACCGGTCTATTTAATCTCTATTTCTCTCTATTAATGATACAAGTAGCATCTCTCTCTCTCAATTAATGATATAAGTATGACTCTTTAGTATTTTTATATTTTTGGTTGAAATCTAAATATGTTTCCATTTTGTTTGTGAATGTTTATGAGATTTTTTTTTTGTTCATTTGTTTTTTCGAATGTTCAGAATTATATAGGATTGAAATATAATAGGTATCACACCAACATTAAAAAAAATTCCTACTAATTTTCTATTTTATATTTTGATAATCAAAATCGTGGTTTTCTTCTTGCTATTTTTTTTCTTCATACTTATTTTCATTCTAAACTACACCTATGAGAACAAATATTTTAACATATTTTAATTTATATGAATTAAACTAAAAATAAGGATCTTATGTATTAATTCATTTAAATGTTTTATATACCATATATATATAAAAGCAGAGTTCCAACTTAGAGTTGGCCTAGAATTAGGACACGTGACATGAATCCATACTTTTTAACTATTGAACCGGCCATTTGAGTAAAAAACTGGTAATTTAAGTAAAACTAAACCGATCTGTGTATTTCAAGTAAAATAAATTGTGCATTTAATATCACTAATTAACTATCTTATATTGAATAAAAAATGAATAGAAACGTCAACTTTTTTTGTCATTAAATCTTCACTAATTTCTACCTATTTCTCTTCCTTTAAGTAAAATCTTTTACTCTAACACCGCTTCCCCTCCCACTAAATGTCCGTTACAAACTAAACCTCAAAGAGTCAAATGTCAGTTTTTTTTTTCCTTTGGGAAATGTCAAAAGTCACTCTAATATCTCTCACTTTCTCAAATAAATATATGGAGAAGTAATGGTTTGTAGCTATGCAAAACTGCAATGTTGTTTACATTACCGGATAGTAATGCTCAAAGCAAAGAGAGCGAAGTTTTTGCTATTGTTGGAACCTTTTTGTTTGTAATATTGCTATAGCTTTTTTATTTTTTATTTATTTATTTTTTTTTTAATTTGCCTTTCAAGTTTGTCAAGATTGTGTTCAATTGAATTGTAAATAATATGTTTGTATTTATTTTATGTGCTTCTGTTTTTTTTATTTGATTTTCTATCCTTATTTTTGCATTGATAATTTATATTTTTTATATTTTTTATTTTTGTTGCTTTGAGTACGCGGTATGATGATTTTTTAATTTACGTTATTCACTGATTTTTTTTTCCTGTATAATGCACATTGTTAACGTGCTTAATTGATAGACAATATTGA
The DNA here is from genome assembly GCA_028654335.1 of Alnus rubra. NCBI lineage: Eukaryota > Viridiplantae > Streptophyta > Magnoliopsida > Fagales > Betulaceae > Alnus > Alnus rubra. The sequence goes on along the minus strand of JAJPGS010000125.1, from coordinate 1,379,846 downwards.
TTTTCAAGGTTTCATATGAACCATAAAAGTATATGGAAAAGAAAACTCTAATTTATTCTTTATTTTCTATGTAATTAATATATTATTTTTCATTCAAATTGCTTATTTTATCTTTTGTAAATTTTACACTAAATTCAAGAAAATGATGGTGAGAGAGAGTTTCCTATGATTTTTTTTGTACGGGGTATGATGATTTTTTAGCGTATTATGTTTATTGAGTAGTTTTTTATTACTTTGTGTAATACAAAAAAGATAATACTATTATATGGACAGAAATTTCCTACAAACCGGTTTGTATGAAATTTCTTACAATCCACATATAAGATTGACATGTGTCATTTAGCATGTGAGAATCATATGTTATTTAAATAGCATGTACGAACATAGCATTAATAAAAAAACATGTGCTTCTCACATGTTTAAAGGATACGTGTCTTTTTTAATTGTGAGTCGTAGAAAATTTCCTATAAACCAGCTTATAAGAAACTTTTGTCCCTATTATAGTATATTAGTGTTTTTCAATTTTCAATTTTTATCTATATTTTCTATGCTTCTCTTCTTCCATTTTTTATTATTATTATTATTATGAAACTAAATTATAAGGAAGAATCCCGCGCATAGCACGGAAATAACTATTTTTTTTATATACTTTTTCCAGTTCCAAAGAAATTTGTAGGTATAGGAAGAAACTACGGTCAGATAGATATTTTTTAATTCGACCATCATTCTTATATATTGCGTAAAAGAAACTATTTTTTCAACAAAAATAAAAAAATATAAGCCGAGTTTTTCCTTAGAATGGCATAGAATAGTGACACGTGGCATGAACCCATACTTTTTAGTGACTAAACCGGTCATTTAAGTACTGAACCGGTCTTTTAAATAAAATTGAATCGTTCTATTTAATCTCTCCCTCTCTCTCTCTCTCTCTATTAATGATACAGGTAGCCTCTCTCTCTCTCAATTAATGACATAAGTATGACTCTTTGGTATTTTTATATTTTTGGTTGAAATCTAAATATAACCGGTCTATTTAATCTCTCTCTCACTCTCTCTATTAATGATACAAGTAGCATCTCTCTCTCAATTAATGATATAAGTATGACTCTTTGGTATTTTTATATTTTTGGTTGAAATCTAAATATATTTCCATGTTGTTTGTGAAATTTGTGATTGAACAATTCTTCATTTGAATGTTTATGAGATTTTTTTTTGTTCATTTGCTTTTTCGAATATTCAGAATTATATAGGATTGAAATATAATAGGTATCACACCGACATTAAAAAAAATCCTGCTAATTTTGTATTTTATATTTTGATAATCAAAATCATGGTTTTCTTCTTACTATTTTCTTCTTCATACTTATTTTCATTCTAAACTACACCTATGTGAACAAATATTTTAACATGTTTTAATTTATATGAATTAAACTAAAAATAAGGGTCTTATGTATTAATTCATTTAAATGTTTTGTGGGATATTTGTTTTTCTTTTATGTGATTTTTACGATTTTCACTTATTTTTTGTAAGTGTTATTCTATTTTTGAAAGTCAAAAAATGCAAAATTTTATTTGATTAGTGTGCACAGAAGGAATATAAATGCTTTTAAAACACTAAAGAGTTAATTAAGCATTAAATTTGAAATGTTTTTTTTTTAATGTTCAAAATTATATGGATTTTATTTTTATTGAAACATATCATATATATATATATAAGCCGAGTTCTAACTTAGAAATGGCCTAGAATTAGGACACGTGACATAAATCCATACTTTTTAAATATTGAACCGGCCATTTGAGTAAAAAACTGGTAATTTAAGTAAAACTAAACTGATCTGTGTATTTCAAGTAAAATAAATGGTGCATTTAATATGACTAATTAACTCTCTTATATTGAATGAAAAATGAATAGAAACGTCAAATTTTTTTTGTCATTAAATCCACATATATATATATAAGAGCCGAGTTTTTCCTTAGAATGACATAGAATAGTGACACGTGGTATGGGCCCATACTTCTTAGTGACTAAACCGGTCTTTTAAGTACTGAACCGGTCTTTTAAATAAAATTGATCCGGTCTATTTAATATCTCTCTCTCTCTCTCTCTCTCTCTCTATTAATGATACAAGTAGCCTCTCTCTCTCAATTAATGACATAAGTATGACTCTTTGGTATTTTTATATTTTTGGTTGAAATCTAAATATAACCGGTCTATTTAATCTCTCTCTCACTCTCTCTATTAATGATACAAGTAGCATCTCTCTCTCAATTAATGATATAAGTATGACTCTTTGGTATTTTTATATTTTTGGTTGAAATCTAAATATGTTTCCATGTTGTTTGTGAAATTTGTGATTGAACAATTCTTCATTTGAATGTTTATGACATTTTTTTTGTTCATTTGCTTTTTCGAATATTCAGCTTTATATAGGATTGAAATATAATAGGCAGCACATCGACATTAAAAAAATTCATGCTAATTTTCTATTTTATATTTTGATAATCAAAATCATGGTTTTCTTCTTACTATTTTCTTCTTCATACTTATTTTCATTCTAAACTACACCTATGTGAACAAATATTTTAACATGTTTTAATTTATATGAATTAAACTAAAAATAAGGGTCTTATGTATTAATTCATTTAAATGTTTTATGGGATATTTGTTTTTCTTTTATGTGATTTTTACGATTTTCACTTATCTTTTGTAAGTGTTATTCTGCATTTGAAAGTCAAAAAATACAAAATTTTATTTGATTAGTGTGCACAAAAGGAATATAAATGCTTTTAAAACACTAAAGAGTTAATTAAGCATTAAATTTGAATTTTTTTTTAATGTTCAAAATTATATGGATTTTATTTTTATTGAAACATATCATATATATATATATATATATAAAAGCCGAGTTCCAACTTAGAGTTGGCCTAGAATTAGGACACGTGGTGGTGCATTTAATATGACTAATTAACTCTTTTATATTGAATAAAAAATGAATAGAAACGTCAATTTTTTTTTTGTCATTAAATCCTCACTAATTTCTACCTCTCTCTCTCTTCCTTTAAGTAAAATCTTTTACTCTAACACCGCTTCCTCTTCCACTAAATGTCCATTACAAACTAAACCTCAAAGAGTCAAATGTCAATTTTTTTTTTTTTTTCTTTGGGAAATGTCAAAAGTCACTCCAATATTTCTCGCTTTCTCAAATAAATATATGGAGAAGTAATGGTTTGCGGCTATGCAAAACTGCAATGTTGTTTACATTACCGGAGAGTGGTGCTCATAGCAAAGAGAGCGAAGTTTTTGCTATTGTTGGAACCGTTTTGTTTGTAATACTACTATAGCCTTTTTTTTTTAGTTTGCCTTTCAAGTTTGCCGGGGCTGTGTTCAATAGAATTGTAAATAATATGTTTGTATTTATTTTATGTGCTTCTATTTTTCTGATTTGATTTTCTATCCTTATTTTTGCATTGATAATTTATATTTATTTATTTTTTTGTTGAAAAAGTAGTTTCCTTTACGCTATATATAAGAATGATGGTCGAATTAAAAAATATCTATCTGACCGTCATTTCTTCCTATATCTATAAATTTCTTTGGAATAGGAAAAGGTATATAAAAAATAATTATTTTCTATTATATTAGTGGTTATCATTTTACTTTTTTTTTTTTTTTTTTTTTTTTTTTTTTACTTTATTTTCTATGATTTTGTTCTTTCTTTACATTTTTTTTTTTGTCCCTATTTCCTAATTTATATTATTTTTTTGTTCAAATTGCTTCTTTCTTTTTTTTTTCTTTTTTTTTTTTTTCCTTTTCTAAATTTTACATTGAATTCAAGGAAACCATGGAGAGAAAGAGTTTACATTAATTGTTGTTTTGAGTACGAGGTATGACGATTTTTTAATTTACATTGTTCACTGAATTTTTTTTCCCTATATAATGCACATTGTTAACGTGCTTAATTGATAGACAACATTGATTTTCAAGGTTTCATATGAACCGGAAAAGTATATGGAAAAGAAAACTCTAATTTATTCTATTAGTATTTTTCATTTTTTGTCCATATTTTCTATGGTTCTCTTATTTCATTTCCTCTCTTCTTCTTTTTTTCTTTTTTTTTTCTTTATTTTTTATGTAATTAATATATTATTTTTCATTCAAATTGCTTATTTTATCTTTTGTAAATTTTACACTAAATTCAAGAAAATGATGGTGAGACAGAGTTTCCTATAGTTGTTTTTTGTACGGGGTATGATGATTTTTTAGCGTATTATGTTTATTGAGTAGTTTTTTATTACTTTGTGTAATACAAAAAAGATAACACTATTATATGGACAGAAATTTCTTACAAACCGGTTTGTAGGAAATTTCTTACAACCTGCATATAAGATTAACATGTGTCATTTGGCATGTGAGAAGCATATGTTATTTAAATAGCATGTATTTCGTACATGCTTTCTTAATAGCATTAATAAAAAAACATGTGATTCTCACATGTTTAAAGGATACGTGTCTTTTTTAAATGTGAGTTGTAGAAAATTTCCTACAAACCAGTTTATAAGAAATTTTTGTCCCTATTATATTATATTAGTGTTTTTCAGTTTTTATTTTTTATTTATATTTTCTATGCTTCTCTTCTTCCATTGTTTTTATTATTATTATTATGAAACTAAATTATAAGGAAGAATCCCGTGCATAGAACGGGTTACGAGCTAGTATATATATAAAAGCCGAGCTCTTCCTTAGAATGTCATAGAATAGTAACACGTGGCATGAACCCATATTTTTTAGTGACTAAACCGGTCATTTAAGTATTGAATCGGTCTTTTAAATAAAATTGAACTAGTCTATTTAATCTCTCTCTCTCTCTCTCTATTAATGATACAAGTAGTCTCTCTCCCTCAATTAATGATTTAAGTAGGACTCTTTGGTATTTTTATATTTTTGGTTGAAATCTAAATATGTTTCTATTTTGTTTGTGAAATTTGTGGTTAAGCAATTCTTTATTTGAATGTTTATGAGATTTTTTTTTTTTTTTGTTCATTTGCTTTTTCGAATGTTCAGAATTATATAGGATTAAAATATAATAGGTATCACATCGACATTAAAAAAAATTCCTGCTAATTTTCTATTTTATATTTTGATAATCAAAATTGTGGTTTTTTTCTTGCTATTTTTCTTCTTCATACTCATTCTAAACTACACCTATGGGAACAAAGATTTGAACATGTTTTAATTTATATGAATTAAACTAAAAATAAGGGTCTTATGTTTTAATTCATTTAAATGTTTTATGGGATATTTGTTTTTCTTTTTTGTGATTTTTACGATTTTCACTTATTTTTTGTAAGTGTTATTTTGCTTTTGAAAGCCAAAAAAGGCAAAAATTTACTAAAGAGTTAATTAAACATTAAATTTGAAATGCTTTTTTTTTTTAAATATTCAAAATTATATGGATTTTTTTTTTTTTGAAACATATATATATATATAAAAGCCAACTTCCAACTTAGAGTTGGCCTAGAATTAGGACACGTGGCATGAATCCATACTTTTTAATTTGAGTAAAAAACTGATAATTTAAGAAAAACTAAACCAGTCTGTGTAAGTAAAATAAACGGTGCATTTAATATGACTAATTAACTCTCTTATATTGAATAAAAAATGAATAGAAACGTCAAATTTTTTTTGTCATTAAATTCTCACTAATTTCTACCTCTTTCTCTTCCTTTAAGTAAAACTGAAAAAAAAACAAAAAAACAAAAAAACAAAAAAAGTAAAATTGAACTGCTCCATGTATTTCAAGTGAAATAAACAGTACGTTTAATATTCCTAATCAAATATCTTCCATTGAATAGAAAATGAATAGAAACATCTAATTTTGTTGTCATTAAATTCTCACTAATTTCTACATCTCTCTCTCTCTTCCTTTAAGTAAAATCTTTTACTCAAACACCGCTTCCCCTCCCACTAAATGTCTGTTACAAACTAAACTTCAAAGAGTCAAATGTTAGTTTTTTTTCTTTGGGAAATGTCAAAAGTCACTTATTTTTTATGTTTTAATTCATTTAAATGTTTTATGGGATATTTGTTTTTCTTTTTTGTGATTTTTACGATTTTCACTTATTTTTTGTAAGTGTTATTCTGCTTTTGAAAGCCAAAAAAGGCAAAAAATTTCTTTGATTATTGTGCACAAAAGGAATATAAATGTTTTTAAAACACTAAAGAGTTAATTAGGCATTAAATTTGAAATGCTTTTTTTTTTTTTTTAATATTCAAAATTATATGGATTTTATTTTTATTGAAACATATCATATATATATAAGCCAAGTTCCAACTTAGAGTTGGCCTAGAATTAGGACACGTGGCATGAATCCATACTTTTTAAACATCGAATCGGTCATTTGAGTAAAAAACTGATAATTTAAGAAAAACTAAACCAGTCTGTGTATTTTAAGTAAAATAAACGGTGCATTTAAATGACTAATTAACTCTCTTATATTGAATAAAAAATGAATAGAAACGTCAATTTTTTTTTGTCATTAAATTCTCACTAATTTCTACTTCTTTCTCTTCCTTTAAGTAAAACTGAAAAAAAAAAGAAAAAAAAAAAAGAAAGTAAAATTGAACTGCTTCATGTATTTTAAGTGAAATAAACAGTGCGTTTAATATTCATAATCAAATATCTTTCATTGAATAGAAAATGAACAGAAACATCTAATTTTGTTATCATTAAATTCACATTAATTTCTACATCTCTCTCTCTCTCTCTCTTCCTTTAAGTAAAATCTTTTACTCAAACACCGCTTCCCCTCCCATTAAATGTCTGTTACAAACTAAACTTCAAAGAGTCAAATGTCAGTTTTTTTCTTTGGGAAATGTCAAAAGTCACTCCAATATCTATCGCTTTCTCAAATAAATATATGGAGAAGTAATGGTTTGTGGCTATGCAAAATTGCAATGTTGTTTACATTACCGGAGAGTGCTGCTTAAAGCAAAGAGAGCAAAGTTTTTGCTATTGTTAGAACCTTTTTGTTTGTAATACTGCTATAGCCTTTGTTTTTTTAGTTTGCCTTTTAAGTTTGTCGGGGCTGTGTTCATCAGAATTGTAAATAATATGTTTGTATTTATTTTATGTGCTTCAGTCTTTCTGATTTGATTTTCTATCCTTATTTTTGCATTGATAATTTATACTATTTTTTTATTTATGTTGAAAAAGTAGTTTCTTTTACGCTATATATAAGAATGATGGTCAAATTAAAAAAATATCTATTTGACCGTAGTTTATTTCTATACCTATCAATTTCTTTGGAACTGGAAAAAGTATATAAAAAAATAGTTACTTTCTATTATTTTAGTGGTTATCATTTTACATTTTTTTTTAGTTTATTTTCTATGATTTTGTTCTTTCTTTACATTTTTTTTTTGTCCCTATTTCCTAATTTATATTTTTTTTTTGTTCAAATTTCTTTCTTTCTTTTTTTTTTTTTTTTTTTTTTTTTTTTTTTTTTTTTCTAAATTTTACATTGAATTCAAGGAAACCATGAAGAGAGAGTGTTTACATTAATTGTTGTTTTGGTACAAGGTATGACGATTTTTTAATTTACATTGTTCATTGATTTTTTTTCCCTGTATAATGCACATTGTTAACGTGCTTAATTGATAGACAATATTTAGTAGTTTTTTATTACTTTGTGTAATACAGAAAAGATAACACTATTATATTATATTAGTATTTTTCAGTTTTCATTTTTTATCTATATTTTCTATGCTTCTCTTCTTCCATTTTTATTTTTATTTTTATTATGAAACTAAATTATAAGGAAGAATCCCGCGCATAGTACGGGTTACGAGCTTGTATATATATAAAAGCCGAGTTCTTCCTTAGAATGTCATAGAATAGTGACACGTGGCATGAACCCATATTTTTTAGTGACTAAACTGGTCATTTAAGTATTGAACCGGTCATTTAACTAAAATTGAACCGGTCTATTTAATCTATCTCTCTCTCTCTTTCTCTCTCTATTAAGGATATAAGTAGCCTCTCTCCCTCAATTAATGATTTAAGTAGGACTCTTTGGTATTTTTATATTTTTGGTTGAAATCTAAATATGTTTCCATTTTGTTTGTGAAATTTGTGGTTAAGCAATTCTTTATTTGAATGTTTATGAGATTTTTTTTTTTTTTTTTTTTGATCATTTGCTTTTTCGAATGTTCAGAATTATATAAGATTGAAATATAATAGGTATCACATCGACATTAAAAAAAATTCTTGCTAATTTTCTATTTTATATTTTGATAATCAAAATTGTGGTTTTTTTCTTGCTATTTTTCTTCTTTATACTCATTCTAAACTACACCTATGGGAACAAAGATTTGAACATGTTTTAATTTATATGAATTAAACTAAAAATAAGGGTCTTATGTTTTAATTCATTTAAATGTTTTATGGGATATTTGTTTTTCTTTTTTGTGATTTTTACGATTTTCACTTATTTTTTGTAAGTGTTATTTTGCTTTTGAAAGCCAAAAAAGGCAAAAATTTTCTTTGATTATTGTGCACAAAAGGAATATAAATATTTTTAAAACACTAAAGAGTTAATTAAACATTAAATTTGAAATGTTTTTTTTTGTTTTAATATTCAAAATTATATGGATTTTATTTTTATTGAAACATATCATATATATATATATATATATATATATATATATATATATATATATATATATATATAAATAAGCCAAGTTCCAACTTAGAGTTGGCCTAGAATTAGGACACGTGGCATGAATCCATACTTTTTAAACATCGAATCGGTCATTTGAGTAAAAAACTGATAATTTAAGAAAACTAAACCAGTCTGTGTATTTTAAGTAAAATAAACGGTGCATTTAATATGACTAATTAACCCTCTTATATTGAATAAAAAATGAATAGAAACGTCAAATTTTTTTGTCATTAAATTCTCACTAATTTCTACCTCTTTCTCTTCCTTTAAGTAAAACTGAAAAAAAAAAAAAAAAAAAAGAAAGCAAAATTGAACTACTCCATGTATTTCAAGTGAAATAAACAGTACGTTTAATATTCCTAATCAAATATCTTCCATTGAATAGAAAATGAATAGAAATATCTAATTTTGTTGTCATTAAATTCTCACTAATTTCTACATATCTCTCTCTCTCTCTCTCTCTCTCTCTCTTCCTTTAAGTAAAATCTTTTACTCAAACTCCGCTTCCCCTCCCACTAAATGTCTGTTACAAACTAAACTTCAAAGAGTCAAATGTCAGTTTTTTTTCTTTGGGAAATGTCAAAAGCCACTTATTTTTTATGTTTTAATTCATTTAAATGTTTTATGGGATATTTGTTTTTCTTTTTTATGATTTTTACGATTTTCACTTATTTTTTGTAAGTGTTGAAAGCCAAAAAAGGCAAAAAATTTCTTTGATTATTGTGCACAAAAGGAATATAAATGTTTTTAAAACACTAAAGAGTTAATTAGGCATTAAATTTGAAATGCTTTTTTTTTTTTTTTAATGTTCAAAATTATATGGATTTTATTTTTATTGAAACATATCATATATCATATATATATATATATAAGCCAAGTTCCAACTTAGAGTTGGCCTAGAATTAGGACACGTGGCATGAATTCATAATTTTTAAACATAGAATCGGTCATTTGAGTAAAAAACTGATAATTTAAGAAAAACTAAACCAGTCTGTGTATTTTAAGTAAAATAAACGATGCATTTAATATGACTAATTAACTCTCTTATATTGAACAAAAAATGAATAGAAACGTCAAATTTTTTTTTGTCATTAAATTCTCACTAATTTCTACCTCTTTCTCTTCCTTTAAGTAAAACTTAAAAAAAAAAAAAAAAAAAAAAAGAAAGTAAAATTGAATTGCTCCATGTATTTCAAGTGAAATAAACAGTGCGTTTAATATTCCTAATCAAATATCTTCCATTGAATAGAAAATGAATAAAAATATCTAATTTTGTTGTCATTAAATTCTCATTAATTTCTACATCTCTCTCTCTCTCTCTCTCTCTCTCTCTCTTCCTTTAAGTAAAATCTTTTACTCAAACACTGTTTCCCCTCCCATTAAATGTCTGTTACAAACTAAACTTCAAAGAATCAAATGTCAGTTTTTTTTCTTTGGGAAATGTCAAAAGTCACTCCAATATCTATCGCTTTCTCAAATAAATATATGGAGAAGTAATGGTTTGTGGCTATGCAAAATTACAATGTTGTTTACATTACCAGAGAGTGCTGCTCAAAGCAAAGAGAGCAAAGTTTTTGTTATTGTTAGAACATTTTTGTTTGTAATACTGCTATAACCTTTGTTTTTTTAGTTTGCCTTTTAAGTTTGTCGGGGCTGTGTTCATTAGAATTGTAAATAATATGTTTGTATTTATTTTATGTGAAAGAGTCAAATGTCAGTTTTTTTTCTTTGGGAAATGTCAAAAGTCACTCCAATATCTATCGCTTTCTCAAATAAATATATGGAGAAGTAATGGTTTGTGGCTATGCAAAATTACAATGTTGTTTACATTACCGGAGAGTGCTGCTCAAAGCAAAGAGAGCAAAGTTTTTGTTATTGTTAGAACATTTTTGTTTGTAATACTGCTATAACCTTTGTTTTTTAAGTTTGCCTTTTAAGTTTGTCGGGGCTGTGTTCATTAGAATTGTAAATAATATGTTTGTATTTATTTTATGTGCTTCTGTCTTTCTGATTTGATTTTCTATCCTTATTTTTGCATTGATAATTTATACTATTTTTTTTTATTTCTGTTGAAAATGTAGTTTCTTTTACGCTATATATAAGAATGATGGTCAAATTAAAAAATATTTATTTGACCGTAATTTATTTCTATACCTATAAATTTCTTTGGAACTGGAAAAAGTATATAAAAAAATAGTTATTTTCTATTATTTTAGTGGTTAACATTTTACATTTTTTTTTTAGTTTATTTTCTATGATTTTGTTCTTTCTTTACATTTTTTTTTTGTCCCTATTTCCTAATTTATATTATTTTTTTGTTCAAATTTCTTTCTTTTTTTTTTTTTTTTCTAAATTTTACATTAAATTCAAGGAAACCATGGAGAGAGAGTGTTTACATTAATTGTTGTTTTGGTACAAGGTATGACGAGTTTTTAATTTACATTGTTCATTGATTTTTTTTCCCTGTATAATGCACATTGTTAATGTGCTTAATTGATAGCCAATATTTAGTAGTTTTTTATTACTTTATGTAATACAGAAAAGATAACACTATTATATTATATTAGTATTTTTCAGTTTTCATTTTTTATCTATATTTTCTATGCTTCTCTTCTTCCAGTTTTATTTTTATTTTTATTATGAAACTAAATTATAAGGAAAAATCCCGCGCATAGCACGGGCTACAAGCTTGTATATATATAAAAGTCGAGTTCTTCCTTAGAATGGCATAGAATGGTGACACATGGTATGAACCAATACTTTTAGTAATTAAACCGGTCCTTTAAGTACTGAACCGATATTTTAAATAAAATTGAACCGGCATATTTAATCTCTCTCTCTATTAATGATACAATTAAAGGTGTTTCTTTAGTATTTTATATTTTTGATTGAAATCTAAATATGTTTCCATTTTGTTTGTGAAATTTTTGGTTGAACAATTCTTCATTTGAATGTTTATGGGATTTTTTTTTGTTTTTTTTTTGTTTTTTTTTTTTTTTTTTCCGTTTATTTGCATTTTCGAATGTTCAAAATTTATATAGGATTGAAATATAATAGGTATCGCATCGACAATAAAAGAAATTCCTGCTAATTTTTTATTTTATGCTTTGATAATCAAAATCATGGTTTTCTTCTTGCTAAATTCCTGCTAATATTATATATGATTTCAGAATTTACGACTCTTCAAAATTATAGAGAGACAAAATTTAAAACTAAGAACGTACTACATTAACTACCCATAATTGACCATATAGATATTGTATGCATTAATTCTAAAGAAACCATACAAATAAGCTGAAAAGTCATATTACTCTCTTAGATCAATTGGTTATTTATACCTTTCTCTCTCTTTAGAGTTTGAAACATCTTGAATTGTGAAATCAAGAGCATCCAGCAGCAACATTCAAGAGAAGAACAGAGCGTTGAAGTACATAATTTTGTTTTGGACATTAGATTTTATGCATTTTTATAATTAAAATCTACATATTCTTCTGCTATTTTTTTTTTCTTTATACTTTTCGTTTTCAACCATGTTTACTTATGGGAATAAATTTTCTCTGTATTTGTTTTTTCCTCATGTTCAAAATTATTTGCGTTTTATTTGTATTGAAATATAATAGGTATCACGTACATAAGAATTTCTACTAATTTTGTATTAATGCTTTGATATTTAGATTAAATTATGTATTCTTTTTTATATATTTTTTTTCTTTATACTTTTCATTTTAAACCATGTATACCTATAGAAACAAAGATTTAAACATGTTTTAATGTATATGGATTAAACTAAGATAAAGAATTCTATTTTTCGGAATTTATTTATTTTTTGTTTATGTGATTTACTCCATTTTTAGCCATTTTTTTAAAGTGTTTTTATGCTTATGAAAGCAAAACAAGACAAAAATTTATTTGATTGTTGTGCATAAAAGGAATATAAATACTTTTGAAACACCGAAGAGATATTAATTATTGAACATGATGTGAGAATTTATTTGATTACGTTAAATATTTAATGAAAGATTTTGTTTTATTTTGTATTCGTAAAAAATATTTTGTTTAGTTTGTTTAGTATTTTTTTAAATGTTTATAATTACTTGGGTTTTATTTGTATTTAAATATAATAGGTATCACACTAACAATATCATAAATTCTTGGTAATTTTTTATTAATGCTTTGGTAATTAGATTAAATCATGTTTTCTTCTTGCTATTAGTTTTTTTCTTTATACTTATTTTTCGTTATAAACTATTCATATGAGCACAAAGATTTTAACATGTTTTAATTTATATGGATTAAACTAAAATTAGGTGTCTTATTTTTTAGAACATTTGAATGTTTTAAGGAATATTTTTGTTTTCATTTGTATGATTTACTCGATTTTCAGCTATTTTGTTTAGTTTGCCATGTATTTTTTTTAGAATGTTCATAATTATATGAGTTTTATTTGTATCGAAATGTAATATGTATCACACCAATAATATAGATACTCCTGCTAATTTTTTTTTTTTTATTAATGCTTTGATAATCACAATCACAATCTACAGGTTTTCTTCTTCTTCTTCTTCTTCTTCTTTTATTTATTTATTTATTTATTTATTTTTTCTTTATACTTCTTTTCATTTTAAACTACTGATATGGAAACATAGATTTTTATATGTTTTAATTTATATGGATTAAAATAAAATTAAAGGGGTCTTATTTTTTAATATATTTGAATTTTTTAATTATTTTTTTTTTTTGTATTATTCTCTCATTTTTTTTGAAGTGTTTTTTTTGCTTTTGAAAGCAAAATAAGACAAAAATTATTTGATAAATCATTGAACGTGATGTGAGAGGATTTATTTGATTCATTAAATGTTGCGTAAATTTTTTTTTTTTTTTTTAATTTTGTAGGATTTAGCTTAGGTGCTGTAAAAAGAAATTACAGCACCATCTTAACAATTGAAAATCTACAGCACTTATGCTGTAATAATTGAAATTTAGATTTTTTTTTTTTGGCTATTTTTTTTTATACTTCTTTTCGTTATAAACTACACCTATTTGAACAAATATTTTATAAAATTTTGCTTTTTTTTTTGGGTTAAAATAAAATTAAGGGTCTTAACCTTTATTGTCTTTTTATTGAAAGATGTGTAATAATTTTTTTTTTTACAAGCATTTTTTAACCTATAATAAAAAGTACGATAAAAATATATTTAAATTTTGAAACTAAATTACAATGCAGAATCTCGCGCATAGTGTGTGTTATGAGCTAGTATACCTGAAACATGAGTCGAATATGCATGGGTGCTTGAATTTTCTTCTTATCGAGGCGGATACCGTAAGTCTAACTCTGGGATGTGAGCAATCTTGGCCCAATCCTCACCTGTTTCTCTCTTGTATCTTTGCAATAAGATAGGACAATCCTCAATTTTTAGCCTCCGCAAAGACGTTAGCCTGCCCATTCCTTCAGGTAGCGATGCCAGACTCAAGCAGTGACTAATTTCAAGCATTTGAAGTGATTTGCAATTATGGATCCACTCTGGTATGGCTGTAAAGTTTTCACAATCTGAAATCTCTAGCTTTTGTAAAGTGGTAGCATGTTCAAGCCTCGAGGGCAAAGACACCAATTTTGGAAGTTTTGAGATCGAAGTAGAGGAGGCTCGTAAGGCCTTGCCTTTGCATCCCATACTCATCTATGGAAATCCAATACTGTAAGGCTCAAGCTCAAAAAAATAATCAAGAACAAGGTTTCGAAGGGCAGTGTTGTGTTGTATACCTGGGGTGAGAGACTTTAATTTATTGCAACGAGATAGATCCGTAATTGAATACAGTTTTATAGACTTCAATTTTGAGAGAGGAATGGATGAAGAGGAGGCTATTGTTGTTGACGTTGGGCTTTGCGGTGCTACCATATTCATCATCATTGTCTGTTGAAATGGCTTCGAGCTAGCATCCCACAGTAGCAACGCTCCTTCAAGATGTGGAAACATTGCCATTGAAGTCAACATAGGGAAAAATGAGATGGATAATGTTGACAGAGGAGGAAATAAAGGGAGTAAACAATGCTCCGCCATCGCTTTTACTATTGTTATTTCATCAGAATAATCACTATCACTATTAACCTCCATTAAAGAATCCCTACTCCTCCACCACCCCTTGAGATTAGAGCAACACAACAGACTGATTTGCTTGAGGGATGGAAAAAATGGTACTGGCATCGAAGAAGACGAAGAAAACTCATTGCTATCACCATCATCTGATATGTACTAAATATCATCCAACCACTCAAGAAGAAGATACTTGAGAGAAGGTAGTTGTCTCAATGGTGGCAGAAATTGGCATTTCTTACACCTAAACAATTCAAATCTAACAAGATTTGTGAGTAATGAAAGCCAACTCGGAAGCCTTGAACCTGGACACATAAATAAATGAAGCTGTTTCAGATTTGGGTGCGGTTGGAGGCCATCCAATGACATTTTATCCTCAACAACGTCAAAAACATTGACACTTCCCTTAGTACTCCATTGTAAATGCAAAAGCATGAAGATGTTGTTTCTCCTTTAAATTTTCAGCCTTACATTCTGTTGCAACATCTTTCTCTTGTCTCAAATTTCTAATCTCTAACTTTCTTCTCAGGTTATTCAGTCCATTTAGTTCTTTTAACCCACATCTATCACTATGCCTAGAAAGGGAGCTCGAGTAGACAACAAATCTTGATAACGCCCGAAGATTAGTCAATTGCCCCAATCCACTTGGCATATAAGTCAAACCATAACATTCATCTATCTAAATATGCCTGAGGTTGATTAAATTTTTAATGTCTCTAGGCAATTCTTCTAGTTTCCAACAATTAGAGAGTCTTACTGTTTGCAAATTATGCAACCTGGTTGTAGAACTGGGTAGCTTCTTGATATTGTCGTTTCTAGAAAGATCAAGATATCTTAAATACTTCAACCTCTCGATAGAGCTCGGTACAAGATCAAGATATCTGTTATGCAGATTCAACACGCGCAAGAACATAAAACTTGAAAAAATTGCCTTGCAATCAATACTTCACCTCGATGGCTCAACGTAATCATCATTGAGGCAAAGAAATGTTCGTATCCTACTTGCTTTATACAATAAATTTGGAACTACAAATGAAATATTTTTATGGTTACCAACTGATACATGACAAGTTTTTTCATCAACATTTCTCTCCTTATCATCTAATGTGGTGATCAACGATCATGCCATTGAAATGGCTATATCATGCATGAGGTCATGTATTTTGCATTGAACTATGTTACCAAACTCATCCATTTCAGCCTCTTGAAAGAATGATCTCCATAGTAAATCCATAAAATACTCATGACCAACATCTTCCAAGCATTGGTTTTTATCTCTTAACTTGATGAACCTTTGTGCTATCCAAAGATGAATCAGTCTTGATTTACGAATCCAATAATCCTTTGGAAATAAACTACAATAAGTAAAGCAATGCTTCAACTCTGAAGGAAGATGATCATAACTAAGTTTCAAAGTTGGTAAGATGTCATTTTCTTTCTGAGATATTTTTGAGAGTTCATTATTCTTAAAAGACAACCACTCTGTTTCTAAATTTTTGGAGCGTAGTAAACTTCCAACTGTCCTTATGGCCAAAGGGACACCCAAACACTTCTCTAGGATTTCCCTCCCAATTACTACGATGCTTGAATTCTCCTTTGGCTCTTGTCCTTTCTCAAATGCCATTTGCTTAAACAAAGACCATGATGCGTGTTCATCCAAACCCCCTAAGAAATATGATTGAATTGTGCTGGTAATCCTTGCTACGCTTTCACTGCGGGTAGTTACTAATATTCTACTGCCTCTTGCACCCCCATCAACAATCTTTTCAAGCCAAACCATCTTTCATGATCCTCATTCCACACATCATCCAACACAAGGAAGTACTTCTTTCCATCGATTTCTTTTCGAAGATAGTTTACGAGTGTATTCATTTCAAAAGTTGCTTGTTTCATGTTTGTTGCAGATTCTAAGATTTTTTCAGAAATATTTTTAACCTCAAAGGTATCAGAAACACAAACCCACATTTTTAGTTGAAAATGCTTTTCGATTTCCTCATCGTTGAATATGAATTGAGCCAGGGAAGTCTTTCCTAATCCACCGATGCCAACAATTGGGAGGATTGAAACATTCTCTGCAACTTTGGGGTCGATCAGACGGTGTATAACTGTCTTCTTATCAACCTCTCGGCCAATAACTTCTTCAGCAGGTACAAAAGAATGAGTGTTATACCTCTCTCTTTTCCCGACTTGTGTCTCCACATGTCGTACCTCCAAGTGGAATCTCTCCCTATCGGCGTCGATGGCGTCTAACCTCTCTCTAATCGCCTTAATCTTACGACCCATTCTAAGACGATAGGCAAGCTGGTTTGATTTGGATAAACAATGTTCATCAGGCTTTGAAGCTCATCTTGGATACCCCATATATAGCAGTCTGATCTCTTTGGCAGCCAGTGAGCCCAAACTCTCAATGATTCATTCGGCAGTGCTGAAGAGAAGTTGTTCTGCCATGTCTTGAAAGTTGAATGTGAGTGAAGGAATGCTCAAAAGTTAAAAGCGCTCTTGAGTCTTGAAGATATGTTTGCTGTGAATTTCCGATTAAGGCGTGGCCAATCTATATTTATAAGGATCAGTTGCGTGTTACACACGAAAGTAATAATAAAGAAGAAGTATTCCAAAAGACGTTGCCTACCTACTGCACCTGAGCTCAAAAGAAGAAGCCACCAGGTCTGTGTTATGTTTGGTGGCATGTCAGCCTACAATCCGCCCGTCCAATCCAAACCATTGGGCATTGACCCGACCCACGAGGTTATCCACAATAGCATGTACAGCTTCTTCTGGGTCAACCTTTCAAGGCAGCTGATCATGCAGGTGGTGGAGCCAAGATAATTTACTTGAAGGCTAGACCAAGTTCATAGATTACGTTGTTTTAGTCTAAATCCTAAACTCTATCCAATATTTAATAATAATTTTAAAAGTTATATCAATTTTGGGATGAATTAAGAAGAACATCAGTCTTCCTTTTGGTATTACTCTGTTTTTAGTGATTTTTCACATTAGCATCTTTAAAAAAAAAAACAAAATGTTGGCTACTTAAAACATACAACATCGGTTAGTATAAAATGAGTATGAAGAGTAGCATTACTCTTAGACTAATAGGTTACAATCTGTAAAGTCCGGGACATTATTTAATAATTAAAGTGTAAATTTGTGTAAATAATTGATTAAACTTAATTAAGTGTATTTAAAATGCAAGAGAATATTTTTAAATACCAAAATTTATAAAATGAGTTTATTATGATTAAATAAAAATAAATTTATTTAATGTAGATAAATAAACAAAGTGTTTTATTTTTATCTTATGAATTTGTAAATGGTAGTCATGAAAAAAAAAATATAAGTGATATTTTTAGGACAAAAAAAATAGAAAAGAAATTATAATAGAAAAATGAAATAGAAATAGAAAATAAAAGTAATATAAAATAAGCGCCCCACATTCAAGAAAAGAAAGGAGAAGTCTTCGGCCATTTTTAGGGGTGTGCAGATTAACCGATTACCGTCTACCAACCGCTTACTGAACCACGACCGAACCGAAATTGACCGAACCGAAATTGACCGCCTACTGACATAACCGATAAAATTCGGTTCGGTAGTCGGAAGATAATCTTTTTACCGAAAATTGGTCGGTTCGGTAGGTGGTCGGTTAAGCGGTTAACCGAATTTCCGAACCGAAAATTAACCGACCGATTAACCGGTCAGTTAACCGACCGCCTATATCAAAAATTATTTTCAAATTTTCAGTGTTTCACATTTGCAGTCACCGGGACCCCTGCCAGTCTACCATTGGACTACTTTTCCAGTTTTTTCTTCTATGTATTATTATTATTTTTTAAAAAAAAAACAAATTATGTAAAACAATAAAAATGACTCAAAGTATAAGAAATTAAGAAAATAATTTTGATTTTCAGTTGAAATTTTGAATGGGCTTATGGGCTAGTTGGGCCATTGGCATAGGCTTGTGAAGTTGACTAGTGGACTATGGACACACTGGACAGTGGGCTAGTGTCAGGTGTGGTGCTACTGCTGTGTTGGGCCTGCTGGCCCAGACTGCCCGATGGCCCTGTTGGCTGGGCTTGCTGGCAAGTGGCAAATAGCCAAATACTAAAAGTCTAAAAAATAAAGCATATTGATATAGGCCTTAAAATTATTTTGATTTTTGAGTCTTTTTGACCCATTAAAAAATAAGGCCCAAATTAAAAATGGTCAAAAGGCCCATTTTAAGGCTTAATCTTAACCAAAACCGATTAACCGATTGCCTTAACCGATCATTAACCGACTCTTTAACTGACCGCCTTCCAACCGTTTACCGACCGCCTTAACCGAAAACTTCAAAAAAATTTCTTGTCGGTTAAATGTCGGCGAATTAACCGACTTAACCGACATGGTCAGTTAACCGAACTGACTTCGCCGATTTAACCGACTTTCGAACCGCTGCACACCCCTAGCCATTTTATTAAAAGGCCAAATGGCCATTAAAACAAAAAGGTCCAGATGGCCATTTAATAATAAAAAATAGAACAAGTGTCCCCACAACTGCACCCTAATTAAATGAAAAGAGGCTTGCCTCTTTTCATGCAGACCCGAGAGAAAAACAAAAAAAACTTAGGGGGAGGGTACCGAATTTTTTTAAGTTTTTGATACAAAATTCATCTTCCACGAAGATTCAACCGTTCAATCTCAAATCCGACTTCGGTAACGTGATCTACGAAGCCCGATCTACGTTTTCACCGATCGTTTTGAGATAAAACACTAAACTCGTGTTCTTGAGATTTTGGATTAAAATCATAAAATGTGAGTTTAATCTAGTGTTTTCTTTAGGTAATGGGTTACTTGGAACTTGCTTGAAGCTACCAAAACCATGGGTTTTGGTTTTGTGAAATTTTAGTAAGTTTCCTAAAGCCTAACTTTCGGGTATTTAATTTTAGTAGTGTTTTTATGTAATTAACCCCTTAGTAAATGCTATTGGGTTAATAATATTGTGTTTAGAGTAGTATTTTATAATTTTGGGTTTTAAGTTTAGAAACTTTAATTTGATGGGCAAAATTAATTTAGAGGTTTTAAGTGTTAGAACCTAGATTGTTAATTTGTAAAAATAAGTATTTATAGGTTATATTCTAATGTTAGTAAAAATAAATAATTATGGGTATTTAGTTTAAACAGTATTTGCAAGGTTAACCTTTAGACTTTCTTATGGGTTAATGTTATTTTAAATGTGTTAATGAATTAAGTTAATAAGTTAGTAATTATTGTAAAGAGATTAGTGAAAATAATTTTAGGGCTAATATTATTATAAAAGTGTTAGTAAAAATAATTTATTGGTTAGTGAAATTAATTGCGGGTTAGTAAGTAATAATATGAGTAAATAGTTAAATAGTGATTTTAATATCTAAACCTTAGTAAATACTTCGGGTTAGTATTGTTTGAGTACTTTAAGTTAGTGTATATGATTTATGAGTAAACGTTTGGAACCCTTAAAAATATTATGGGTTTTCTTACGGTTTAGCCTTGAGCGATTCAAGTGCTAATTAAGATGTTAATTATTTAAAGTGCTAAATAGTGCAATGTGTTATTCCACAGTGATACATTTCAAGGTGGTGTCTAGGAAACCTAGTGCTTAATATCCACGCAACCAAGGTGAGTATTCTACTCACTGAGAAGTATTATTTTCATAAATGATGAATTGCAAAATATATATTGTTTACAAACCTAAACCAACTGTATGTTGATTATGATATGTTTTGAATGATTTGAGTACTTTTGAGTATATTGAAATTATGATGATGTTTTGAATTATGAATATAATATGTGGAGTTTAAACTGTATGTTATGGTTTGGGTTTTGAAAACTGTGATTGCAATGGAACATGAATATGATTTTAGAGTGAGTTAAGTTATGCAAATTGTTTAAGAAATGATATGTTGAATTGTTTATGTTTTTATAAAGAAAGCATGTGTTAAAGGCATGATTCATGAAATGAAATATATATTGTTTTAAGGCATGAAGCATAAGCATATGAACGTTAAACGTGCATCGAAGTGAGGTTCATAGCCCACGGGAAATTATACATGGGTTAGATTCCCATGAGGTGCCTACTTGGGTTAGATTCCCTTGAGGTATTCACAAGGTACTTACTTTGGTTAGATTCCCTTGAGGTCCTCGACCATGGGTTAGATTCCCATGAGGTACCTACTTGGGTTAGATTCTCTTGAGGTACTAGTACTTACTTAGGTTAGATTCTCTTGAAGTACTCACGAGGTACTTACTTGGGTTAAATTCCCTTGAGGTCCTCGACCATGGGTTAGATTCCCATGAGGTGCTTACTTGGGTTAGATTCCCTTGAGGTACTAATGCTTACTTAGGTTAGATTCCTTTGAACCACTATACTTAGGTTAAATCCCCAAGGCATAAAACAATGGGCATGAGAATGTATAACATTGTTTTTATGAGTGATGTTTTTATATTATAAGTAGTTTTGTTAGACGTATTAGTATGCATAAGAGTTTTAATGGAAAAGAGCTTATGTATATTTCTATCGGATGGTTGCATGATTTAAATGCTATTGTTTTATAAGTCTCATTGCATCAAAAGTATTATAGTAGGTGAAGATATATTTGTTGATTCTAACAATGAAACTTCTACGTATAAGCTCAGTTGCGTAGTATGTTTTAAATGTTTTCTATTAGTCGGTGTTTCTTATATCAGCTATGGGGGTTTTCAAACAATAGTTTATAAAATTGGTGGTTGTTATAGGGTACGCATGACTAGAAAATGAAAAGTTGATTCTTTGCGAAACTCAATGAATAGTATACCTCTGAGGTCTTAGTGTATTTATTTATGCTAAGACGGTGGGCCTATAATTCCACCTGTGTGGATGCTGTAACCCCCGCAACCGTGCAGACATTGATGCTTTGGTTGCAGGTTCTGCGGATATAGATAATGACTTGTCCACCTAGTGTATGAAATGCTATGATTGGAGCATATCGCGACAGTCATAAGTCACGAACTCATGGGTAGTCTGTATTTTAGATATTTTATTTATGGCTCGTGTCCTATGTGGCACATGTATTTGTTGAGCCTGTATTTTGGTATGTAATTAGTGTAATGTGTTTTATACGCCTTAAATATATAGACTTGTAAATGGCTCTTGTTGTAATTAACTGTTATGCATTAGATGTATTTCCGCTTATAATATGTGTTCCGCTGCATATTGATTATTATCTTCCATTGTTAGATGTAACTCTGATTATCAGGTGCATGTTATGTGGCATGTGCCATATGTTGGCTGAGCGACATGTAGTCGTGCCATTGTGAAGATCCATTTGTATGTTTTCAAAAAAAAGAAAAGGGAGGGGGGGGGGGGGGGTCGTCACACAATCTACGTAATGGTTGGAGGGCCTAGTTACCTACATGCTTACAAGAGAAATTCCCACGGACAACTATCAGTCCAATCGTTCAAGGAAATTGGGAGACTACTGGAGGTCCTAGTTACCAACGGGTTCCTAGTACATTTAGATTTTTTTTTTCATTATTATTAGGGATAAATACCCCATTGGTACCTGAGTTTTACGTGTTTTTAAATTTAGTACTTCAGTTTTATTTGGTATCATAGGTGGTACCTGAATTAAGGGTAAAAACCCATTTGGTACCTCTGTTAGATTTTCCGTCCGAATTTTAACGGCTCGCCACGTGTCAACCGCTGAGGTTGACACGTGGCACTACATAAAAAAAATTAAAAATTAAAAATTAAAATCTTTAGAAAATGATTAAAAATAATAAAATTTTAAAAAAGAAAAAAAAAGAAGAGGGGTGGCTGAGCCACCCCCTTGGCCGGTCTGACCGGTATGGGGTGGCCGAACCACCCCATAGGGGGTGGTTCGGCCACCCCACAGTTGAAAAAAAAAAAAAAAAAAAATATTTTTGAAGGGTTTTGGCCCTAGGGGGTGGCCGAACCACCCCCTAGGGCCACGGGGGTGGTTTGGCCACCCCCAGACCGGCCGGACTGGGGGTGGCCGAACCACCCCCGTGGCCCTAGGGGGTGGTTCGGCCACCCCCTAGGGCCAAAACCCTTCAAAAAAAAATTGAGGGTTTGCCCTTGGGGGTGGCCGAACCACCCCTAGGGCCACGGGGGTGGTTCGGCCACCCCCTAGGGCCAAAACCCTTCAAAAAAAAATTGAGGGTTTGCCCTAGGGGGTGGCCGAACCACCCCCTAGGGCCACGGGGGTGGTTCGGCCACCCCCTAGGGCCAAAACCCTTCAAAATTTTTTTTTTTTTTTTTTCAACTGTGGGGTGGCCGAACCACCCCCTATGGGGTGGTTCGGCCACCCCAGACCGGTCAGACCGGCCAAGGGGGTGGCTGGGCCACCTCCTTGGCCAAAATGGGGGTGGCCGGCCACCCCCATGGTGGCCAAGGGGGGTGGCTCAGCCACCCCTCTTCTTTTTTCTTTTTTTTTTTAATTTTCTTTTTTAAAATTTTATTATTTTTAATTATTTTCTAAAGATTTTAATTTTTAATTTTTAATTTTTTTTTATGTAGTGCCACGTGTCAACCTCAGCGGTTGACACGTGGCGAGCCGTTAAAATTCAGACGGAAAATCTAACAGAGGTACCAAATGGGTTTTTACCCTTAATTCAGGTACCACCTATGATACCAAATAAAACTGAAGTACTAAATTTAAAAACACGTAAAACTCAGGTACCAATGGGGTATTTATCCCTTATTATTATTATTATTATTATTATTATTATTATTATTATTCAATCCAATTAACATTTGTTTTATTTTTTTTTATTAGTGTTACACACTCTTACTTCCCCACACTTATTTTCACATTCCCTTAGATGGCTTTTAAAACCATTATTAAATTTAGGATGGATTTTCCGGTGGTGACTTTAAAAATCATCTACAAAAATATAAAAATTGGTGTAAAAAAGTGAGAAAGTATATAACATTACTTGTTTTTTTTTTTTATTATTATTATGTTAACTATGCATGTAGACTTTTTTTTTTTTTTTTTTTTTTTTTTTTCACTTTAGGGAAATAGTTGGTTGTGGATGTTGCTGGGGTCATCATCTGGTGTATATATCAAATATAATATATAGTTTTTTTTTTTTTTAATACCATTTTAGATATATAAAAGCATAAGTCTTTTAGTTTATTTTATAAAAACCTTGATTAAATCGAATGAAAACATAATTTTGATCAAAAATTTTGGATAAAGATTTTATTAAAATTAGTCGATAGATTCAATATGTAATATTTATTAAATAAAATTGGTTTTAGAAAGTAATTTGTTGACTCGCAGATATGACAAAAATTATGTTAATATATATATATATTATTTTTATATTATTTATATATATATATATATATATATATAAAAAAAAAAAACTTACAAAAAGAGTGATTTTTTTAGATGATTAAATCTAATATTTTTTTTTTTAAAAAAAAATGAGTTCATATTTTTATATCTAGAAAAGATAAAAAATAATAATAATAAAATTTTAATCAATTGAGATTATTCTCAATTTAAAAAAAATAAATTTTTAGATTTTTTTTTACAAAAATTAATTTTTATTATTTTTTAATTGAAAAATGAGACATGACAAGGGCATTATGGACATATTTTACCAAAATTGGTATTTTTCAAAGGTTTTGGTAGTTTGAGGGGCCAACCGTAGAATGAATAGTAGTTTGGAAGGCTAAATTATAATTTTTCCATAAATTTATATACGTACTATAAAACACACGCATATATATATATACATATATATAGACTGCAGATTAGATTGTTTAAGATTTGAATTAATTTTTCTAATTAACTTAAATAATAAAATCTTACACGTTTTAGGCGTGCCTTAGACTCATTTGTTGTTGTATTAATTGATTGTCCTACAGAGACTTCTATCTTTGCTGGAGTATTAGCAACTGGAATGTGAGACTTAACTATTTTCTTGTTGTCAGTAAATGCATCCAGCAATTGATTTACAATACTCTACAAATGAATGATTATTTGAACTTCTAGTTCACATTGATTTGTCTAACGGTCAAAATGAGATAATGTCAAATTATTCCAAGTAATTTATTGTCGTGCTTTTGGCAACGACTTTTCTTTCCTTAGTGATGGAAATATATTTTCATCAAAATGACAATCTTCAAAACGTGCTTTAAAAATATCACTAGTTAAAGGCTCTAAGTATCTAATAATAGAGGGAGAAACAAAACCAACATAAACTCCAAGTCTACGTTGAGGTTCTATCTTAGTGCACTGAGGTGGAGTAATTTGAACATATATAATACAACAAAAAATGCGAAAATGAAAAATATTTTGGCGGTTGATCTCAACTAATGATACATCATGTAATATTGCATGTCTCCAAGCATAAATAAGAAATTTTGTTTTCATAAACAAATGTAGAGCAATTAACAGAAGTCGTTTAATAAACGATTAAGTTAAACCATTTTGAGTATAAGTATGAGCAACAGGGGGGTGAATCGACCCACATAAATCCCCTTGAACTCTTTGTAAAAATGATGGAGAACATGCAGCACAAAGATATTCACTTTGTAAAAGAATCTTTTGGTCTTTTAAGGGATGCCCATGAGAGTTCTCAATTATTTAACGCATCATAATTGTTCCCAAATGTCCAAGACAATCATATCAAAGCATAAACATTTTTGGATTAGAGCACTTCTGGTGCACAATGACATGTGATTCAATTGTTCTTATTGTTGTATAATACATCCCGGAAGATACAGCAAACAATTTTTCCAATATGAGCTTCTGACCCGAAATTATTGAAATAATATAAAGATATTCATCACTGCCTTTATTAGTGGTCTTAACATAATAACCATTTAGACGAATATCCTTAAAATTGATTAAATTTATTTTAGATTTAGAATAATACAAAGCACTGTCAATATAAAATTTTGTTCTTTTTGGTAATATGACATTTGCTCTTTCAGAGATTTCAATTAGGTTTGATGAACTTGATATTGTATTGCCACTAGCTTTGTTTAATATCAAATTTTGAAAATTTTTCTTATCTTAAATCATTGTATCAGTATGACTCATGTCTCCAAAATGTATATTAAATTTCATTACTCAAAAAGAAAATAATAAAAAAATACAAATAAAGTTGACAATATAAACATGATGTGATTAAGACATAATGAAAACATATTAATATCCAATAAAAATATCCATTTTTCTGTTAGAGTCTACAAAGAAATTAGAAACATCAAGATGAGTGATACCCTCTCCATTTAGAATATCAAGAAAAATTGGAGGATCTACAGGATCACTGTGATTAGGAAAATCCATTTCAATCTTTTTTTCTTTATCTTTTATGGAGGCTAGATATAAGTATACTAGATGTTTAGGCGTACGACAGGTATGCGACCAATGTCATTTCATACCACACCTGTAACATTTATCTTCATAGCTTTTTGTAGGTTTATTTTATATACCTTTGTTTTCATTTGTTTCACCTCAACGTGGTTCCACTTCTGGTGGAAATGAGCAATTCGCTTGTAAGAATTATGAGTACGTTCCCCTTGACTTCTATAATTTTTTCTATTATGACAAAAGTTTCCTTTATTACATTGAAATAAGGTTTCATTTGCTTCAGGAAATGGTGTAAAACCCGTTGGATGAGATTGATGATTTTTCATTAATAACTCGTTGTTTTGCTCAGCCATTACTAGACAAGATATTCTGAATTAATATCTTGTGAAATTACGCTCTTGATATTGCTGCTGCAGGAGCACATTTGAGGCATGAAAAATGGTTTATAATATATAAGTGACTTTTTCACCTCATAGTTTTAACTGTGAGTTGATTTTAAAGAGTGCAACTTCAGGTACATCTAGCTATAATGAGCTTTTTAGGAGGATAACTGTCTTCTAGTGCTTGTATTTCTCCCTTCAATTATTCCACAAGGTCAAGAGATCTTTTACTGTAAGGTATTCATTTTTTTAATTCATCATGCAGATGATGACAAAGAAAAATCATTGCTTTAGCGCGATCCTGCTGGGATGCTTGATTTTCATTCTTAATAGTATTTCCAAGATTCATAATACCAATTTTCATAGTATTATAATGATAATATTTAAGTTCATATTAATCTCATTGGTAAAGACTTCTCCGATCATATGTTTGAGCAAAAATGGCTAGAGATATTTATATTCAATTCCGCTGCTTATTTTATTTAAATTGTACTAACAATGTATGCATGCTGTAAGCTGAACTTCACTTTCATTCATAGCTTCTGGGTCTTTTGATAAGTGAAATTAGAGGGTTATTTGATTACCAGCAGATGAGGCAAATTAAGTGGCTATTTTCCTAATAGAATGAATAGTGAATAGGCTCTATTCAGTATTCACTATTCATTCCATAACTAATAAAATATTAAAAAAAACTAGAACTAACATATATGATATTCATATATCCCAATCTCTCTCTCTTCTACCTACTTTTCATTATAAAAGTGTGCATGGTAATGTATATATAAAACATGATTATTAAAGATGAAAGAAATCATTGAAAGTTGCCTATAAATACTATATCTCCTACTCCATTACTTATACAACGACTCCCTTCCTCACTTATTTCTACAACCAATTAACTCCCTTTCCATTTAGAAAAATGAAAACATTCATTTTAAATATCAAGGCCGATACACAATATGTGGCAACAATCGAGTTGGCTGGAAAAAAAGATCAACTCTTCCAATTCAGGGTTTGGTTCTCTTTTAATTTATTTCTTCTATGTTATTTATTTATTTATTTTTTATATTGTTTTGTGATCATGTGTTTTTTTTAGGTCAAATGCAACCTATGCCACAATGTGTTTACCGTCAATTATATTGTTCTTATAAGAAAATGAATAAGAAGGTTTGTTTCTTCAATTTATATTTCTTCTTTATAATTTATTTTTTACTTATATTTATTTATTTTGTATTTTTTGAATTTTAGTGCCAAACATGTCATAGCGATCAGAAGTGGAAAATCGAGCTTAATTTCAAAGAGTACTACTTCGGAAGGAGTATTTCGTGGAATTAATTCTGTGGACATAATGGAAATAAAATGTTTTGGCACCGAACCAATAGATTTTGTGTTTGACAATGGCTGGAAAGTAACTGCGGTGCAAACTTTATTTATTTTATTTTTCTTTCTTGTAACTAAAAGCTTCAAAATTTTAAGTATATAATTTATTTTGTTTGGCATGTTTTCCTCAGGGTAATGGCACTGTGTTTGAAGATGTTGATCTCTCTCAGCCATGGATTCACAACTTTAATGGCCGTGCTGCTGTTGTCCAAAATCTAACTTGGAGCCTTCGTGAAAAATAGATGCTGCTACGGTCTTAGTTGAATTTCTTTTTATTGGAACTTTGGTTGATGTTTTAATTATTTTATTTTCAAAGAAAATCAGTATGAGTTTGGATAATGTAGTTTTATATTATTATGATATTTGAAGTGTGGTTTTTTTTAAAGTTCTGAATGAAGTATTTTTATGATATTTGAAGTGGGTTTCCAATTTCAAGTAGTGTTTCTTTGTTATATCTGACGGACACTGGCTACTCAAACATTTTGTACAAAAACGTTTGAATCCGGGAATCTAATGTTAAGAGTCGTCTCATATTATCAAAGTATGTTTGAGTTGTAAGCTTTATAAATTTTGAGCAAACATCTTCTTTTGAATACCTTTTGAAAATGAATAAGTCCAAGTTACTTCAATATCTAAAAGAAAAGTGAAACTGACGGACGAAGAGGGTAATTAAGTTTTGACGAACATGCAGCTGATAGAGATGAAGAAAATGCGATTCAAGACGTACGGTTCGTACCTTTTTTTTTTTAATTTTTTTTTTTCTACTTTAACAAGATGTGTGTGTGTGTGTGTGTTTTTTTTTTTTTTTTTTTTTTTTTTTTTTTCATTCGATCTATTTCTTTGATTTCATTTGTTGGCAAGGTTCTTCGATTCAGACACAATTATTACATCCTTTCTAGACATGCATGAAGAATCATCAAAAAAAAAAAAGGAAAAGAAATATCTTGCACGTACGGAGATAACCTTCAAGCTTGATGGCAGGCAATATTTTTTTATTCTTGCATTTTACTAGCTAGTTTTTGCTCTAGGAAATGTTTCATCTATTTGTTTGCTAATTAATTTTTGATCTCTTTTAGCAGTGATTTTGAGCTTTTAGAGGTGAAGACTGATGATCTATGTGCATTAATACATTATCACAACGAAAAAAAAGGTATTTAGAGCCCTTTCTTTAGAGCCGTTTTAAACCCTTAAAACGGCTCTAAACAATTTGCGCCGTTTTTTTTTGAAACGTTTTGAGAACGGGTCAACACATCAGGTATTAAAAACCCGAATTGAGCTCTTTTTACATAAAACGGCTCTAAATTGAGCCGCTTTTATAAAAACGGCTTTAACCAGTTAGAGCCGTTTTAAAAAAGCGGCTCGAACCGTTTTGAGTCGCTTTTGTAAAACGGCTCTAACTAGTTAAAGCCGTTTTTATAAAACATGTTCAAAACGGTTAGAGTCGCTTTTTAAAAGCGGCTCAAAACGGTTAGAGCCATTTTAAGTACTCTAAAATGGCTCTAAATAAATTTAAAAATTTTAAAAAATTAGAGCCGCTTTAGAAAAATGGTTCAAAAATTAGAGCCGTTTTAAGGACTCTAAAATAGCTCTAAATAAATTAAAAAATTAAAAAAAAATAGAGCCGCTTTATAAAAACGGTTCAAAAATTAGAGTCGTTTTAAGGACCCTAAAACGGCTTTAAATAAATTAAAAAATAAAAAAAAATTGAGTCGTTTTAGGGTCCCTAAAACGACTCTAAATTAAAAAAAAAAAAAATTATAAAAAAAAAAGAGACTTGCAGAGCAGCATTTGGTTACCTAGAAAACTAAAATGCACCATTTATTCTTTTATTTCCCCCATTTTCCGAACAACTAAACAGATTATGATCATTTCACAAACATAATCCACGGCCTAAAGAAAACCAAAAAAATAAAAAATAAAAAATTCTTTTTTTATGAATGAATATGGCTAGATGAATCACAATTAAGAGAAAAAATATTCTATCACATTACTGCAACAACAAAGCAAAAGACAATACAAAACACCAAAACCTTTACAATAGAAACACTCAATACCGCAACAACAAAGCAGCAAAAACAAAAAACTAAACAAAATAGCAAATACCTCCTTGATGCTTTCAACAGGCTTCCATCAAATTCAATCACAATATTACCAAGAAAGATCCAGCACGATCAGCAAGAGATCTAGGAGTTACCTAGTCAAAAAATAGGAAAACCATAAAAAATGAACAACATTAATTTTTTTCAAAATCAAAATTTCAAAACTCAAGAGACCCACAGCCGGGTCTTTTGAGACCCAGGACAGACCCACTCTTGGGTCACAAGAGACCCAAGACGTGGGTCTCTTGAGACCCAGGATGTGGCTCTCAAGGAACCTTGTACTTGGGTCTCTTGAGACCCATGGCTGGGTCTCAAGAGTCCCACGTAGACAGTGATCGGAGAGAGAGAGGGAAAGAGAGAGAGAGAGAGAGAGAAGGGAGAAGAAGAAAATGAAAGAAGAAAGAAAGGAAGATGATGGAGAGTTATGGAGACATGAGAGTGATGATGAGAGAGAGAAAAGAAAGACGTCTAGATATTTAATGGGTGAGAGAAAGGAATAAAAAAATTTAAAATTCAAAAAATTAAATTTTTTTTGGCTGTGCGCGCGGGACATGAAATTTTCGTGTTCCGCCCAAAATTTAGAGCCGTTTTGAAAGGAGTTGGAGCCCTTTTCTTCCAAAAGGGCTCCAAATGGAGTCGTTTTCTACCAAAAGGGCTCCAAATGGAGCCCTTTTGTTTCAAAGCGGCTCCAATCACTTGTTTTTATTTTTAATTAATTTTTGATATAAAATTTTAAAAGTTGAATTTTTTTTATTGTGTGCGCGGGACACGAAATTTTCGTGTCCCGCCCAAAATTTAGAGCCGTTTTCTACCAAAAGGGCTCCATTGGAGCCCTTTTATTTCAAAGCAGCTCCAATCACTTGTTTTTATTTTTAATTAATTTTTTGATATAAAATTCAAAAAGTTGAATTTTTATTTTGCTGGGCGCCCATAATTTAGAGCCGTTTTTGAAGAAACGGCTCTAGTTGGAGCCCTTTCCTTCCAAAAGGGCTCCATTTAGAGTCCTTTTGTTTCAAAGCAGCTCCATTTGGAGCCCTTTTGTTTCAAAACGGCTCCAATCACTTGTTTTTTTTTTTAATTAATTTTTTGATATAAAATTTAAAAAGTTGATTTTTTTTTTTTGGTTGTCCGCCCAAAATTTAGAGCCATTTTGGAAGAAACGGCTCTAGTTGGAGCCCTTTCCTTCCAAAACGGCTCCAAATGGAGTCGTTTTCTACCAAAAGGGCTCCAAATTGAGCCATTTTCTTTCAAAGTGGCTCCAATCACTTGTTTTTTTAAATTAATTTTTTGATATAAAATTCAAAAAGTTGAATTTTTTAAAGCCATTTTAGTACCTATGGTTTAAAGTCTTTATTTTTTGTCCTCTGTATTTTAATTCGTATCACATATGGTACCTCGGTTATGGAAAAAGATGGAAATGGTATTTTTCGTCCATTTTTCTGTCAAAAAATTGACGGTTTACTATGTAACTACTCTCAGGTAATGACACGTGTCATACTGTGAAAAAAAAATTAATAAAAAATTGAAAAATTGAAAATAATAAAACTTAAAAAGAAAAAAAGAAAGAAAAAAAAGGTATTAAAAACTTAAAAAAAAAAAATGGGAAAAAAAATGAGGAGCCACCCCCTTGGCTGGTTTGGGAGTAATAGCCAAGAAAGAAAAAAAAGGTCTAGCCCTTGGGGTGGTTCGGGCCACTCCAAGGGCCAAAGACCAAAATATATATATATATATATTAAAGGGGTTTGGTTCTTTGGGATAACCGAACCACCCTCATGGCTTTTTGGGTGATTCGACCACTCCCAAACCGGTCATGGGGTGGCTCTCTTCTTTCTTTTTTTTTCTTTTTTTTTTTTCAGTTTTTATTACTTTTATTTTTTGTTTTTAAAAAATTATTTTAAAAATTATTATTAATTTTTATAACTTTATATTTTATGTTTTTTAATTTTGTTTTTACATTATAACACGTGTCAACACATGAGGATAGACACGTGGCAAACCGTTAGTTTTTAAACAAAAAAATGGACGGAGGTACTATTTTTGTCTTTTTC
Source organism: Alnus rubra (assembly GCA_028654335.1). Lineage (NCBI taxonomy): Eukaryota > Viridiplantae > Streptophyta > Magnoliopsida > Fagales > Betulaceae > Alnus > Alnus rubra. The sequence goes on along the minus strand of JAJPGS010000125.1, from coordinate 1,347,784 downwards.
CATAACTCAGGTACTATTTACGATGCAAACACATATAACAAAAAATTAAAGACTTTAAATCACATGTACCAATACTTTATTTAAACCTTAAAATTATTCATAAGGATCATCCATCATTTATTGCTACTAAATTTTCGCAAGGCAAATTTGACCAACCCTTAGCTGCATGTTGGCGTTCTCCTCACCTTTGGGCCTTTGGCACATAATACCGGCCCCATTTCTAATTTTAAAAATTTAAATTTGTGGAGCCGTCGGTTGATGAATCATGACATTGTCATCAATATTAGTCTTAGAGATGATAAGAAAGTGACATTTTGTAAGACCCGTTTTGCATTCCTGCACACAATGGATGAGCTTGTTCAAGTATCTTAATTAAGTTGAACTGATCGAGTTTATATTAATATGTATTGTTTAATAGATGAACATAATTTCGTGTTGACGAACAGAGTTGAGCTTGAACCGAACCCGAGTATATTCACGAATAGTTACGTCTATTTACAATTATAACTTAACTTGCTTCACTTTCATTATAATTTCTCCATCTCTTGTATGTTTTGCTGGGTTCTATTTCATAATGTGTGTATATATATATATTCAGCTTATTTTTTATTTTTATTCTTGAAAACAGCAGGAAAAAATATATATATATATATATATAATTTTAATTCTCAAAAGCAGTTACGAAAAACAAAAACAGAAAACCATTCTCAAACGAGCCAATGTTGAAGATGAAGATACACATATATATTGCAAGTGATTTTTAAAGATTTTATAAAACATATATATTTAGGAATGCTCTTACGTACGTGGCCCTGTCAAGTTGTCAATTAAATTGGATGGGTTTGTTGATAGGCAGTGGGTAGATTATTGGAAGGGCATTTGAGTACTTTTAAAGTCCAAGAAGGGCAATTTACATACGCAGAGTAGGAGTAGGAGTAGGAGTAGGAGAGAGACCGAACAAACAAGACGACGCCGTTGCCATTGACGAGACAAATTGATCTGCTCCAGAAACACCAAGTACTAGTATTTCTAATTCTATTTTTCAATAAAGAAAATTTTACTACTTTTTGTTTCCGGCCAGCTACTTTTTGTTTTTGTTTTTTTCTATTTTAAAAGAAAATCTCTTTCACAAAAAAAAAAAAAAAAAAAAAAAGGTGAAAGGGTAAACTTGTAGATATGCGTACATAATTAGGTAAAAGCGTCAATGGGGATGATATATTTACTTTATATTTATATTTTTTATTTAAGAAAAAGAGGTATATAGGACTCCTATTTCGCATATGTATAGGAATCCTTCACCAGCCTTGAAAGGAATTATATTCCCAAGAGAATTGGGTACGTTCAAAAAGCAGGCTTATATATATATATATATATATATATATATATACACATCACGTTTAATTTACTACTTCACAACATAATTAATTCATACTTGTCTTCACAACTTCACAATTTGTGTTGCCGTCGTCGTGGTGCATGCCTGCTGTAGTACTCCAGCCCCTACAAAGCGCTGTGGTCGAACGCCCGACGATTGCAAGCTTTTGTTAGAAAACAAAGTGCAACTGCCCAACGTGGTACGTACGCTCAAGGTTGGTCTTTCTATCAATTTATTTAATTCCGAATAAAATAGCATGTGTTTTCTGCCCTCAATTTTTGCTCGTGCCCTGTTTCTTAATTATTGTCTGGTTTTTAAATTTTTCTTTTTCGATCTTTCCAGACATAAAAACTTGTACGTACTATATATTGATAGTTTTTCTTAAATAAAAAAACAAAAAAAAACTGTGGTACCAGGACGTTTCTGCTGGCCGCCTTGGAGGAAGTTTTCAACCTTAAGATGAAGAACAAAATCGACCATATATCTGAATTGCCGGATCCTATTCTAGACCACATTCTATCCTTCATTCCGATGAAACAAATACTTCAACTTAGTATTTTGTCCAAGAGATGGCAAAACGTGTGTACTTTGTTCCCCATTCCAGAATTTGAGCAACACCTCTTTACTAATAATTTGCACAAGGTTCCACCCTACGAGAAAGAAGAAGAACTCCAGAGAAAGAAACAAGAGTTCAAAAATTTTGTGGAGAGATATTTACTAGGCCACTATACGCAAAGACTAAGCATAAATAAGTTTAGGCTTCACATGATTTTGGATGATGAATCAGATTGTGCTCTTTTGAACCGTTGGATTGACTACGCAGTTGAATGCAATGTAAAAGAGTTGAATCTTAACATATGGATCGATCAAATGACGTATGAGTTGCCTAAAAAGTACTATGAGTTGCCTAAGAGGGTTCTCTTAGCAAAATCAATAACTGAGCTGAAATTATCCCAGTGTAAGTTGAAGTCATTTTATAGTGATATTAACTTACCCTCTTTGAAAAAGTTGGTTTTGGATACTATCATGGGAAATAAAGTTGTCCAAACTCTTATCGATGGTTGTCGTGATTTAGAAGAGATGATATTTAATTGTTGTTATGGGTTGAAAAGTATACAGGTCTCAAGTCTTCCTAAACTTATGGTCATTGAGTTGCTACAAAATTTCGAACTTGAGAGTGTTGAGATCGAAGCTTCAAATCTTGAATCGTTGGTTTTCAAGCTTAGGAGACCATGCAAAATCAAACTAGGCCAATGCGAAAATCTAAAGAAGTTACTATTATATTCATGCAGCATTAATGACAAATGGTTGCATGACGTTCTTTCTAAACATCCACTCATTAACTGCTTGGACCTACGAGATTGCGATATGTTGAAAAGGATTAAGATTTCAAGTCATCACATGAAGAGTTTGGCCTTTATTGGTTGCTCCGAGTTGGTTGAAGTTGACATTGGTACTCCTAACTTACATAGACTCGAGTATGATGGTGATGTTATATCATTTTCATTGAATACTTCAAGTATATCAGAAGTTAGTCTCGCGTTTGAAGATGACGATTCTTCAGATGTTGAGAAGATTGAATTCCTTGCAAATTTAAGTCATCCAAAAGTATTAAATTGGGGAACTTTCGATGCCGAGGTACGTATTCCAGCTTAGTTTATTTGATGCTTTTTATTTGTTTCCTAGCCTATTTTACTTTGCACATCAATTATTAACATATATTAAAAAGCTAACAAGTGTTTTATTGTTCACTTTGTGAAGAGTGTGATTATTGCAAAGGAATGGAGAGAAAACCTACCATCCCCGTTATATAATGTTAAGCAATTGAAGTTAAAAGCATATTCTCTATCTACAAGACAAATCCACGAACTTGTAGATGCCTTGTTGTGGATTTGTCCTCTTCTACAGACTCTCTTTATAGAATGGATGTATGAGGAGACAATTGACAATATATCATTCAACCTTACAGAAAAAAAAGAAGACAATATATCATTCAAGGTATTACATATGTTCATTTCTTAGAATTTAAACACTTGCTCTTAATACTTTTATTCTTTTTATTTGTTAGTAATTTAGTGCTTCAAGCAAAAATGCCAATGTAAAAAGTTGTTCTCTGTTCTTTTGATAAATGGTGTTGGCTACTGGTTCCTCTCCCTGTTAATGATCTTTTAGTAAATATATTTTGGTATTCATATATATATATATATATTTTGATGGTTTGTGATATTGTTGTTGGCATTGCATGAGCAGTATCATGAGGGGGAAAAAGAAAAATTTCCTCCATTTAATTTTAACTATATGCCTTGATTTTACATTTTTCGGTTATCCTAAATTCATTAGGGGCATTACCTCCCAATATATTTCCATGGCCCCCCAATCTTTTTTCCTTAATTTGGAGATGGTACTCAAACCACTCTCAAAATCGATAGGCTTAGACTACCGTCAAACTCGTTTTCCACCACCTTTATTGGTAAAGACGAGGAGAACGAAGTAACCGGTGGGGTCCTCCTAACCTAGCTTCTTATTTCTTAACATGTAGGAATAATGTATTACAAAAATACCCATCATAAACTTAATATATATATATTAAATTGAAAAAAAAAAAAAACAGAAAAACTGAAAAAAATAACTAAATGTTTTTTTTTACAAATAACTAAAGTAAAAATAAAAACGAAAAAGAAATGAAAAAAAAAAAAAACCAATGCTATATTTTATTTTTAGTTTCTATTTTTTCGTTTTTAATTTAATTGTCAATTTTTTTTAATTAATTTCTTTTTTCGAAAGTATAAGGATATTTTTGTGTTATGGAAAAAAATTTAAAATTTTATTTTTAAGTGTAGTGTCCTAACCATGCCGAATTCATCAAATTTTTTTTAAATTTGGTAAATTTTGGTACAATAATTCTAGTACTTTAGAGATAATTATTTGGGATAAATACCCCATTGGTACCCGAGTGTTACGTGTTTTTAAATTTAGTACTTCAGTTTTATTTGGTATCATAGGTGGTACCTGAATTAAGGGTAAAAACCCATTTGGTACCTCTGTTAGATTTTCCGTCCGAATTTTAACGGCTCGCCACGTGTCAACCGCTGAGGTTGACACGTGGCACTACATAAAAAAAAATTAAAAATTAAAAATTAAAATCTTTAGAAAATAATTAAAAATAATAAAATTTTAAAAAAGAAAATTAAAAAAAAAAGAAAAAAGAAGAGGGGTGGCTGAGCCACCCCCCTTGGCCACCATGGGGGTGGCTGGCCACCCCCATTTTGGCCAAGGAGGTGGCCCAGCCACCCCCTTGGCCGGTCTGACCGGTCTGGGGTGGCCGAACCACCCCATAGGGGGTGGTTCGGCCACCCCACAGTTGAAAAAAAAAAAAAAAAAAAAATTTTTTGAAGGGTTTTGGCCCTAGGGGGTGGCCGAACCACCCCCTAGGGCCACGGGGGTGGTTCGGCCACCCCCAGACCGGCCGGACTGGGGGTGGCCGAACCACCCCCGTGGCCCTAGGGGGTGGTTCGGCCACCCCCAAGGGCAAACCCTCAATTTTTTTTTGAAGAGTTTTGGCCCTAGGGGGTGGTTCGGCCACCCCCAAGGGCAAACCCTCAATTTTTTTTTGAAGGGTTTTGGCCCTAGGGGGTGACCGAACCACCCCCTAGGGCCAAAACCCTTCAAAAATTTTTTTTTTTTTTCAACTGTGGGGTGGCCGAACCACCCCCTATGGGGTGGTTCGGCCACCCCATACCGGTCAGACCGGCCAAGGGGGTGGCTGGGCCACCTCCTTGGCCAAAATGGGGGTGGCCGGCCACCCCCATGGTGGCCAAGGGGGGTGGCTCAGCCACCCCTCTTCTTTTTTCTTTTTTTAATTTTCTTTTTTAAAATTTTATTATTTTTAATCATTTTCTAAAGATTTTAATTTTTAATTTTTAATTTTTTTTATGTAGTGCCACGTGTCACCCTCAGCGGTTGACACGTGGCGAGCCGTTAAAATTCGGACGGAAAATCTAACAGAGGTACCAAATGGGTTTTTACCCTTAATTCAGGTACCACCTATGATACCAAATAAAACTGAAGTACTAAATTTAAAAACACGTAAAACTCAGGTACCAATGGGGTATTTATCCCTAATTATTTTATACCAGCAGTTTTTATTTGGTATTTTTTGGTTCATTTGTGGCACTAACATTAGATGCTAAAAGTTAACAATTAATGGCGGTATTGCAAATACTATTGCATTAACTGAATTTTTCATAACTAAAACTTATTGTCATTATTATCTTGTTTTCACATTTTCTAAATTCAGTTTTAACACCTTTTTTCTTTTGGGCCGCCCAAATTAAAGTAGATTAATGCCTTCTTTTTGTCATTTCTGATAATGCATGGTCCTAACTGTGTGCTCATATTTCAGTTCTCATACGGAAATCTTATTAACAAATTGAAAGATCCCAGTTGTTGCAAACTTATTCCAATTCTCTGTTGGCGTCATTGCCTAAAGACTATGAAGATTGAAAATTTAAGAGGATCTATAGAAGAAGATACTCTAAAGAAGTATTTTTTCGATAATGCAGAAATGTTAGAGAGCTTCCATTATTTGAAAGGATCTGCATTGCCTAAAGTTTGATGAGATCAAGAATTATAGAGAATGTGCATATGAAAAGATAATAAAAATTATATCTTTCAAAGAATGCATAGTTCTTTGAATTTGTATCATTTTGAATCATCTAATAGAATCATTTGACTTGATTTTGCTGATGTTTATTTTTATTTTAATTAAATATTGTAGAAGATAGAATAACTTGTAAGATTTATACGGTTATTCATAAATTTGTCATACATAATAAAAATTTCTTGTTAATTTTTCAATGTTAGTAACTAGTATTATTATGTTCTTAGTCTCCAAGGGGTAGCTCAATCGGTTAGGGACCACGCCTCATGAAGCGGGTGTCACTAGTTCGAACTCCCCCTCTTGTGTGGACATGTAAAAAAAAAAAGTATTGTTATGTTCTTATTTCAAGTTATTTCGAAAGATTCTAAATTAATTTTAGGGGATGGATAGTGTAGTAGGGCCGTGGAGCTATCGGTTAGGGGTGTACGTGCATGCAGATATTAAGCATTCGGAACCGCTATCCGCACATGCAGATCCGGTTAGTAAAAACCATTATCCGCACATGTACTTTTTGTAGCATTAATTATTGTGGTACTAGGACGTTTCTGCTGGCATAGAGGAAGTTTTCAACTTTAAGATGAAGAACAAAATCGACCAGATATTCGAATTGCCAGACCCTACTCGACCTGGACCACATTAATTCTATCCTTCATTCTCTAAGGGGTAACTCAATCGGCTGGAGACCATACCTCATGAAGTGGAGGTCACTAGTTTGAATCCTCCCTCCCCGACTCCCTTTTGTTAATTTTTCAATGTTAGTAACTAGTATTATTATGTTCTTAGTCTCCAAGGGGTAGCTCAATCGGTTAGGGACCACGCCTCATGAAGCGGGTGTCACTAGTTCGAACTCCCCCTCTTGTGTGGACATGTAAAAAAAAAAAGTATTGTTATGTTCTTATTTCAAGTTATTTCGAAAGATTCTAAATTAATTTTAGGGGATGGATAGTGTAGTAGGGCCGTGGAGCTATCGGTTAGGGGTGTACGTGCATGCAGATATTAAGCATTCGGAACCGCTATCCGCACATGCAGATCCGGTTAGTAAAAACCATTATCCGCAAATGTACTTTTTGTAGCATTAATTATTGTGGTACTAGGACGTTTCTGCTGGCATAGAGGAAGTTTTCAACTTTAAGATGAAGAACAAAATCGACCAGATATTCGAATTGCCGGACCCTATTCGACCTGGACCACATTAATTCTATCCTTCATTCTCTAAGGGGTAACTCAATCGGCTGGAGACCATACCTCATGAAGTGGAGGTCACTAGTTTGAATCCTCCCTTCCCGACTCCCTTTTGCGTGGACATGTCAAAAAAAAAAAAAAAAAAAAAAAATTCTATCCTTCATTCTCATGAAACAAAAACTTGGTATTTTGTCCAAGAGATGGGATGCAAAACATGTGTACTTTATTCCCCGTTCCAAAATTTGAGCAACACCTCTTTACTAATAATTTGCGCAAGGTTCCACCTAATGAGGAAGAAGAGGAATTCCAGAGAAAGAAATAAGAGTTAAAAAAATTTTGTGGAGAGATATTTACTAGGCCACTATTGGCAAAGACTAAGTATAAACAAGTTTAGGCTCCACGTATATAATGTTGTATATTGATGAATCATATTGTGCTTTTCTGAACCGTTGGATTGACTGCATAATTGAATGCAACGTAAAAGAGTTGAATCTTGACGTATGGATCTATCAAAAGAGGTACGAGTTGCCTAAGAAGTATTATGAGTTGCTTGAGAGGGTTCTTGTAGCAAAATTAATAACTGAGCTGAAAATGTCTCTATGTAAGTTGCAGTCAATATTTTACAGTGATATTAACTTATCCTCTTTGAAAAGTTATTTTTGAATACTATTGTGGAAAATCAAGTTGTCCAAACTCTTACCAATAGTTATCATGATTTAGAAGAGATGATATTTGCTTATTATATAGATTTTTTTTTTTATAAAAAAAAAAAAAAAAATTAAAGTTGAAAACAAATTAATTAAAATTTTTAACTAACATAATAAATAAAAATAATTCATCAAAATTTAATTATTTTTTAAAACATATAAATGTAACTTACAATTTAATTTAGTTGTTCTCGACGAGTTTTCATACCTTGAAATCGTTGCATATTTTTTTCATTTCAGATAGTCTTGAATATATCATTCTTAATGTACGTGACTAGACAATCATTCATCCACTAATCTCTTGTTCTGCTACGTAAACGATGTTTAACAATATTCATTGCTGAAAATGCTCTTTCAACGTACAGTTGCTATTGCAATTGGCAGAATCAATGACAGTTGGTAGATTTGCTAAATTTACCTCAATACGAGCTCGTTTAGAATTTGATTGTACTTCAATTAAATCATTGTTCTCCATAATTTCAAGCGACTACAATTATATATTTTGAGGAATTAAAATATGAAACAAAAACTATATATATTTGTAAACAATTAAGTATAAAAACAATTATATATATATAAAAAAAAAGGGGCAATCTAAATATAAAAAAACAATCCAAATATAAAAGCTTAAATCTTAATCAATATGAAAGTTTGTTACATATATACCTGAAACTAAAACATTGGATTTTGTTTACAAATTAATTTGAACAGTTGAATTTTGAACAAGAAAGTTATAGAAAAACAGAAAATAGCACTTGCTTCAAGTTTAACCCAGCATAGAAAATAACACGGCACACGGTTGTACGCAGCTCTAAATAACAATAGGGTTTTTTTGTTCCAAGCGATTTGAACCGTCCAAAATTTTTTGACCTCTTCTAAGTTCTAGAGCCACATGTTGCCACGTTGCATACACAATCACACGACTCACGAGTCACACCAACTCACATAGCCACATGGATATGATATGATTATTATATATAAAAAAAAAAAAAAAAAAAAGTGATGTGATCCAAAAGGTTAAGTGTAGCCGTAGCCTGTCACTTGTAGAGTTGCACACTTTTTACTTGTATTATTTTACAGTTGTAGATGAGTAGATCTGATCTGATTATTAAAAGAAATCGATGTGATCGAAAGTTAGACTAGTTAGTTGTAGATGTAGTCCCAACTCTCAAGTGTGTAGACTTCTAGGATTATTGATGACTTTACTTTTTTGGAATTCTAATTTCTAAACAGTAAATGGTGTGTTGCGGAGAAATATTAAAAAAGTTGTTCAGCTTAGTTATGTCAAAAAAAAAAAAAAAAAAAAAAAAAAAAAAAAAAAAAAAACTCATGGCAATGGGTGGGCAAGTTTGCTCATTGATGAAATGCTGAAGGGGGCGTTCCACAGGACTAGAAGCATTAAAAAAAAAAAAATTATATCAAGAGTAAGGATATTTTTTAAGGGGGGGGGGGGAAGGGGGGCATTTGACCCCTCTGAACCCCCCTCCCTCCGCCCCTGCCTTACATTCTACTCTCTCCAAGTACACTACATTAAACACAAATGAGCCAACCTTCAAACTTCCAGAGCATAACGATACTCACCAGATCACACTATTTGCTTTTAAAAATAGTTTAATTTATTTTTTTTAGTTTTCTATTTATTAAATTTTTTACTTTATTTTTTAATAGAATAAGGGCATTATAGGAATATAATTACAAAAGTGGTATTTTTGGAACACAATGGTAGTTTGATGTGTCACTTTAGCACACTTAAAAATTCATGCTACTATTTTAAAATTGGTTGTTAGTTGATGGAGTTATATATATATATATATATATATATATATATATATATATATATATATATATATATATCCCTATTTATTGAGTTTAATTGTAGTAGATACATGTTTGACTACTTATGGCTGTCCTAAGTTTTCCTAAAATTTCCAACAATGAAATTCTGCAATATTATTAGTTTGCTATGTTTCATGTGTATTATTATCTTATAGTTGATGACTTGAAGGAAAAAAGACATACATTCATTACAAACCAGATGGTAAGAAATTCATACAAAATAATCAGCATTTAAAATTGTATTCCATTATTTCCATATGTAATTGACATTGGGATTCTCAAATTGTGATGAGAAATGCAATTTATTTATTTATTTATTCCAATTTCTGTCCAATTTTATTTATATTTGTTTTTTAAATATATCATTGAAGGGGTTATATGTAGGTATTGCAAATTCACAGCAAAAAATCTTACATTTAGTGGCGTGTCAAATTGGACACGTTACCAAATTAGTGATGTGTCAAATTTGGCAAATCACTAATACCTTTAGTGATGTGGCAAAACGGATACGTACGTCCTTAATTAGCGACGTGCCAAGTTTGGACGTCATTAATTAGCGACGTGCTAAATTGGACATGTCGCTAATTAGGGACTGCCATATTTGACACTAATTTTATTTTTTATTTTTATAACATCTGAATGTGTAAGTCGTCCTTCATAGCCTCCCACGTTTGTTCTTCCTTGTTCTCCTTGAATAGCCGGTACCATAATTGGGCTTCGCCTTCTAGATGATAGGCTGTCAATGCTAATTTTTCTTCCTCTGATGTATTTTGGAAGTTGAAAAATTGCTCTCCATACCCAACTAGTGGGATCTTCCGATCCATCATACCGCGGAAATCAATCTTGGCAAGTTTCGGCGCAACAAACCTAGAGTCTGTTCGACTAGCATAGGTTTTTGCACCATTGTTTTTAGAGCTCCCTGCACCCGAATGAGAATTCTGAAATTGGTTGAGAAGAGTAGCCACCATCTCCTCCACACATTTGGCAATTCTATCATCTCCTTTTGTAAACACTCTAATCTTTGGTCTACCATGTCAAAACCCGGCTCCGATCCTAAGTTATTACGGGCTTGTGTTTGAGAACGAGTTTTGGGTCTAGAAACTGGCCGGCAAACTGCAGGATGTAATTTCCTGAATTTACGGTACCCAAACTCACAATCTACTACAAGAACCGAATAAGAAACTTCTCATATATCTTATTGATCAACTCCCTTGTTTATATAGATGATTACAAGTAGAAATAGAGACGAATTGGGATACATGGTAGAAGGTTGCTGTCAACGTACGTAATATTGCTAGATTTCTCATCCTTCTGGGACAACACTTCCCTTATTTCTTTCTCTCTCTCTATTTTTTTTAACATCTCATTCAGACCATTTATACATGTTATAATGAATTACAACGACTGAACAAACCTAATTCACTTTGGTTACCACTGGTTGAACTAACTAATGGCCAAACAACCCATTTGTATTTGACTAAAACCCACCCATATCTTAGCTAGAAAATAAATCACATTAAATAATGATAAATTAATGTCAAATTGTAGTGACACCCCAGCTCATAATTCACTACAAAAAATAAAAAAAGGGTAATTACTGGCGTTCTTTTTTTATAGACGGTTTCAAAAACCGTCTAGAATTAAATTGTTACTGATGCTTTTCAAAAAAGCGTCAGGAATGAATAAGTTTATAAACGGTTTTAACCGTCTACAAAAAAATAATTTACGATGGTTTTTTTTAAAACCGTCATGACATTTGTTGACGGTTTGGGACAAACCGTCTGTAAATGTAAATTTACAAACTGTTTGGACAAAATCTTTTGTAAAAGTAAATTTACAGACGGTTTGAAAACTGTCTGAAAATGAAAATTTATAGACAGTTTGACCAAATCATTTGGAAAGACTAAATTTTCATACAGTTTGATCCCAAACTGTTTTTAAATTCACTCAAATTCCTCCAAAAAAAAAAAAAAAAAAAATTGCAAACCAGGATATGAATGCTTCGGCCATTCTTTCTTCCCCAAATTTTTTTTTCCCCAATCTGTCCCTCCCTCTCTCCATCTCCTCCCTCCACCCCACTGACCACCATCCACCGGTACAGTCGACCATCTCCGGCGAAAAAGGTACCGAGCTCTGAAAAACCTCCAAAACCAGCTCCCAGCCCGAGTCACGTTGAAAAACCTCCAAAATTCATCATGTTCAAGCTTTTGACAAAGGCTCCCAAAAGTGGCAAGAAAACTATCCTCAAAGCTAATGCTCTTCTGAACCCATTTTCTCCCCTCTGCCCAAACCACCTTCACTGCATCACACCCCCAAAGGGAATGCCCGACGGTTTCAGCCACTAACGCCAATTAATTAGGGCACCCCGGATCATCCACCACCCTTCGTTTGAGAAGCCTATCTTTTGTAGGCAGAATATCCTTACACGCGCGCCGGATAAACAATTGTACAGCTCGTGGGACCTGTAGCTGCCAGATGCTCGACCAAACCAATTCGGCTCCTGAGGAAGATGATCCACTGCCTTGGAATCTTTCTCGCCGATCGACCTCGAGATGGTAAGCATTGGGGACTGTGAAGCTTCCCGTGGTGGTTCCTTCCCATGTAAGTCTATCACGCTGGAGCTGTGGACAGATAGCCATGTTACAAATCAGCTCAGCAATCTCAGATGGGAAAATCTGCTCCAGAAGAGGTACGTTCCACCAGTTCTGAGTTTGATCAATCAATTCATTTACTGTTGCTTCAGCATTTAGAATACGGACTGGTGCTTGTATTTTATGAGTATGGTGAGAATGAACCCACTTATCCTGCCCAGATTCGAATATTTCGTTCATTACCCACTTTCCACATCAATCCTTCCTCCAGCAAGTCTTTAGCACCCCAGATACTGCAACAGACGTACGAGGGCCTCTTCCCCAACTGAGCATCCAGAAAGGTGGAATCAGGATGGTATTTTTCCTTAATCAACTGTGCTGCCATGGAGCTCGGGGACTGAAGCAGTCTCCAGCCCTGTTTTGCCAATAAGGCTGTGTTGAAGCAGTCAAGTTCTCTGTACCCTAAACGCTAAACCCCCCGTGGCCCGGCTTCGTCCGAGGCCCTTCCAATTCAGCCAGGCGATTTTATGAATTTTCTCCTTCAAATCCCACCAGAACCTGCTCATCATGGCATTTATTTCCTGGACAAGTGAAAAAAGAAAGCGATGATAAATAAGAAAGAAAGACATGGAATTAACGTCGTGCGGCTTTTGACCTACATCAATACATTAAAGCTTTTCCTTAACTACATCTTTTCTTGATTTATTTGATTTTATATATGATTCCATTTATAAAAAAATACTCTGAACGTTAAAAGTTTCTTATATATACTTTTTACATATACAACAATAAATCTAATTTATTTTCTTGTAATTCTTGTCTCTTGAATGCTTATAACTCTTGTCTCAATACTGAGAAAATTTGAGTTTTAAAACTATGTTTGAATGATTTATGGTTTGTTTGGGTATTGAATATTTTGAATAAGAATAATATTTTGAATCTGATTGCCGATTTCAAGGTAATGAAAATGTATTTGGATGTTGAATGTAATTCAAATTCTTTTCGAATAAGTGTTTAGGTGTTGAATTTTTGAGATTGAAAAAAAATGTTTTATAATGGTAGAAAGTGATTGGAAGTGATTGGATTGTATGAAAAGTTGTGTATAATGATTGGTGTTATGAAAATAAGTGTTAATTTTTAGAAATTTAAAAAAAATGTTTGTTAATTGTAGGAATTGATTGAAAATTATTGGATTGTATAAAAAGTTGTGCATAATGATTAATATGGTAAAAAAATAATAATAATAAAATAATAAAATTAAATATTAAAAACTAAAAAAACTAAAATTTTATTTTTATTTTTATTATTTATTTTTATTAAAAAAAAAAGAGAGAGAATATAGTGTTTTGGGGTGGCTGCCACCCCTTGGGGAGGGGGGTGGCTTGCCTTGGGGTGGCCGAGCGCCACCCCTGACCCCCTAGGGTGGCTTTCGGGCCACCTTGAAATCCATTTGGGGTGGCTTTTCTAGGCCACTGGCGATAGCTGCACGGCCACCCTCAGCCCGAAAGCCACCCCGAATGCTTAGGTGGTGGCGCATGACCAACCCTGGCCACTATGGGTAGCCGCGCGGCCACCCCTAGCTCTAGGGGTGGCCTTTTGGCCACCCAAAAGGCTTAGGGGTGGCTTTTCGGCCACCTCGAAATCCACCCGGGGTGGCTCGAAAGCCACCCCCCCGACCCGTGGTTTGGACGCGAGCCACCACCAAAGGTGGTGTCGGCCACCTCTAGGGGTGGCTCGCAGGTCACCCCATTTTCCTATTTTTCTTGAAAATATATATATAGTTTTATTTATTTGCTTTTGGTTTTTAGTTTTTTTTTTTTTTTTTGAAAAAAAAAAAATTTCCATAATGACACGTGGCATGAGTAACATGGACATATCTCGCCAAATGCGACATTTTTCAAAGGTTTTGGTAGTTTGAGCTTTTGAGGGACCGAAGTCGGAGTGTTAGCAGTTTGTGGGGCTAGACACAATACGGGTGGTAATTTAGGAGACTAAACTGTAATTTTCCTTAATCTTGATAATGATTGAAATATTCATTGTATACTAATTAAAAATTGAGTATTAAATTTTCTGGACTAATAATTTTAATTTATTTTGCTTTATTAAATCTAAGATAAACACGTTTTTTTTTGTTTTAATTTTATGATTAATTTTAGTTAATTTTATTTAGTAACAAATATTTTTTCGAGTTTAATATAAATTATTTCCTTCTCATTTCTCGTGAAAAATGCCTATTTCATTCTTTTTTAAATTAAATTAATTATTTGCTTTAATTTAAAATTATAAACCGTAATTATCGACATATTCATTTACCACAAATTAATTTGGGCAAGTTATATCTAACATAAAATAAAGAAACTAAAAGCAAACAAAAAATCTATGGAAAGGAAAAAGAAGCATATAGGTAAATTATGAAGAAAGGTTGGCATCCAGTCAAATGCATAGCTCCATTACCGTTCATGAGTGGTACTGAAAATAAAAACGTTCAAGTAGCGATCCCTAGGAATATCCGACATATATTATTCAATAAACTGAAACGAGTGAAAGCAAAATATATGATATGATAAACCACCCGCATTATAAACCAAACCACTTCAGGCAAAGATGAGAACCAACAAAAACAATGACCCTAACAAACACAGGACGCAAATCCATGTAGAAGCCGTGAATTTGAAAAGAAACCAGATATCTTCACAACAGAGATGAAGAAAGAAGCTAAAAATAGTTCTGCCAGGTGTTGAAAGAGCCCCAATTCTACTCTGATTTACTGAGCTCATTCTCTCTCTTCTCTTCGGAGCGAGAAAATAATGCCTTGGATCTTGTATTTTGGTTTTACCGGATTGAAGTTCACAATTGAACCCCTTTCTGGGTCGTAGGAAGTTCACATGCTTGTCTTTAAAATTAGACATTACTACCGTTTAAATGAATCCGTTACTTCCTTTTTAAACACGACGTCGTGTGTTTTTAAATTTTTGCCAGCAATCTTCTCCGTCCATTTTATAACCGCAGATATGCGGTACTTTCATTGTACTGCATAGAAGCCAGATCCATATATATATATATATATATATATATATATATATAAAGACAAATGTTAGTAAATTAAACATAACAGAGTTTTGATATTTTTATTATTCTTTCAAATTAAAAATCTAATAAGCAAAATTGAATAGAGTTTTTTGGTAGAAAAAAAAAAAAAGAGTAAAGACAACCACTGTCCAAAGATTCGGAAAATGAAAAATAAAAATAAAAATAAAAAAGTCTCAATTTTTGTACTGAAATTGAAAATTTTCAGTTAGATAAATTGTGTACTTCTTGACATTCTCGCATGACTTTACTTAGATGACATGGTTCTTGAAGCTAACATTCTCTTACTTCTTTTGTTAGAACAATTCACTCTAACTAAAATAATAGCTCACTAACTGTTATACAAAACACACTATATTCTACACAAAACACATTATGCTAAACATAACACAAAGCAAAAAAAACGCATATCTTCTAGACTTTTCTAATGCCATCTAACTATATTAAAATGAATCCTCATTTTACGTTATCTTTGTCATGTATGCTTACGAATTTGAGCTTTGCCAAGTGTGTGACTCCTCGAATCCACACCTGTCTTCTTCCAATGCACTGTTTTACTAAACCCTTTTCATTTCCTTTGAACAAAACTTCTACAACTTTGTAAAGGTCCTTCTATTGTTATCATTCTCAGACATGTTTGTTGTTACTCATAAAATATTAAAGGAAAAAATTTTGACAATGAAGCTATCATGCCAAATGAGATAAAACTAATTAAAGAGATGATAAAAGGGAAGGGACCAAGGGGCCAAAAAAATTTCTTGCTAGGGTCAATAGGCAAAACAACCTTTTTTTTTTTTTTTTTTTTATCTTAATTTATTTTTTCTTGAGAGTTGAGGAGGGGCCATGGCCCTCTCTCTCTCTCTCTCATTGCTCCACAATAACTTCCATTATCCGTTGCATATACTAGTTAAATATTATTTGAATTAAATGTTAGAGAAAATAAAAATTTATTTAAATATTGTTTCAAACAAATTATAGACGAAAGAGAAATGAAAAAAAAAAAAAAAAAAAAAAAACTTTTTTTGCTAAAATAATGCTAAGGGAACCAAAACTACTACCCTAGATTGGTTCCATTATGTTTTTTTGGTTTAGAGAATACCAAAAAAGCTTATTGCACACAATTTTTTAAGAATTTTTTCTATATTTAAAAAAAAAAAAATTAGAAAAGCTCCAGCTAATGCTCTAATCCTCGCTCTAGCTCATACACATTTTTCGTAACTTTGTAGCTGTTAAGGGAAAATAACTATGCAGAGCGCGCGATGAATGACGCCATCATGCGTTCCTTCTCTCCAGGCTCACACGAGGTCGGTTTGGACTACGAAGCAAGGGAAATTTCTAAATGCCGACATGCTCCAACACTTCCACTTAACTCCTTCCTGGATCTGATAACAATTTTAGCTTCTTGGGAGATTAGTTTGAAGGATTTTGTAACAATTTTCTCGGAAGGGAGGGGGAAGCATTTTGAAGCATTTTTTGCATCGTGAAAAACGGTTTACCTTCTTCCAAATTTCTTAAAGACAATTTTATTCACCCTTAAAAATAATTTATATTTACCAAAATATTTCATCCATCCCAAAAGGCTAAACATAAGGAAATGTTTTTTTACAACGACTTTTCAAATCAAACCAAACGGGAGCATTGATTGGTGCCTAGTGAATCTTGGATTCTGTGGGTGGAATGCCTTCAAAATGCATATATATTGTTTGTACGTGGAAGAGTTATTTTGGTGAGGTAATTTTCCTTGTAGCAGTTAAAGAGAAGGAACACATTTTGTTCCCTGTGGTGAGGCCGGCTTGTCATCCATGATCTCTCATTGATGAAGGGCTCATAAAATCTGTTACCCGAGAAGGCAAACCAGAGTAATTCTTTCAGTACTCCTCAATCGTCACTGTCAATGTATTTGGATTCATCTCTTTGTGATACTAGAGATATTATTAGTTATTTTGGTTCGATATTTCCATGCTTGTTTTATGTTTTTTGGATTATTCCTGATTTCCAATGGTGAAACCACCATTGTTTTTGAGTTTTGGTTTCTACCTTATTGCACCTTTTTTTTTTTTTTCCTTTCCTTAGATTAGTCCGGTAATTAATGTCTTCACTTTCTTGTCTTTCAGCACAAATGTAGAACAGGGAACAACAGTTCTTTTTTATCCAGAACAGGGAGCAAACAACTGTTGCTCTTGTTGCTCTTGAATACCGCCAATATCTTATGCCAACACTTCTTTGCTCTCAGCGACAAATTAAAGATCATGGAATAAGCTTTAAATGAGCATTTTGTTTCCAAATGCTGTGTTTATCTTGTTTCTACTTGGGTGGGTGCTCTATATTAAGGACTAAGCTTAACTGCTTATGAACATTTTGTTAACTCACCACTTATGCCAAAGACTTAAGGTGGTAAGAATAGGTAAATTTAATCGCTTAGGCATTGTGAAAAAATAAAGACTCTTAATTGTTGTGTATGTGTGATCAATTGTGCAACAAAATATTAAATGCAGAATTGAAATAAGACAAATATTTTGTTGACGAAGTGAAAATTCTTATCAAGAGAAAAACTACTCCAAGGCAATCAAACCAAGGAAATCCACTAACAGAATACAAAGCAACTTACAATGCAGTGATACTCACATAACCTGATATAGTAGTCGTACCACTAATTATAACACGTACCTATACGTGAACGCCTCCCAACCAGACTTCTTATCTGTAGGGGTCTTCAATAGATTTCTTTAACTTAGGGCTCCTCCCTAAGTTATACTTCAATAATCAAATCACACACAAGAAACAACTCTAAGAGAGCTAGCTGATCTCACAATCTTTGCTAAACACAATCTCTTAGCACACAGGAGTTTATATGATACTCCTTATAATAACATAGCTTAGAGACTTCTATTTATAGGCTTCAGAAAACCTAATACAATATTTGAGGCGTAAAACACTAGGTGGCGTCCGGATTGGATAGTGAACGTCTAGACTTCAAGCAACAGCCGACTTCCAAAATAGGGATTCTTCAATAAACTTTAGGAATTGCGTCCAGACGGTGTAGCCCTAGCGTCCGGACGGTTGCTTGCGATCTTCACTGTTTGCAGCTACCGCAATGCTGTTCAGACACTACATCGAACAGGTGTTCTAGGGTATAGGTGTCTGTTGGGCTATCCGAACGGTTAAGCGAACAGGTGCTCTCTGTGGTGGGTGTCTGCTAAGGTGTTCGGACATCTTCGAACACTAATGGGCGTCCAGACGTTTCCTCTAGGACGTTTGAACGGTTTCAATGGAAACCGACTTTGTTGAGCTGTACCATGCACAAAATCTTCCTAGGAACCTAGAAATTGCCTTCTTGATGCTTGTGACACTGATACTTGTCATATTAAGGCCTTTTCATAGCTGAAAAATATATGCTTTAAATATTCTGGAAGACTCTGAATAAATACAGCATCCCTGTTTCAGCAGTACCTTGATATGGTAGTGATTTTGTCAACAGAATGCAGTCAATAAACTAACAAACTTCCCTTTCGGCCATTTTGAGACAAAATTCACTTGACCGGAAAAAAATACACATCCTGTCTAAAAATAATAATGGCCCTTTTTATCTCAAAAGGACAAAGGGTAAACTGAGAATTAAACCATAGATATAAAATACTAAAATCCAAAACAATAAGGATAATAGTAAAGTGCCTCAGCAATAGCTCAAATAACCATAAGTTGTAAACCAAAACAACTGGAAGGAGGAAAGAAAATCCTCAAGGCATCAAGTCTCGCTAGTCCTCTAGCATCAAGTGATGGAGAGTGTTCTGCACATTGATAATAAGCTCATCTAAATCCTGAAACTTTTAAAATTGAGCATATGACTTCAACACAGTCTGTTTTCCAAAGGGTCCATCTGTCGGACGCTGTGCTGAGAGCCGTTGGTTGACATATTCATGAAAAGATTTAAACATAAATAGTTCCAAAAATAACACCACAAAGAAGGATTAGGTCCTATAACACCTCAAATTTTAAGACATAAAATATAATGTTTTAAAATAAAATTGAAGACCTAATAAGGTAAAAGAATAAATATGAATATTTATGAAAACAAATATTTATTAATTAAGAAGCATTTATAGTTTCAATTTGATAAAAGTTTAAACGGACCTTAAAACTTTGGAACGATGGAAACAGAGTCAAACGAACTTCATTTTAGTTGATTAAAAAACTAGGAAACTCTATTTGAAGTCCTCTACCTACAATCCGAATTTCATAATTTTTGGACTCCGTTTAGGGCGCGAAAACACTCGTAAAAAATACTACCCTTAATTTGGACAAAAATTAAACAATAATAATTTGCGGGCCCATTTTATTTCTTTAAGAACTCAGCCCGCATGATTAAAAGTCACCTAGCCCACACGTTACTAGAAGCCAGCCCAGTCCCCACGTTAATAATACACAGCCTAGCTTAATCACAAAAACAGAAATTCAGTTAGAGAATTATTTAGAAGCAGCTTCTAGTTAGATTAGGATAGAAGATATTATCCTTCTCTTTGCCCAGATGCTGTGTTTCTCTTCAGTACACACGTCATGCAACAGCTCACCTACCCACGTTA
Source organism: Alnus rubra (assembly GCA_028654335.1). Classification (NCBI taxonomy): domain Eukaryota; kingdom Viridiplantae; phylum Streptophyta; class Magnoliopsida; order Fagales; family Betulaceae; genus Alnus; species Alnus rubra. Next base: position 1,327,766 of record JAJPGS010000125.1, on the reverse strand, counting down.
CAACTTCTCAGCCTTTGATAAAAAAATGACTCGTCTTCTATTCTCGCACCTCCTCTTCTCCATGCTCCATCTCTCTGTTATTACAACAGCCCTTCCCTTCTTAGCTGCAGAAAACACTTCCTGTTTACTTTCCTACCAGCAGCCCTTTAGAGTTCCAACACCTTTTCTTTACATAAAGAAACATAAAACTCCTCAAAGAAAATCCTCTCAAACTCACCCTCTCTACCCTCGGTTTATGAAGAAAAATAGAAAAGGAGAAAGCTCACTCTCTCTCAAACCTCCCTCTGTTTCTCTCCCTCTCGGCAACTCTCTTTTCTTCTTGCAGAAAAACCAGAAAACCAACCTCTCTTCTCTCTTTTTCTGTATTGGCCAGTAGCTTGAAGGAAATTAGAATCTCTCTGCTTCTCACCCACTCGGCCTACAGCAGGAAGGACAACAGCTCTCTGCCTCTTTCTCAACTCTCTTGCTCTCTCACGGCTCAAACCAGAAAATAAAGAAAAGAAACAAATAGAAAACACCCTGTCTCTTCTCTGGCCTGCAATGGGATGTTTTGAAATTCCTACACCTTCCCTTTAAAAACAGCTGCGCGTAGAAAATCATCTCGTCTCACGATCTGCAGCAATGATATTAAATTTTCTGATTTATTCTCCTTGATGGGAGGAGAATAATCAGCTATCTATTGATGATGAGGGTCCCTAGCCTACCTATATATAGAGCCCTGTGTATCCATCTATTGGCACACTCATAGGCATAGGCCAGAAGAACTCTCTGAATTTTGTTTTTACAGATTTTGGTGTTGTAGAAAACTTCTTCGTTCTTCGTTCTTCGTTCTTCATCAAGCTTGAACAAAATATGGCTGGAGGTATTTATAATTCCGCTGCTTATTTATTTTATAGCATTTTATTTTATATATTATGCTTACACAGCAATGATTCTCTTCTTCTCTTTGCCTTTGCCCACTCAAGGAAACAACAAAGAAAAATCAGAACTCTCTTGATGTAGGATGAAATTTACTAATATTTTGGTAAAAACGGAAATAGAAAAATGTCAAAAATAATATTGGAGTAGCACTGTTTGATTAGAAGTTTAACTGTTCGCAGACAACTGAAGTACAAAATGAAAGACTTGATCATCAAGACAGGGTTTTATTTTATTTTTTTATTTACAATTAAGACTTTATTTCCTTTACTTATTAGGACTAGATTTGCTTTATTTATTTCTTTTCCTTACTAGGATTAGATTTACTATTGCTACTAAGAATAGGTTTACTATTACTTTTGGATAATGATTACTTTCTCTACAAATATTTCTCTTTTATAAATAGGCTTACTTATGATGTAAAACTAAGACTCAATTGAATTATTATCAAATCAGATAATTCTCTCTCAAATACTAAACGGAGTTTTATCTTTTCTTTTTTTTTTTAGCTTATGGGCTTATTTTATCTTTTTGGGTTGAAGACGAAGATGCTTCTCCTTGCAGAATCAAAGACACAGCTCTTTAATTAGCTACTTTAATCTTCCTCTACGTCAGTTGGTATCAAAGCAGACTTTATCTTGATCATGATCAATCGACGCAACGATGACGAACTTCTCCAACAATGCCGCTTATAGGGGAGGGGCTCTTTTTTAGAGCCAAAGTCATGTGGTATCGAGTCCGCGTTATCCGGATTCGATGGCCAACTTATACTACAGTAACAACTGCTATAACGATGTTGTTTGTGACAGGGAGGCTCTTTGGAGAGCCGATTTCCAAGAGTTCCGGCAGACAATGCAACAAGACATGCGCCAGATGCGGGAGATGATGGAGCGCATGCACATAGGTCTTAATTGTAATCACAGGTACAATGATACTTATGTTGACTATGGGATCCGAGTGAGGCCTACTCCTCACCAACGACTTGCACCCATAAATCAACCACTGGTCTATGAAGATCTTAGTGACGATGATCCAATATGGGCGGAAGGGGAGAGGTTTGTTGAATTCAACTTTAGTAGAAAATCCAAATCTCCACCATTTTATCCTCAAAGAGTCTCTCCCCAAGATTCTCACAAATCGAAAATCGTTTGGGAGATTGGAAGTATCGCCGACTCCGAGCTTAGGTTCTAAACTTGAGTCTGACAATTCAGCTTATTCTTTTTCAGAATCTGAAGTAGAAATCGAGGAAAAGAAAAAAAAAATGGCGTTTGTGTCTAAACAGAACTGCATCCCAGAACAAAAGCAATCGACTTCTGCAGAATCTAGTAGTCTCATGGCAGATTTGATAACCTGCCGAGTGGTGGAAAGCATACACCTCCCAAGGACTTTGTATGTCTTATAACAAGCAACATGTTTAATGATCCAATGACTCTCGAGACAAGTAAGACATATGAGCGTAGAGCTATCCAAGAATGGCTTGATAGAGGGAATTCTTCTTGCCCAATTACACACAAAAAGGTGCACATTAACCAGTTGCCTAAAACAATAGAGGACATTCAAGCCATGTTACAAAAAGCAAAGGAAGCTGCATTGAAAAGGGAAAGGGTCCCGGTTCATGCCTTCTCTCACCAGATGTAGAGTACTAGTGGGGACCCAATTGCAAATGAGGAAGAGTCGCATGCTATCTACGTAGATTTCTCCAAGTATCTTTCTCCGGAAGAGCCACGTGTGACATATCACGATTTTTTTTCAAGTGGGGGTCTCTGATGTAGGACGAAATTTACTAATATTTTCGGAGAAAACGAAAATAGAAAAAATGTCAAAAATAATATTGGAGCAGTGTAATACCTCGTATTTTAAGATATTGAATAAAATATCTTAAAATATGACTTAAGGCCTAATAATAGGAATAATATACATATGAATATTGATAGAATAAATATTCATCAAGATAGGTATAAATATTTAAGAGATTAGATATTTATTAGAAATATATGTATAAGTTTATGAGAGTTAAAATGGATTAGAAATTAGACTAAATCTAAATCGATCGATCGATATTAGAATCAATCGAGTGATTGTTTAATGTTCCAAAATCGATGGTGCGATTAAGGAATTGAACCCTTATTAAAAGCCAAAATCGATTGATCGATTAAATAATCAATCGAGCGATTTAGTTATATAGGTGCTGAAACATATGGAAATCTGACTACGTATAATAGATCGATCGATTATTTTATAGTGTAAAAATTCGATTGATCGACTTACTGTTCAATGTGATCGATCGATTATTGTTCAGTGTAAAAAATAGATCGATCGATTTTCTACAGAAATGTAGAATCTCATTCGAACACCTGTGTTTTGATATTTATCAAATATAATCATCATTTCATTTGATGATTCATAGCCTAGCTCGACATTTCTACAGCCATTGATCAATTCTTGATCAATCTTAGCCATTAATACTTAATTACAAAAGAACTTAGTTAGAGAATCATTAAAATCTAGTTATGAATCAATTTCTAGTTACTTGAGGATTGGAGATATTATGTTAATAATCATGATTATTCTTTGAAGATAGGATGAGTCATGGTGCAATCATGATTATTCTTTGAAGATAAGATGAGTCATGGAGTTAAGATTCTTTTGGATGAGTTACCTATGTTTAAATAAAACCTCCACGTATGGCTTCTCTCCTTTCTTCTTTCTTTGATATTTTGGTGGAAATATCTCAAACAAACTTGCTCTTCAAGTCAGATTTTAATCTATTGGATCAGATCAAACTGGAATGATCTCAGCCGTTCAAAATACCATATAAAAACATGGGCATCCTCTCTTCCCAATGCTTTCTCTCTTTATTCCCTTGATTTCTCTCTTGTTTATGCAACTCTCTCTTTTCTCTCTATTACGTTGCATCATAGAAAGAGTAGGGAAGCTCTCTTGCTCTTTCACGAGCTGGAGTTGCATCAAAGAAGAAGAAATTCTTCTTCTCTCTATCATGGGTTGGCACCTTGGTGAGTACTCTCTTCTTCCTTTGATTTTCTGGTTTGATGTCTCTTACTTACTCAGTTTAGTTCTTTGGGCAGAGGAGAGTTTCTTCTCTTCTGTTCAACAATTCCAATAGCTAAAAAGAGAAAAAAAAAAGATGAAGAAGTTCTATTCATTTCTTCTTTCTCTAATACTCTCTTTGTATGTTTGGTGAAGAAGAAGTGAAGCAAGAAGGATACTCTCCATTTTATTTCTTTCTCTCCCTCAACATCTCTCTATCTCTCCGGATTCTCTATAAGGAGAAGAGAAGAATCTCTTCTCTAATCTCTCGGATCGGCAGCCGTGGGTAAGTTCTCTCACACTTTTTCGGTTGGTGTTAGAAAAGAAAAGAGAAGAATAAGTGTTAAGATGAAGAGAAATGAGATAAGTGGTAGAACGGAATAAGAAAAGAAAGAATGTTTTAAGGACAAGAGAAGAAGAAGAAAAGATTAAGAGAAAAGGGATATTGCTTTTAGTAAGTTTTACAAAATATCTTAAAAGATATTTTGAGATATTTTAGAAAATATCCTAAAAATATATTTTGGATCTTTACAAAATATCTTAAAGATATTTTGGATAAGATTCCATCGATTAAAGTTATGTTTTTAAATAAGGTTTTTCATATGGCATAAAAGATATATAAATCATGCCGTTGTGATGTTCGAGTAAAAAGAATATATTTTATAAAAGTACCGTTATGCCGCTCAAATGATTCTAAAAGCTATTAGGCATTTAATATACTAATGCCACTATTTTGTTCAAGATTGTAAAAGTGTTTTTGAAACAATCTTTGTGTAAAAGAATCATTTTGGTAAAAATGATATTTTGGTAATTTAAGGAAAAAAATGGTATTTGGGTCATTATAATAAATACTGTTATAATGCCCGCATAAAATATGCGGCATTATACTTAACCAATTTTATACGCTGGTACTATGTCAAAATAGTAATAGGATTAAGAAATTAGAAATGAGAATAGGATTAAAACTTATTATTAGTGAATTATATTAATTCACTATTGTGTGCATTGAATGGTATTACAGTGTATTTTTGTGTATTCGGTTTATGATGTTAATAAAAGGGAAGAGAATGAAGAAAACAAAGAGAAGAAACGTTTTATTGCTCTCACGGATTGTATCTATTTTAAAAGGGATGAATAAAAATTATCTATTTCGTGTGCTACAATCAGGGTGCAGTTTTAGCCATTTTTCTAGAAGTGTCTGTCAACAATTGCATGGAAACCCTTTTGGAAGGAAAAGACGGTAAGTATCTTTATACTTACTGAGGGTGATGCTGGTGGACTTTTCTTTGATATTGTGTTTACTGTTTTATTTATTTGTTTGTACATGTGAATTTGCATATTTTTCTATGTTTAATTAAACTGATTAACAAAGCCACTGAAACCGTAGGATTTTAGTTACAATGGAACTGTAGAATTCCAATAAAAGAATAATAAACAAGCCACTAAAACCGTAGGATTTCAGCTATGCTGGAACCGTAGGATTCAGTAAAAGATTAATAAAACTTTGTGAGATGACACTGGACTGTAAGCTCCAAGGGACCGTAGGATCCCAAGTAACTCGTAAAAGGGGGACCATCGGATCCCAATCAACACGTTAATACAGACCGTAAGATCCTAAACAGTTTTTATTATTTTAAGTATCTAATATTTTAAGTTGTGTTTTAACAAGTTATTTTAAGTGGCGTATTTAAGTAATAAATCATGCTGTTGTGATGCTCGAATAAAAAGTAACTATTTTATAAAAGTGCAGTTACGTTGCCCAAAATCTTAAAAGTATTTTTAGGCACTATTAATATTATGTTTATTTTAATATAAAAATAAGTCACATGCTGGCTTAAATCTATTTTGGCGTCTCACTGTTTCAGTTAGAATAATTGAAATAGTGCTTGCTTTGATATTATAAAAGTTCAATTATTTTGGATTGCGAAACTCTATTGTAAAATGGAGAGTTTCAACTATTATACCTATTTTTATATATATAAAAAAAATGTATTATGAAATCTATTTGGATAAATAGATATTTAAAAGCCTTAATAAATATCATGGTAAAGTCAGCATAAAATATTAATAATAAAATGTAATTAGACTAATTTTATATATTGTGATATTGTTCAAAGCAAAAATAAGAAATTAAGTTAAGATTTAGAAGTCAGAAATGAGAATAGGGTTAAAATGCATTTTGAGTGAATTACACTAATTCACTATTGTTTGTATTAAATTATATTGTGGAACACTCTTTGTAGTAGGAAAGAAATACTGTGAATATTTTCTTACTCACTGGGGATGATACGTGGTTGTGATCTTTAGTAATGTAGTGATTTCTGTTTTATTTAATTGTATACGAGTTGTTTGCACATTTGTTTGGTACATTGCATATTTTACTGTGGTGAGTATTTCTTACTCCTTGGGGATAATACGTGGTTGTGGTCTTTAGTAACATAATGATTTATGTTTATTTAATTGTATGCTAGTTGTATGGAACATGTTTTGTTTCGATTTTATTATTGTTTGGAATATTATTGTTTTGAGATATTGAGTATATTATTGACATGATTAATGAATATGCTGATAAACTATCATTGCATATTTTATTGTGAGAACATATGAACTCTTAATAAGAAAGATTGCAAGTTAAAGTCTCAATGCATCAATCAATCAATAAGACTAAGGGTTAACGCCTTGAGGCAAAGACTGCGGATTAAAGTCCCAAGGCACCAATCCTGATTAAGGATAAGACCGGTTTGGTTAAAGACCCACGACACCAATAAAAGGAAACATCTATTTATGGTAAGACCAGAGATGGTAAAAGACTCATGGCACAAATAGGACCATATCATGTGTTAACGTCTCATGGCATTTATCTATCCATCAATCTATGGTAAGACCAGAGATGGTAAAATACCCACGGCATTGATCAGCCCGTATCATGTGTTAAAGTCTCATATCATCTATCTATCCATCAATAAATGATAAGACCGTATCATATGTTAAAGTCTCATAGCATCTATTAGCATCTATCTATCCATCAATAAATGATAAGACTGTATTATGAGTTACTGTCTCATGGCATCTATAAATAAAATGGTGCATATAGAACTGTTAATGAAATTGTGCATATATATAACTATCATTATGATGTGTATAATGTACTTTTAAATGATTCAGTATTTCATTATGTGATTGAAGACCATTGACTCACTTGACCACAGTATGGGATTGTATCACATGCGAGTTTTTACAGGAAGGAAGAAAGGAGCTAATAGTTTATGTTTAAGGACGAGACCTTTAGTATGTAAATATTATTTAGGATAAACTGTGGTTGAATATTATTAAGTGCCGCATGTGTCACATATTGTATTATTTTTGATGTATTTATTATATCAGAACAAATGGTTAGTAGTTTTATATAATAAGGTAATTCAGTTAGCTCTCATGTGTTATTGATAATAAAAAATATATTCCGCTGCTAATTTCTTAACTCTGATGATGTCATAATGTAACATGAAAATCAAAATTTTCACTTACGCCTTTTTGTAAAAGGCGGGGCGTTAAATTATGGTATAAGAGCAGTTTGTTCTGAGGCTTAGTGAACAGTTAGTGTCAAATTGTAACTTGGGTAAGTTGCAGTATGGTATCAGAGCAGTTTGCTCTGAGGATCATGAGACTTGACCTTAGAAGTCTAGAGATAACACAAGAGCTATAGATGATAAACAACTTTTATTAAAAGACTTTGTGTGAAATTGTATTATTAACTGTTGTTTACGGTTAGGATTTTTAAATATGATCATCTTATATGAATGTATGCATGATATGATTCTTATGATTATATGTTTCCTTGCTAATCATGTTAGAGAACATATTGATATGATTTGCAGGTTAGAAACACATTGATATGATTGGCAGGTTAGAAACATATTGGTATTATTGCATGCTAAATAAAGATTGTGCTAAGAAACTATTTTGATTAAGAAATGATTTTGGAATAAAGAAAATGTTTTAAGTATAAATTTTTAACAGTGTTACCCTGTTTATGAAATGATGTTTAAACACGATGAAAATGCCTTGAAAATAAATGTTTTATGAAAATGATATGTCTATATTATAAACATATTTCTGTTTCATTTGTCTAATAGCAACGGAGACACTCCATTAAATAAGAGGGAACAAAACTCTTATTTCTCTTATGAATAAAATGAGTAAAACTTTTGTTCCGGAATGAGAGTATTCATTCATGTATGATAAGCCATTAAATAAGGGAGAGTTAAACTCTTATTTCTCCTATTGAATGAATGGAGTTAAACTCTTGTTCCAGGATGAGGATACTCATTTGTGTAAAACAAATTCATTGAATATGAGAGAGTTAAACTCATATTCCAGGATGAGAATTAATACTCATTCATGTACTAGTATATGTTTTCAAAAGGTTTTAAAACAATGGAATTCACCACTTTAGATTATGTGTATAAATACTTTTGATATGTGTAATTTTTTGTAATCTTGTAAATGATTGTGTTTATTTACTCTTTTTAAGTCACTAGATAAAGGACATGATTATTATGTAGAAAAAAAAATTGAATAAACACACTTTATAAGATTTAACGAGTTTAGATGTTTTAGTGTAGAAAGACTCCCACCCAAATGACAATCTCAGTATAAAGTGAATACCAAATTTAAGGTATGGAAATAAAAATAATTTCAAGATTCGAATAAACTATCAATTTTCAAATGCAGCAGAAAAAATTAAGCATATATCAAACTTAAATCATCTCAAGGATATGTAAGGATGTGTCATCAATGCACACAGACTGAGATATCAATTCTAAATACATAAGATATCTGATGAAATGTATAATGAATAAGTTGCATCATCCTTTTCTTTTATAAAAAAATAAAAATAAAAAAGCAAGAAAAACAGTAAAAATACATGCTTTAGTGGAAAAGACTAAAGAGCACACTAATGTCTAATCCTAGCATGTATGAGGACATGTTTCAAACACCAATGATTTTCCTAAGAAATTCAAACCCACTACCATCGAGAGTTTTGGTAAGGATATCAGTCAGTTGGTTGTCAATGGACACAAAAGAAAGAGATACTACTCAGGACTCAATAAGATCACGAATGAACTGATGTCGGATGTCTATGTGCTTGGTTCGAGGATGCTAAAACGGATTCTTGGAGATATTAATGGCACTAGTATTGTCGCAATGAACTTACGTGGTATCTTGTGCAAAGCCATAATTTGAGATAAGTTGCTTCATCTAGAGCAACTGAGTGCAACAGCTACCGGCGGCAACGTATTCTACCTCGGCAGTGGATGGAGAAAGAAAAGATTGTTTCTTACTCAGCCATGCCTCTAGATTGGTGCAAACATAAAAGCAGCAGTCCGATGTGCTTTTTCTATCATTTGCATTACCAACCAAATCTGCATTAGAATAACCTGCAAGCACTAGATTTTTCTCTAGAATACCAGAGCCTATGATTAATAGTCATTTACATACCTAATGATGCATTTGACAGTAGTGAGATGAGATTCCTTGGATTAGCTTGAAAGCGAGCACAAACACCTATGCTGAAGGCAATATCAGGCTTGCTTGCTGTGAGGTACAATAAACTCCCAATCATGCTCCGATAAAGAGGGGAGTCCACACTTTTCCCTGTGACATCAGCACTGATTTTCACACTTGTACTCATAGGAGTGTGAGCATGACTCTTTCCATCTAGACCAAACCTCTTGACCGAGTCTTTGGCATACTTGGATTGAGAGATAAAAATCCCTTCGGGGGATTGTTTGACTTGAAGACCCAGAAAGTAAGTGAGCTCTCCAATCATTCTCATCTCAAACTCTTGCTTCATCTCTTTAGAAAATTTGTGAGCTTGAGAGTCAACAGTGGCCCCAAAGATGATATCATCTACATATATTTGAACAATAAGCTTGTGCTCACCTTGGTTCCGAATGAATAGAGTTCGGTCAACATGACCTCTTATAAATCCTCGAGCCAAGAGATAAGTAGTAAAACGATCATACCATGCACGAAGAGCTTGCTTGAGACCATACAAGGCCTTCTTCAGCTTGTTTTAAAAACCCTTGGGCTGTTCTACATAGACTTCTTGGAGGATGCCATTTAAGAAGGCACTTTTGTCATCCATCTGATAGAGCCTGAATCCAACATAACATGCTGTTAGTTTTATTGGCTATATTCTGTTGACAAAAACACTATCTTGTAAGATTGCCATTTTAACAGGGATACCATATTATTTTAGAGTCTTTAACATTTTTAGAAATATTGAAAGAGCCTAAGTGTCTGCATCACAAGCTTCAAGAAGGCAATTTCAGAGTTCCAAGAAGATTTTGCGCAGTTTACACTCAGCAAAAGTCGGATCCCTGGACGGCCCATTGCAAAGTCCAGACGCCCATTTGTGTTTGAGAAGATTCAGAACATTGCTTCAGCATGCATCCGCCCGAACGAAGGGAAACACCGTCCGGATGCCACATAGTGTTGTAGAATAATCTAGGTTTTCCTTTACCTAAATCGATTGGGAAGACAGCTTGCAACCGTCCGAATGCTAGTGCACCACTGTCCTGACGCTGCTTTAATATGGAAACACGTGAAGCGCTTTATGGAAGGCGGTTCATAGTAACTGTCCGGATGCCCTTTTGTTTCCGTCCAGACGCGTGTCCAGAGACTCCAAATTAGTATTGTATTAAGACTTGTTAAGCCTATAAATAGAGGTCTCTAGGCATGTATTATTTACAAAATTTGGTATTGAATTCTCAACTTAAAGAGGGTGTTTAGGTGGAAATTGTGAAGATTTGCTAGCTCTCTAAGCGTTGCCGGTGTGTGGTTCTTGATCGTGTGAAGTCTATCTTAGGGAGAAGCCCTAAGGATACGGAATCTATTGAAGACCCCTTCAAGTAGGAGACTTGGTTGGGAAGCGTTCACATATAGGTATGTGTTAGAGTGTGATGAGTGCCAAAAAGTGTATATTTGGACCCCTTAATTTACATTAGTTAAACCTTTAGCTTTGTTACTTTCTAATGTTTTGGTTAGTTTTAGTGTTTTTGCGTTTTTGCAGGGCAATAAGAGTAAAATGACAATTTTCAAGGCAAAATACATAGAAAAGCTGGATTTTCTGAAGTGCTTTAAGTAGATCGATCGAAAAGTAGATCGATCGAATTTAAAGTCGATCGATCGAATTTTTGCGGAGCTGGAATTTCAGAAACCCTAGCTAACTCTATAAATACCATTCTTTTCTCATTTTTAGAAGAGGAGGCCGCTTGGGAGCGCCCTAGGCGCCGTTCTCACTGTAGTTTAGGGTTTCTAGTGTTGATTTTGTCTTAGAACTTCAAATCCTTGTAAGTTTCTTTGATTTTAATGCATCCTTGTTGTTAATTTATGCTTTCTTTTGTTATGGGTAGCTAATATTTTCGTTTAGGGTTGAGGATGAAACCTCACCATTGAAGAGAAACTGAGTTTCATGCTTGTTTATGCTATTTGAGTTTATGGGTTTTGATTTCTCATTGTTCTACTTCGATTTTTGAGATGATATTTTGATATCTCTTGTGGTTTCCGGATACAAGTGATGATGTGGAATAAGTTTCATTAAATTGATGGCTTGGTTTTTCATCTATCAAAACATTGGATATTCATTGTGTTTCGTTCGACTAATACATTTGATGATTTGGTTTAATCCTAATATCTTTTGTGATTTGTGCAATGAACGGATTCATTGAATGATTTAAATGATTTTTGAAGTAATGTAGAGCATACCTAAGATTTGTATGTGAGAACCTCAAAATATGTGTGATGAGCATGAGATTAGGTTGTTGTGATTTGGTGAGTGTGGATTCCAAAACCCTAGACCCCTTTATTTTCATTATTCTTGTTTATGTTTTCTTTTATCAAAAACCCCTAAATTTGGAACTAGGTTAAAATATGATTAGTTTAAATAGAAATTAATTTTTGCAACGTAATTCCCTGTGGATACGATCTCGCACTTGCACATACACTATATTGCAAACGATTCGTGCGCTTGCGAGTATTAAAATTTGCACAACAAGTTTTTGGCGCCGTTGCCGGGGAATTGTTTTGTTTGTGGAAATTGATTTTATTTTTCTACTAGTTTAGGTAGATTTTTGTTTCTTGTAATTGTTGTTTTGTTTCTGTTTTACGTTCTGATATTAAAAAAAAAAAAAAAAAAACAGAAAATTGTTTGTGTTCCCGGTTCTGTTTCTGCTGTTTCTACACTTTCTGAGTGCCCCGCGAAGTCGATTGATCGAGTCTCAATTCGATCGATCAAGAAAACATTCGCCCTACATAAAGTCGATCGATCTAGAAGTAATTCAATCGATCGAAACTCGATCGATCGAACCTTACTTCGATCGTGCAAATTTTCTAAGCAGCAGAAAACCAAAAAAAATCAGCTTGTTTTTAGTTCATTTTTGTTAATATTTTGTTTCTGTTTTACCTTATTTTATTGTTTGTTTTTGTTTGTTAGTTTATTTTTAATTCTTAAAAAAAAAAAAAAAAAAAAAAAAAAACACTTGGTTCATTTCTTTTGTGGGATATTTGCATGCTATAGGGTGCTAGTGAAGCATGGATTCTTACTTTGATAATTATTGTGATTCTTTTGCACAACATGCTTCACCTAGTGGTAGGACACTTGCCTCAACCAACTACCCTTACAGTTTCAACCCACATGAACCATGTTCATATTGCTTTGATCCTTATCATAGTGCTAGTAGTTGTCCCTCCTGGGGACAATTCTGCAATCTTTCTTATGAGCAAATGAACCCCAATTTCTCTAGTCCAGGATTTGATGCAAATCCCAATTTTCACAACCCGGACTAGAGCGACCATCCTGATTTCTCGTGGCAAGCTCAAGCCATGGGAAATTGTGCTCCCCAATTTCAGGAACTGCACTATCCTGATTATCCACAGTTTGATAACCAATCTTCCCATCCTTCATCCTACGTTTATCCAGCCTCTTCTTCACAGTCCACTTTGGAAGACACTCTTAAGGTCTTCATGGAGCTCACAGGCCAGGCTATTAGTGACGTGAAGAATGCTACTACGGAAAACACTCAGGCGATTGCCAGGATAGAAGGAAAGCTTGAATATCTGGTTGCTGAAGTCACCAGAATAGAGGAAGAAGAGCTTCAGAGTCAGTCGATGGTTGCATGGCACTACATGATTGATGACGATGATGCTAGTCATTCTTGTCATGAGCATGTCCCTACCATCACCATGTTTGAGAATGAGGAAATTGTGGATAGCAATGAGGAAGAAAAGGAGGAGCACCTTGAGCAAGCAGCGCCCCCGCTAAATCCAAATACATCCAATAATAAGGAAATAAGTACTGAAGCTCAATCCTTCATCACAATCCCTCTTGAGACATTTCATGAACTCCAAGCTTCAATTCTTAAATGTCTCAAAGAGCCATCTTATGCCAAAACTGTCAAGGATCTATGCACACAACCGCGCAAATCTAGGAACCATCGTCCTAAGAAGATCCTTCGAAGCAAGCAAGTTGGCTACATAAGATGGCGAAACATTCCTCCCGAGGGACATCAATTCTTAAAGAAGAAAGGGTGGAAGGGATTGGTTGGACATCCACATGATCGGGGAAGGCGCTGTAAATTTTCTTTTACCTTTTTGTACAGTTGATTTCTTTCATTTTTATTTCTTTTCATTTTACTTTTATTTCTAACAGCAATTAACCTTTTGATGTTTGTTTCTATGAGAAATGTTGCTGTTAGTTTTTGTTGACAGGTGTTTTGGTGTTTAAGTTTGGGGGACGCCTTGACCTTTCACACCTCGATGTTTCCGTATTTCTGGTAATGTATTTCTACACTACACATTGCGGACAATGTGTAATTCAAGTTTGGGGGTATGGAAAAACATTCTGTCCATTTGTTTGTTTGTTTAATTTTTTTGTTTGTTTAGTTATTTTTAGTTGTCTTTTTGTTCTTAAAATGTTTTAATTAAAAAAAAAAAAAAAATTATGTTGTCAAGTTTGAGTTAAGCCATAGTTGTGGTTTGCATTTCATCGGCTTGCTTAAAGTTTTGAACACATCATGTCTTTGGGAATTTGAATCTTTTGACTTATTTTTGGGCTAGTGAGACTTCACTTGTTTGAGTTGAATTATCACGAGCACATTAGCATGTAATCTGTGGGGTATGAATTTGCGCTTAATTGTGTATTTTGAGAATTGTTGGATGACTTATTGATAAATAACCTTGGCTTTCAAGATATATATATATATATATATATATTAAAAAAAAAAGAAAAAGAAAAAGAAAAAATCATTTTGAGTTTTTCACTGAGTAACCGGGCCTCTTGCCTCACTAAGCATTGAGTGTTCGCGTCAAAAGGTGAGAATTTCAATTTGGTTAATTGTATGGCTAGTTTGGCTTCGTAGCCTTTTTGACTTGAGTAATTAAGCCCTTATAGATGTTTCTACATCTAGTGCCCTAAGACCATCTGGTTTGGGAGCCACTGGCCCAACACTCGTTACATGGGTCAATTAGAAAGCTTAAGGGAGCCGAGCATTGCACAGCCAACATATAAAAAAAACAAAAAAACAAAAAAAATATATATAAATAAAATAAAATAATTTGCATATCTTGCCTTGGTTGTTTCATTTGATAGGGATTCCAATGATTTTTGAAGTACTTATCTTGAGATTAAAATGAAACCTCAAAATTGCATGTTGATTTCACTCTACACTTTTGAGGAAATGTGATGTCTTAACTGTCCATTTATGAGTGATTTGATGATTGGATACCCTGTTGATGTTTATGATGGGGTTTGTCTTTTTAAGCATGCCAATGACGTATGAACCATGGTTTGGGTAAAACTCTTTCTTGTTGACAGCATAGTGTTTGAATGTTTGTGGGTATCATTTCTGGCAAACCCTCACGAGACTTCACTCGTCCACTAGGGAGTCCTAGGGGGTTTAAAAGGCTTGTTGCATACGCTAAATGCAATCGTGTCTCCCACGAAAGAGGACTTATGTTTCATGCTTTGATTTTCTTTTTCATTTTGTTTTGCTAAGGGACTAGCAAAATGTAAGTTTGGGGGTATTTGATGAGTGCCAAAAAGTGTATATTTGGACCCCTTAATTTACATTAGTTAAACCTTTAGCTTTGTTACTTTCTAATGTTTTGGTTAGTTTTAGTGTTTTTGCGTTTTTGCAGGGCAATAAGAGTAAAATGACAATTTTCAAGGCAAAATACATAGAAAAGCTGGATTTTCTGAAGTGCTGAAAAAGTAGATCGATCGAAAAGTAGATCGATCGACTTTTAAGTAGATCGATCGAAAAGTAGATCGATCGAATTTAAATTAGATCGATCGAAAAGTAGATCGATCGAATTTAAAGTCGATCGATCGAATTTTTGCGGAGCTGGAATTTCAGAAACCCTAGCTAACTCTATAAATACCATTCTTTTCTCATTTTTAGAAGAGGAGGCCGCTTGGGAGCGCCCTAGGCGCCGTTCACACTGTAGTTTAGGGTTTCTAGTGTTGATTTTGTCTTAGAACTTCAAATCCTTGTAAGTTTCTTTGATTTTAATGCATCCTTGTTGTTAATTTATGCTTTCTTTTGTTATGGGTAGCTAATATTTTCGTTTAGGGTTGAGGATGAAACCTCAACATTGAAGAGAAACTGAGTTTCATGCTTGTTTATGCTATTTGAGTTTATGGGTTTTGATTTCTCATTGTTCTACTTCGATTTTTGAGATGATATTTTGATATCTCTTGTGGTTTCCGGATACAAGTGATGATGTGGAATAAGTTTCATTAAATTGATGGCTTGGTTTTTCATCTATCAAAACATTGGATATTCATTGTGTTTCGTTCGACTAATACATTTGATGATTTGGTTTAATCCTAATATCTTTTGTATTTGTGCAATGAATGGATTCATTGAATGATTTAAATGATTTTTGAAGCAATGTAGAGCATACCTAAGATTTGTATGTGAGAACCTCAAAATATGTGTGATGAGCATGAGATTAGGTTGTTGTGATTTGGTGAGTGTGGATTCCAAAACCCTAGACCCCTTTATTTTCATTATTCTTGTTTATGTTTTCTTTTATCAAAAACCCCTAAATTTGGAACTAGGTTAAAATAGGATTAGTTTAAATAGAAATTAATTTTTGCAACGCAATTCCCTGTGGATACGATCTCGCACTTGCACATACACTATATTGCAAACGATTCGTGCGCTTGCGAGTATTAAAATTTGCACAACAGAGTGCAAGGTACGATCATTGCATCGGGGTATATGAGTGTTACTACTTTGTTACTTGCTTTGTCTTCTGAATAGTGGAATTCCTGGGTTTGGCTGCCCCAGAGTCATTTTTCTTTTAATTGAGTTTCCACTTCGTCAACAAAATATTTGTCTCCTTTAAATTTCCCATTTAATATTTTATTGCACACTTAATCACACACACACGGTAAATTAGAAGCCATTCTATTTTTCAATTGGTATCAAAGCTTGGTACACTCTGTTTAAACTAATTTCTTGAGTGTGATCTTTTTGACTTCTATTTTATTTTTATTATGTCTCAAAATCTTAATTCTATTCTTGCCTTTGATGGCACAAATTATATCTATTGGAAAGCTCAAATGTGCTTCTTTTTAAAATCTATTGATGTTTGGAAGATTGTTGAATCTGGTTGGATTAAACCAGAGGATACAACTGACGAACTCATAGTTGTTCAAACTAGCGCGAGACTATCCAATGATGAAGCCCTCCATGCTATATGTCAAGCACTTTCACCATCTGAATTCGCAAGAATTTCAAATTATGAATCCGCTCAAGAAGCATGGCTAATCTTAGAAACAACATATGAGGGCACAAAACTTGTAAAATCTGCCAAGCTCTAGATGTTGATTTCTAGATTTGAAGAAATTAAGATGCTTGAAGATGAGACATTTGAGAAGTTTTACACTAAGATCAGCGACTTGAGAAACTTGATGGTGAGTCTAGGGAAGTCAGTCTCGGATGTAAAACTCATTCGAAAAATTCTAAGATCTTTGCCTGAGCGTTTTAGAATAAAGGTGACTATCACACAGGAAAGCAAGGATCTATATCAGATGAAGATTGAAGAGTTGGTGGGATCTCTTCAAACTTATGAGTATTCCCTGCCTCCAGTCAAGAAGGCAAAGGCAATTGCCCTCAAGGCATCTTCTAAGAAGAAGGCCAGAGTCTCATCGGAGAAAAACTCTGATAATGAAGAAGATGTAGTGGCAATGCTGGCCAAGAACTTCGGGAGACTGATGAAGAATGATAAATTCAAGAAGAAGTTCACTAAAAGACTAAAGAAGACCCCTAGAGAATTTGAGCTAGAAGAAGCTGAGAAGAAGGATCGAAGAGGTCCCAAATGTTTTGAGTGCTTAGGCTTTGGGCATATTCGGGATGACTATGAAAATCTCAAGCAGGCTAAAGGGAAGGCCTACAATGCGACACTCAGTGATGATTCAGAAGAAGAAGAAGAAACTCTTACTTAAGATTAGAAATTTCTAGCCTTTGTGGCTCCACATGAAGACCAGAAGGATTCCCAATCCTACTGCTTTGACCGCAGCGATGAAGACAATGAAGAACTCAAAGAGGCTTATAAAGTCCTCTATATAAAGTTCTTGAAGCTAACAGATATTCGCCAAAAACATATGCATGACCTGAACAGTCTGCAGACTGAGAAGAGTTCCTTACTGCTTAAGATCAAGGATCTAGAAGAAAAGTTGTTGTAGACACAGCTTTAGTTGGAGAGGGTCATTGATGAGAAACTCACTCATATGCTATCTATTCAGAAGTGCCCAATTGACAAGATCGGACTCAGGTATGTAGCTTCTATCTCTGATATCCCCTCTACTTCAAAGACTGTGTTTGTCAAGCCCACAGTCCTTGAGCCTCTACTTGCCTACGTGGATAAAGGAAAGGTCATCATGGAAGGAGAAGTTCCGGCTATTACAAAGCCCCCTCAGAAGCCTCCTGCCAAGAAAGAGCCTCCTGTCACATTCGACCCAGGTGTCCTCAACATCAAGGTCGGAAGAAGCTATCAAGACACCCTTCATCAGGGACTAAACCTCCCTTATGCCATCACTGTGGAGTAAGCAGTCACATCTGACCCAGGTGTCCTCAGCACTAGGCTCAGAAGGATCTATCAAGACATATTACCTCAAGCACTAGACCTTTAACAAGATATCAAGCTTCGAGGCACCAGCGGCAACAACAGAGAATTTGTTCCTATAAAACAATCTTGGTTATCGAAGAAGGACAAATCAAGGCACTATGAGGAGAAGCAGCAAACGCCAAAAAGAGACTCATCTTATGAAGGACCGCCCGTTGATAAGATGGATGGAAAAACAATTGAAAGATGATCAACCATCACCATAGGGAGGACAGGATGGGGTCAAAAAGGATAAGGACACTCACCCCTCGAGGGGGAGTGGACCCACCTAGTTTGTAAGGTCACACATGCCTAGGATTTTGGTTCCTAAATCCTAATGCATGTCAGGTACATTTGCATTGCATTGTTTATCTTGTCATATCTTATTCATGCGTTGCATCTTATTTAAGGAACCATATTTGTTCTATTCCCATATTCTCTCTTGTTGTCTTGAGAAATTTCTGCAGACACTGTTTGGGGATGATAGAAAAAGTATGTCGGGCGGCTGCTTTTATATCTTGGTATTTCCAAACCTCTCAGCTTGAGGTCAGGTTTGTTCTTACCTTACATGCTAGGACTAGATGGTTTTTCTTATCTCCATAAGCATGTTGTGTTTTTTTTCTGTTTTTATTTTCAATAAAAATATAAAAAAGAAGGGGGGGATGTAATACCTCGTATTTTATGATATTGAATAAAATATCTTAAAATATGATTTAAGATCTAATAATAAGGCAAAATAATAAATATGAATATTTATGAAAATAAATATTCATTTATTAAGAAGCGTTTATAGTTTTAATTTAATAAAAGTTCAAACAAACCTTAAATTTTAGAATAATAGAAATAGGGTCAAACAAACTCCGTTTTGGTCTATTCAAAAGCCAAAACGCTCGTCTTGAAGTCTTCTAGATACTCTCTGAATTTCATAATTTTTGGATTCCATTTAGGGTACAAAAATACCTGCAAAAAATACTACTCTTGAATAGGACGAAAATTCATATATAACATTTGTGGGCCCAATTCTATCTCTTAAAACCCAGCCCAACCCATGTGTTAACTCAAGTTAGGAAATTAGCTCCTAAGTTAGAAGCTAACTATCGGTTGGTTGTGGATAGATGTCTAGGTGCTGTGTTCCTCCTCATCACGTACGTCACCCACATGACTCACCCAACTTGCTACCAAGGAGATGCTCCCACCGTTGGATCAACCTTGCCCAAGCCAATCTTAGCCTTTTGTTCGTGTTTAAAAGGAGATGCAGCTTCCCTAGTTCACGCACAACTCTTCTTCTTCTCTACTTCTCTGCAGAAAATTCTGGTGCTTTTTTGAAGTAGAGTCTTCTCTCTTTTCTCAAATACTCTCTTCTTCTCTCAATTTTCAGTAACAGAAAATAGAGAAGAAGTTCTCTAAACTCATCCCCTCTCTCTCGGTTTGAAGCACCTTTGCCCCTCTGTTCTACCCTCGATCGATAGCATCAATAGATTGTTGGTCCAACAGCTCTTAAACCTGAAAAACCCATCTTCTCCTTCCTTTTATAGTTGCAGAAAATTCCCTTAAAAGCCCCTCTGTTTCTCTTGTCCAGAACAGCAAGGGAATAAGACCTCACCGTGGGTAAGTCTCTCTTCCTCCAAACTCTCTCGGTAGTTTGCAGCAAATAAGGAGAAAAAGGGTAGCATTTTGTCTTATTCTAGAAGGACTTGTGTGTGCTGAAATGGTGTGAACGTGTGTGTGTGTGTGTGTGATGCAAAAGGTTCAAACCGTGTGTGTTGAAAACGTGTGCGTGTGTTAATGGGTAAATAAGAGCACTCCCAGTGGCTTATGTATTTTTTAATCTAAAATAGCTAATCAAAATCCATTTTATCTAGTTTAGCTAATGAGTTTTAAAATACACTATACATCCGATTATCTATTCTTAACTCTATATTATTTTTTATTATTTTTCATTATAATATTTTTCTTTCACATGGGTCCCACTTGATACCTCTACTACTTTACACACTTTCCCTTAAATCTCCACTATAAAGGAAGAAAAAAAAAGAAAAAAAAAGAAAAAAAAAAGGAAGACTGTAGAGTGGTGGAGGGAAGAAGGAAAAAAAAGTTAGCTGAAAAGGTGGAGATAAAGAATAAAAAAAAATAGATAAGTGAATAGTATAACTCTACTTGTAGAGTTGCACTATTTATGGAATTAAGAAAAATCTATTCTAGAGTTGGAATACATAAGCCGATGGAGTCTCTTTTTAGTACTTTTGTTATCTATTTAGCTTAAAGTTGCAACTACATAATCCATTGGGAGTGCTCTAAGAAAGGAAACAAAAGAAGACAAGAAAGAAGTCTCCTGAACCTTTTCTTTAGCCTTTCCACCTTTTCATTCGATCAACACATGTGAAAAGAGGAGAAAAAAGAAATTAAAAGATAAGAATAGGAAAGAGATAAGACAAAAAGAAAATAGAAAGGAAAAGATAAATCCAAAGTTAGTCCTTTTTAATATCTCAAACTACTATATTGAGATATTTGGTAAGTTTCTAATTAAAGGCGTTAATTTATTTTATGTAATTTTTTTAAGTTATTAACTTTGTTTTAATATTTTGGTGATTTCACAGTTTTTATTATTTTAAGTATCTAATGTTTTAAATTGTGTTTTAACAAGGTATTTCAAGTGGCGTATTTAGATAATAAATCATGCTGTTGTGATGCCCGAATAAAAAGCGAATATTTTAAAGCACTGTTACGCTGCCCAAATATTTTAAAGTATTTCTAGGCATTATTAATACTAATGCTGTTATTTTGCCCAATTTCATAAAAGAATTAATTATGTAGTTATTCTAAATCCACCTGTTTTTAAAAGTATAAAATCCGTTAATTATATTAACGAAGTTATTAAAAATAAGCCATATGTTGGCTTAAACATATTTTGGTATCTCACTATTTCAGTTAAAATAACTGAAACATCACTTGCCTTAATATTATTTTGATAAAATGTTCTATTATTTTGGGTTGTGAAACTTTATTGTAAAAATTGTGAGTTTTAACTATTATACCTATTTTTATAAAATGGGTATTACGAGATCTATTTTGATAAATGAATATTTAAAGGCATTGATAAATGCCGTAATAAAGTCTGCATAAAAGGATTAGTAATAAAATGTAATTGAACTAATTTTATATGCTATTACCATGTCAGAATAATAATAGGATTAAGAAATCAGAAATGAGAATAGGCTTAAAACGTATTATTAGTGAATTATATTAATTCACTATTATGTGCATTTAATTATATTGTAGTGTATTCTTGTGTGTTCGGTTTATGATGTCAATGAAAGGGAAAAGAATGAAGAAAACAAAGAGAAGAAACGTTTTGTTGCTCTCACGGGTCGCATCTCTTTTAAAAGGAAAGCAGAAAAAATACCATGTTTCGTGTGCTACAGCCAGGGTGTAGTTTTAGCCATTTTTCTAGAAGTTTTTGTCAACAATTGTATGGAAACCCTTTTGGAAGCAGAAGACGGTAAGTATCTTTATACTTACTAAGAGTGATGCTGGTGGACTTTTCCTTAATATTGTGTTTACTTATTTGCGCATGTGATTTAACATATTTTGTATTTTAACTAAACTGGTTAATAACAAAGCTGGTGTGTAAAGGCCAATAGTAGGGCATAGGCCCTGTGAAAGATTTAATAAATAACAACACTGGGATGCAAAGGCTAAAAGTATTATTGGAAATAGTTGACTCACGTAGGTATTTTTGTATTATTGTTTCTATCTGTATTATTTATTAATACAGAGTTTGAGGATGAAGAGTATCAAGACTATCCAGATGATTAGATGAATCCTAGTGGCAGTCTTTTGAGGCTAAGTTGCCTCCCATTTTGTGGACTCTTGGATGTGATGGACTACCTTGCTTAGTCTATCCATTCATGTACATGTGTCAGACTCTTTTCATATGTATCTTTGGAGTTGTGATGGGTATTATGGTACGATTGATACTTTATTAAGTGGTGCTTGTGGTACATATATTATTAATTTAAATGTAATTATTATTATTTCAGAACATAAAGTTATTATTTATATATTGAGTTTATTCAGTTAGCTCTAATGTGTCATTGTAAAGAAAAATTATATTCCGCTGCTAATTTATACTCTGATGACGTCAGTAATGATGTCATAACGATATGTGGAAATCGAAATTTTCACTTACGCCTTTTCGTAAAAGTGAGGGTCGTTACAGGGGAGAAGGTGCATAATTTTATTTTATTTTTATAAGCTTTTCAGATATTGCATGTATTTTGCCTTACATCTCAGTTCATTGTGCATTGATGGAATATGCTTCTATATGTTTAAGAGTTTATGGCTGATATCTGCTAAAGTTTTCCTACTGCATCGTAATGATAGATAGTTGCTTTTCTCATGTGATGAAAAATTGTGCACTATTCAAAGCTCCCATAAGGTATTTTTTTTTTCTCTCACTTTTAGCTTCTAAAAATTCTGATGAGAGATTTTTTTTTCTAAGACAGTCAAATTGACCAATTTGCTAGCTGAACCTAGAACCCATAAACTTTGGCACTCTCTTTAGGTTGCAGCACCAAGTGATAAAAAGCATTTATATTTCAATTAATATGGATAAATAAAAAGATCTACTGCTTATTATGCTATAAATCTATTGTTAAACTTGTCCCTATAGAAACAGTTAATGACTAAATCATTGAGAAAATAGATGATCACTAAAGGACTAAGTAAAAGAAAAGTGCTGCATCTTAGGGGGAGTATATAAGATGAGGGTGGCTAGGCCCTAGTAAGATAAGGTTTGACTTTTGACTGATCTAACATTGATTTTCTCTCCTGTTTAGAAAATTTAGTTATTTTAAATCATATCAGTAAACATCATACCTTATTGAGAAAGCTTTCACACACACATACACGCATAGCATAAGATGAGTAAGCTATTTAAAATTTCTGTTTACAAGAAAATTTATGCTCATTAATTACTTGACTCTCAATTATATTTTTGCATATTTTTTTTTTTATATGCTATTTGACTATCTTATCAGCTATTTTTATATGCGTGTTCTGAAGCTATATTTAGAAAAAATTATTTTTCTGCATATTTTTCTCTATTTTCAGCTTTCTGTGTGATCGTCCGGACGAATATGGTATACGGTCTAGACGCGTGCAGCCTAGTCGAACTTTGACCTGACATTAGGCCGTTCGGACCCTCTGAACCCTCCGTTCGGACGCGCGAAAAGGCTTTAAAGCCATCGCTTTCTTCCTACCGTGTCCATTTCTTTTCTTTTCTTTTTTCTTTGGAAGTTCGGACATGCGCATTTTTCTCTTGGTTTTCTCTCGTCTTTTCATGAGATTTAGCTATGATTTTGCTTTTTCTTTTTTTCTTTTTTGCACCTTTCATCTCTTTCTAGGTATTTTTTACTACGTTCATTATTTCTTTTAAGTTTTTCTTGCTTAATAGAATAATGTATTATTTTCTGATTTATTCATGAGATATTGTGCCTGGATGTTTTATTTTGTCTGTTGTTGGGTTGGTTAGACTTTTATATATTTTGCTTGGATTGTATTTGTCACATTTTTTGTTTTGGTATGTCCAAAATATAGCCATCATAATACCGAATTTTTTGCTTGGATTATTTTCAGGAAAATGTCTTCAAGCAGTTCTCAATGGAGAGTCTGCTCACAAACACAGACAACCCAAGCTGATAGAAGAGCTCGAATGGAAAGAAAACAAGTGCTAGTGGAGAGGAATGTGGTTAGATCAACTGTTATGGCTCTCACATTTTTGTTTATTGTTAAGCTAATTCAAAGGAATGGCTGGCAGTTTCTCCATAACTGCGCCAATATAGTCTATCTCGGACTGGTGCGAGATTTTTATACTGACACGGAGACAACTCTAGTTGATGGGGTTTCGGTTCTGCAAACTGTCATCAATGGAATACCAGTCCAGGTGACTACAGAACTGATTAGCTCAGTAATTGGTGTACCAGTTGAGTCGGATCCTCCTAGGGTCCCATATCCAAAGTCAGTAGAGGCTCCATCTATGGATGATATTGTTGAGTTCTTTGATCCTCAACAAGCACAAGCAGATACTATTCAACAGATCAAGATTGGTACCTTTGCCTCTCCCTATCAGTTTTTAGCAAAGATTGTGTTACATAATCTTTGGCCTTAGGGACATCGCAGTGGGATTGTGCTGAAGAAAGCAAGGGTGGTGTATGTTCTTATCCAAAATGTGCGATTCTGTATGTGCAAATTTCTTTTACATGTCATGATTGATATGTTTGACGATAATTCTTGTGGACTGCCATTTGGATGCCCGGTGAAGAGGATCTGGCATAGATTTGTGCCTTATATTCCGCATACAGAGCAGATCTTCCGGATTCAGGATTCTCTAAGCCAACAGACTATCATGAAGTTTGATACCCAGCTCCCCCGGTTTGACGATCCTGTTGATATTGAGTCCCCTCCGCATGGTCCACCACCTCCAATTGATCCTTCAGCAGCTTCCTCCTCACAGCCTACTCCTCCTCCATCCAGTTTTGAGGAGATGTATTCTCTGCTGTCTGCTCAGATGATCACTGGATTTCAGCGGTTACAGGGGTGTATTTCTTCAATTGATGCTCGGGTACAGGCCCTGGATGCAAAGGTGGATAGATGTCTGCAACACTTGGAGGCTGATGAGGATGATGAAGATTTGGACTAAGTGCTGCGACACTTATTTATTTTTGTGTGTATTTATCAGACTGGGCATGTATTTTTGAACATTTGTTATTTTGTTCAACTTTTTAAACCCTTTGGTGGTTTATTTTATACGGTTTTTTAATACTTTGTTTACCTTTTGTCCTTTTGAGACAAAAATAGATATTATTTTTTGGGTTTCGGACAGCGATTGTATTTTTAAACCGATCAAGAGTTTTTTGTCCCAGAATGGCCAAAGAAGGAGTTTGTTAGTTTTATTGGCTACTTTCTGTTGACAAAAACACTATCTTGTAAGGTTGTCATTTTAGTAGGGATTTCGTATTATTTCAGAATCTTCAACATTTTTATAAACATTGAAAGAGCCTAAGTTTCAGTATTACAAGCTTCAAGAAGGTAATTTCAGAGTTCTAAGAAGATTCTGCACAGTTTACACTTAGCAAAAGTCGGATCCCTAGTCGACCGTCCGGACGGCCCATTGTAGAGTCCAAATGCCCATCTGTGTTTGAGAAGATTCAGAAAGTGCTTCAGCATGCATCTGTCCGAACGAAGGGCAACATCGTCCGGAGGCCACACAGTGTTCTAGAAGAATTCGGGTTTTCCTTTACCTACCCGGATTAGGAAGACAGCTTGCAACCGTCCGAACGCGGCCTTAATATGGAAACACGTGAAGCGCATTATGGAAGGCGGTTCACAGTAACCATTCGGATGCCCTTTTGTTTTCGTCTGGACATGTATCCAGAGACTCTGAATCAATATTGTATCAGGACTTGTTAAGCCTATAAATAGAAGTTTCTAGGCATATATTATTTATAGAATTAGGTATTGAATTCTCTTAAACTTAGAGAGGGTGTTTAGGTAGACTCTGAATTAATATTGTATTAGGACTTGTTAAGCCTATAAATAGAGGTCTCTAGGCATATATTATTTATAGAATTAGGTATTGAATTCTCTTAAACTTAGAGAGGGTGTTTAGGTAGAAATTGTGAAAATTTGCTAACTCTTTAAGAGTTGCCAATGTGTGGTTCTTGATCGTGTGAAGTCTATCTTAGGGAGGAATCCTAAGGTAAAGGAATCCATTGAAGACCCCTTCGAGTAGGAGACTGGATTGGGAAGCGTTCACATATAGGTATGTGTTAGAGTACAAGGTACGATTGCTGCATCGGGGTATGTGAGTGTTACTGCTTTGTTACAAGCTTTATCTTCTAAATAGTGGAATTCCTAGGTTTGGCTGCCCCGGAGTGTTTTTTCTCTTAATTGAGTTTCCACTTTGTCAATAAAATATTTGTCTCCTTTAAATTCTGCATTTAATATTTTGTTGCACACTTGATCACACACACACGGTAAATTAGAAGTCATTCTATTTTTCACATGAAATAGATAGCAAAATTCAGATGGATTCCAAACGAGCCACAGGAGCAAAGGTTTCATCGAAATTTTCTCCTTCAATTTGAGTGTACCCCTGACCAACAAGACGAGCTTTGTTTCGAACAACAGTCCCATGTTCATCAAACTTATTCTTGAATATCCATTTTATGCCGATGATGTTGTGATCAAGAGGTCTAGGAGTGAGAGCCCATAGATCATTCCTGGTGAACTGATGTAATTCATCATGTATAGCAGCAACCCAGCTTTCATCTTGTAAAGCTTCTTCTACTTTCTTAGGCTCAAATTGAGAGAGATAGCAAGTATAAGAGACTTGATTTACCACTCTATTTCCTAGTCGTAGACCTTCATTGATGTCTCCAAATAGCTACCTTCGGGGATGATTTAGCTTGATACGTGAGGAAGGCTCTTTGGGAAGATCAGCAGGATCAAGTTCATCTTGAGAGGAGTTAGTGTTCTTTGCTAGATTTTCAATGGGCACATCTTCTTGAGGAGAGGTGACTTGAGGAGGAGAAGCTTCCCCATCTTGAAGAGAAGGAGGCTTGACTATACCTGTGATTAAGTCGGATGCTTCGACTATATATCAAGTCACAAACTCTTCATCACCAATATTCAAAAGATGGAGAAGACTTCTTTCGAAATAGCTTTTTTGATCGTCTTATTTTTTGCAAGTACTTGTCAGTCTTTCTTCTCTAATAACCCTACCATTTTTGTTTTCTTTTTTTATATATATGATAGTCCTTATCTTTCATAATCCTTTTTTTTTATTAAATATATAGATATAGATATAGATATGATCATAACGACTAACAAAATACTTATAATAGGTGTATCATTTTCAATGCTACCAGTAGCTGATGTAGAAGTCATTCATTGCCATCGTGATGTCGTGTGTTTTGTTTATGAGAAATTGTCCTTGGATTAGAGTTTGTGCCCCAAGCGGTATCTGCGTCTGCATAGGAAAACAAAAAGTTACACCGAAGGTTAATGCAAGTACTCCCAAATAAACTAAGGATAATTGATGTAGGACGGAATTTAATAATATTTTCAGTGCAAACGAAAATAGAAGAGATGCCAAAAATAATATTGAAGCAAAGCCGTTTGATTAGAAGTTTACCTGTTTGCCGACAATGGAAGTACAAAAGGAAAGACTTGATCGTTAAACCAAGAGTTTATTTTATTTTATTTCCTTATTAGAATTAAGACTTTATTTCCTTTACTTATTAGGACTAGATTTGCTTTATTTATTTGATTTCCTTTTAGAATAAGTTTTACTTTTACTATTAGAATAAGGTATACTATTGCTACTAGGAATAGGTTTACTTTTTCTACAAGTATTTCTCTCCTATAAATAGGCTTGCTTATTATGTAAAACTCATAATCAATTGAATTGTTATAAAATCAGAGAATTCTCTCTCAAATACTCTGCGGAGTTTTATCTTTCTTTTAGCCTGCGGGCTTGTTTTTATCTTTTGGGGTAGAAGACGAAGACGCTTCTCCTTGCAGAAATCGAAGACGCTGTTCTTTGATTAGTTACCTTAGTCTTCCGCTACGTCAGTTGGTATCAGAGCAGGCTTTATCCTGATCATGACCAATCAACGCAACGGTGACAAACTTCTCCAACAACGCCGCTTGTAGGGGAGGGGCTCTTTTGAGAGCCAAATTCATGGGGTATCCGAGCCGGCGTTATCCGGGTTCAATGGCCAACTTATATCACAGTAATAACTTCTATAATGATGCCTTTTCCAACAATGAGAATCCCTTTAACGACACTGCTCGTGACAAGGAAGCTTTTTGGAGAGCTGAATTCCAAGAATTCCAACCGATCATGCAAACGATGCTACAGGAGATGCGACAGACGCGAAAGATGATGGAGCGCATGCTCATGGGTCCTATTCGTAATCACAGGTACAATGATACCCATGTTGACTATGGGATCCGAGTGAGGCATACTCGTCACCAACGACTTGCACCCATAAACCAACCACCGGTCTATGAAGATCTTAGCGATGATGATGTAAGTTGCGTTCAACCCGTTTCTAACCATATTTATGAATTTCCAAATAGGAAACCCATATATGAAGATAATGTTAGTTACAGTAAAAAAGTGGAGTTGTCGTTAGAGAAACAATACGTGCAACCACAACCATTGGTTCCAGCTACTGTACCAGTGGAAGAATATCCACCACAAGCGCAGCTCATCACTATCACCACAGAAATAAATGACAATCGTGATTCGTTTGACGAAGAAAATCAAATTGAAGATGACATCAAAGAAAAAATATTTGGAGAAATTATTATGAAAGAAGACGAAAAGGAAAAGTCATGTCTTAGTGCTATCTATGTAGATTTCTCCAAGTATCTTTCTCCAGAAGAGCCTCGTGTGACTTATCTTAAAGAAAACTCGAGGACGAGTTTTTTTCAAGTGGGGGTGTCTGATGTAGGATGGAATTTAATAATATTTTCAGTGCAAATGAAAATAGAAGAGATGCCAAATATAATATTGAAGCAAAGCCGTTTGATTAGAAGTTTACCTGTTTGCAGACAATGGAAGTACAAAAGAAAAGACTTGATCGTCAAACCAAGAGTTTATTTTATTTTATTTCCTTATTAGAATTAAGACTTTATTTCCTTTACTTATTAGGACTAGATTTGCTTTATTTATTTGATTTCCTTTTAGAATAAGTTTTACTTTTACTATTAGAATAAGGTATACTATTGCTACTAGGAATAGGTTTACTTTTTCTACAAGTATTTCTCTCCTATAAATAGGCTTGCTTATTATGTAAAACTCAGAATCAATTGAATTGTTATAAAATCAGAGAATTCTCTCTCAAATACTCTGCGGAGTTTTATCTTTCTTTTAGCCTGCGGGCTTGTTTTTATCTTTTGGGGTAGAAGATGAAGACGCTTCTCCTTGCAGAATCGAAGACGCTGTTATTTGATTAGTTACCTTAGTCTTCCGCTACGT
The DNA here is from genome assembly GCA_028654335.1 of Alnus rubra. NCBI lineage: Eukaryota > Viridiplantae > Streptophyta > Magnoliopsida > Fagales > Betulaceae > Alnus > Alnus rubra. Next base: position 1,298,575 of record JAJPGS010000125.1, on the reverse strand, counting down.
CAATAATACTTATAAATAAAACCGAAGAAATTAATAAATAAATAAATAAATATATATATATGTTATGGAAGGAATAGGAGTAGTTATCTTTGTATGTCTTACTATCCTCCCAATAAATTAAAAGTGAATGGTTGATAAGGTCATCTTCATGTGCTTGTATTGTTTTGTCAACTAATAAAGAAGTGAAATTCCTTGGATTAAGCATTTTAATGTGTAGTTAGTTGAACTTTAAATACTTTACAACATTATCAGAAATGTGGATTAACGTGACTCGAAGGAATATTTGATTGCATAATCACATCACTCCCATGACGTACAAGCCAAGCATTTTTTTACATTTGGGAGGTAAATTTATTCAGAAATCTGAATTCCGAATTGAATGAGCATGCCACGTAACCTAGTAGTCAATTATAACAATTAGAGAAATGATTCCTACACACTTTTTACACATCTTTTACACACCGTTGTTGATGTAACTTTCTTTTTTCTTTAGGATTAGGGAAACATAAACCATGTTAGCATTGGTGTATAAAAGAAAAAAGAAAGCTACATCAGCTATGGTGTGTAAAAGGTGTAGAAAAAGTGTGCATGAATCATTTCTTTACCAATTATATGTGCACAACATTTGTTGGCATGCCTTTAGGGATGTGTTAGAAACACACACTACACCTGATCCTCTCACATGGGGTGAGACCCAAATGTGGTGGAACCCACCCTATGTGAGAAGGTGAGTGTGCACATAGTGTGGTGATGTGTATTTTTTTTTTTTTTTTAACATTACTCATGCCTTTATACTTAATGATTTTTGAATTTTTTAAATTTGATCCAAGTACATAGTCAGGTGCCGCGATATGATTACATTCACGTTAAGTTATTCTTATTCAAGTTTATTTTGATTATACAAAATTCCAAACTAGAGAGATTCTCTTGTTTAGAATCGTTTTAGGGGAGTAATTTTCTCTACGTTATTGGTGTTAGTATGTTTACAGCCTCTTAATTAATTAACTTAATGTTTAGATGAAAATGACTTTTTTTTTAAAAAAAAAATAAAATAATAATAATTTGTGAATGGGAAAATGACAATGTCATTATCTCACTATAAAAATTTTGTTCCCAAAATTTCCCTTCCCTTGATCCTAAAATGAATGCGAATAGATTCTCCTGATCATCTCATATTTTTGTTCTCATGAAGCTTTTTCTACTAAATGATTGCGTCATTGAACATTTACTGAAGACATTATCTTGGTGCAAAAAAAATAAAATAATATATATATATATAGACAGAAATTTCTTACAAACTGGTTTAAAGAAAATTTCATATAACTCACATGTGAGAAACACTTTTTTTATTAATGCTATTTAAAAAGCATGTAAGAAGCACATGCAATTTAAGTAACATGTGATTATCGCATGCCAATGGACACATATCAATCTTATATGTTCTTAGAATCTATAATCTGAACTTGAGCTTTTATATATATATGACATATCTTCTTTTACTTAATTGTAACGACTCATATGTTATTATCTTAGAATGGTTTGGAATAACTTTTTTTAATGCGGACAAATACTAGCCAGTATACATTGTGAATATTAAAATAGACATACTACCCAATAGAATTAAAATCAAAATTTGTCAATATCAACATCTGTTAAGGGCTAACCATTATTAATTTGAAAGTCTGAAAAATTAATTGGTAGATATTTATTTGGTTAAAGTACTCTTTTAATCATTAGAACCGTAACATTCTATTAATCTTTCGAATATAATTTGATGTTTGTCGCAGTTCATTCCATACTAAAATATATTTTAATTTAACAAATTTTAATTCAATTTATAGATTTGCTCTTCATGACTTGAATCCTTGACATGATACTTGTTTTGAAACTAATTATTGTTAAAAGCCTGAGATTTAAACCTAGAATTATTGAACACAAATTTAGTTAAACCTAAGTCCTTAGTAGTGGCGCCCGCTCCTACACAATCTAAAAAAACAGAAAAAAAAGTTTGACCCAATACTTTTTTTCTTTTAGCTTTTTTAGAGCATCCCCAACAAGCTCTCCAAACTTTAACCAAATTTTAGTTAAAAAATTTACTTTTGTTGTTTTAACTACTAGTATACTTTTAACAAACTTCATATATCAAACTCTATAATATTTCTTTATTTTAAGTAAATATTAATTTTTTATTCATTTTAAGCAACTACTCCTAACAAATGAGGAGAGAGAAAAAGTGAAAAATAAAGTGAAAGGAGAGAGGAATTCTAAAAAATGATTAAAATATGAAATAGCTCATGAACTTTGTGAGCCAAATTTGGAGTGAAATTTTGACATAAGTCAAAATAGAGTAATTATAAAGAGTGAAAAATGAAGTGAGATGAGAGAGGAATTCTAAAAAATGATTAAAATATTGAATAACCTATAAAATTTGTGAGCCAAATTTGGAGTGAAATTTTGACATGTGACAAAATAGAGAAATTATAAAGAATTTGTTGAAGTGAGTTTTTTTAAGTTTTTGACCAAATTTTAGAGAAAAAATTTGAAATTGAGAGCTCACTGAGAATGCTTTTAAGGCTTAGCCCTTCTACTCCTTCAACCTCTACTTATCTTCCCCCTGCTCCACCTACGTCCTTGTTCGTCAGTTTTTTCTTAGACCGTAACAGTAATACTTTTTTCTTTGTTTTAATATGAACCATAAAGATACCATATTTTTACATCGAGACAACAGAAACTTTGAATTCAAGGAAAGAAAAAACAGGCACAGAGAGAGAGAAAAGATATAAAAAAAAAAAAAAAAAAAATGAGTCAACGACAAAACGTTGTAGGCAATGATACTTGATGAAGCCTATTAGCGATATTAGCTATAACAGTCGTCATTGTAACAATAAGTAGTGACCACAAAAGTTGTAGCAAATGATACTTCATGTTGTCGCGGATAATCGGTATGTTGAACCTGGCATTGCCAAAACTAATATCAGTACTATGATATTTTTTTGAAGGTTTAATGGAAATTTTGCCAAAAGAGAATTGGGTTTTTTTTTTTTTTAATGAATATTGATTATACTAATAAAGTGAAGTCCATGCATGTAAGTTTCAGAATGAAAGTGGTGGAGGTATTTGAGGTAAAACTTTTTTTTTTTTTTTTATAGAAATTATGGCTCATCTTCATTGATACCAAAAAAACAATACATCAGAGTTTCTCAAAAGAACATTGTCCAAAATGAAGGAGGGACAAACCCCCATCCAGACATTAGGTAAAGACTGCTTCACAGCCACCTTCGCAAGCTGGTGAGCAACAGTGTTGGCTGACAGGCACACATGTTGCACTTCATAGTTAGAGCAACAAGCCAAATGGGCTCGTATGGCTTCTATGATTACTCCATTGCATGCTACTCATACAGGGCATGTCTTGGCACAGAGCGGACACAATCGATTGTTAATCACCTTCCACGATGACCTGAGTAAAACCTGAATCATGGCATAAAGAAACTGCTTTCCAAGCTGCCAGAGATTCGGCCATCACAGGATCAATAATGTAAGGGATGATCTGAGTCATGGCTACCTGCACCTCGCCACTAACACCCTGTATCACCACCCCAATTCCCATCCTTCTTGTTGGAACCTCAATAGCTGCATCATAGTTTACTTTAACCCAACCATCAGGAGGTTTTACCCATTGCTAATACACTGAGATACGCTCAACTGAATTAGGCCTAACATTCACAATTTTGAACTGAGCCAATGAATCTGCAACCATGCTAGCCACCTGCTGAGGGGGGGGAGGGGGGGGGGAGGGGGGGGGGGAAGTCAACTCCTTATTGAAAACAAAGGAGTTTGTTCTCAGTCATATCAGTCTAGCCACAGTCAAAGCCTCTTCCAACTCATCTCTCTTTAGTTTCTCCATCAATTGCTCCAAAAATCCTCTGTCATCACTAATAGTAAGAGAGAGCTTCTGTAATTTCCTGGAGCACTCCTGCCAAACTGCCACTGAGGAAGGGCAGGACCACAGAATATGGAATATGGACTCAGACTGGTTCTCGCACAAAGGGCACCGAGGGTCAGCCAGCCGACATCTACGATGAAGATTTGCTTTTGTAGGCAAAGCTTCACTACAGCATTTCCAAGCGAATTGCTTCAACACCCCCGGCACCTGAAAACTCCATAGTGATTTCCAAAAAGCCTCATTTTCACAAACTGAAGATGATTCACCCCCTTTTTGATTCCTACTGTTTACTTCTAAATGGTATGCACTACGAACAGTGAATACACCATTCTTGGTACCACTCCAAACCAATCTGTCAGCCTGTTGGATAGGACTAAGTGATGTGTGTTTTAAATAGTACTCGCAAGCGCACGAATCGTTTGCAATATAGTGTGTGCAAATGCGAGGTCGAATCCACAGGGAAATGGTCAAATATTGGTGTCTTGCTTAATCAACCTCATTTTAACCTAGTTCCAAAGGTTTGAGAAATGATTGAAGAGCAAAAGACTAAAGGAAAAAGATGTAATGAAGTATGCAAATTAAAAGGAACTAAGGTTAAGGAATCCACCAAACCAAATCCTACAACTCACACTCTTGGTTCCCACTTGAACACCCAAAGAACATTAAGCTTAGGGTGTTATTCAAGTTTCTTAACCATAAACCCAAGAACTATTAAATGAATCCAACACATTGACAAATCACAAAGAGTACCGATTGAAATCAAAACATCCAATGTATCATTCAATCACAATGGATATCATCATTCAAACCGATAAAACAATGTAATAGTCGGTTGAAACACATAAAATGTCCTCTATCCACCACTAACCACATTCATTGCAAAAGATAAAGCTTTAAATGAATGGAACTTGAACAACTAATATGATATATTATTAAATGTGCAAGTGGTACAACAAGATTGTGAGTGTCATCAATGGAAAGGTTTCATCCTCAACCCTAGTTGAGGTTACTAGCCTTCCATGACTAAGAACACCATAAGAAAATGATGAACAACCATGGAAATGAAAGAAAAGCTCTACAAAGAGAAAGTATCTGAAAATAAACTACTGAATTACACTACAAGAAGCACGAAATTAAGCCTATCTACATAGTTTCTACTCTATTCTTTCCTCTCCTACTCTCTCTACTACTCTTCAACAAGGGGATGGCTATGGCTTTTATAGAAGAAAGCTAGGGCAAGAAATGACTCCTCTACTCTCCTCTAGGGTTCCTCTGCAGCTAGAGACAACCACAAACACGAACCCAGCGTGTTCTGCAGCGGAAATCAGAGGGAGGACTGCTTTTTGGCTTCTGATTGGGCGTTCTGGCGCGCTCTGGAAAAGCAGTTTCTGGGAAATTTCGATCGATCGACTTTAATTTCGATCGATCGACTTCGGGCAAAGTTTCGATCGATCAAATTTTAAGTTCGATCGATCGACTTTTCAGGATCTCCGAATTTCCAGCTATTTCCTAATGAAATTTGTCATTCCTCTCTTATTGTCCTACAGAAACAGAAAACACAAAAACTAACCAAAACATTAGAAAATAACAAGGCTAAAGGTCTAACTAGTGCAAATCAAGGGGTCCAAATACACAATATTTGGCACTCATCAAATACCCCCAAACTTACATTTTGCTAGTCCCTTAGCAAAAACAAAATGAAAAACAAAATCAAAGCATGAAACATAAGTCCTCTTTCGTGGGAGAAACGATTGCATTTAGCATATGCAACAAGCCATTTAAACCCCTAGGACTCCCTAGTGGACGAGTGAAGTCTCGTGAGGGTTTGCCAGAAATGGTACCCACAAACATTGAAATGCCGTATTATCAATTGAGCGAAAATTATCATTCAAACACATGGTTCACACATCATGAGCATGTTTAACAAAATGAATATCACATTATCATGTTATCAAAAATCGATCAACTCATAGATGGAAAATTGAGACAACACATGTTCAAAAGTGTAAGGTGTGAATAACATAGTGTCATGGGGTTTCGATTTTCCTCAAAGCACATATATCCAAAAATTCGCAGGACTTCCGTCAAATAACCAAGGCTTATCTTACATTCATTATCATTTATTATTATTTTGTGTCGGCTGTGCAATGTTTGACTCCTTTAAGCTTTCTAATTGACCTATGTAACGAGTGTTGGGCCAGTGTCTCCCAAACCAGATGGTTTTAGGGCACTAGATGTAAAAAATCCCTAAGGGCTTAATTACTCAAGTCAAAAAGGCTACGAAGTCAAACTAGCCAAACAATCATCCAAGCTGAAATTCTCATCTTTTTACGCGAACACCCAATGCTTAATGAGGCAAGGGGCCCGGTTATTCAATGAAAAGTCAAATTGGTGATATTATTCTAAGCAATTTTTTTTTTTGGTTATATATATATATATATCAATAAGCCAAGGTTTCATCAACAAGTCATCCTACAAATCTCAAGACACATAAGTTTTAATTCAAATCTCATACCCGATAGAAACAAATGCTAATGTGCTTGTGATGAACAGTTTAAACATGTCAAGTCTCTCTAATCCAAAGATGAGTCAAAAGATCTCAGATTTTAATGATATGCAAAATTCAACATTTTAAACAAACCAATAAGATGCAAATCATAGTAAGATGCAACCATGCTCAACTATTAATAAGGCAATTTTTTTTTTTTAATGAATATTAACAAGGCAACAAAGCAAGAAGTAAATGAAAACAAACAGAAATGTCTACCCCACCCCCAAACTAGAATAACACATTGTCCCTAATATGGCTAGAGATACAATACCAAAGGGTGATGCAAGTTGGGCACACTGCAAGAGAAGCGCTCCCCCAAACTTGAACGGCAGACACTGTCCTGAAAATCACAACTAAAGAAAGAAAATCAAATGATAGAGAAAAAAAATGATGAGGGTTGCCTCCCACAAGCGCTAAGTTTTCAGTCTTCAGCCAGACTTTCCATTCTGACGACAGTCACTCCGAGTAACTCGGGTCCTCTAAAAGGGTCGTCTCAACCTCCGAGCTCTGTAACTCAAAAAATGGCTTCAATCGTTGCCCGTTCACTTTGAACGTGCTGCCATTTTTTGGGTCCTCAATCTCAATGGCCCCATAAGAAAACACTGAACGAACTATGAAAGGGCCTGTCCATCGAGATCGGAGCTTCCCTGGGAACAGATGCAGACGTGAATTGTAAAGAAGGACTTTCTGACCGGGCTCAAAAGATCGTCTCAATATGTTCTGGTCGTGAGCCTTCTTCATCCATGCTTTGTACATCCTAGCACAGTCATAGGCATCGTTCCTCAGCTCTTCCAATTCATTGAGTTGGAGCTTCCTCTGTGAGCCAGCCTTTGTGAGATCAAAATTCAGCTGCTTAATGGCCCAGTAGGCTCTGTGCTCCAACTCCACAGGCAGATGGCATGCTTTCCCGTACACGATACGGTAAGGTGACATGCTAATCGGTGTCTTGAACGCTGTCCGGTATGCCCATAATGCATCATTCAACCGGAGAGACCAATCTTTCCTTGAGGGGTTCAATGTCTTCTCCAAAATCCTCTTGATCTCTCTGTTTGAAACCTCCACTTGTCCACTCGTCTGAGGGTGATAGGGAGTGGCAACCTTGTGCGTGATGCAATATTTCTTCATCAGCTGTTCGAAGACCCGGTTGCAGAAGTGCTTTCCACCATCACTAATAATTGCTCGAGGAGTACCAAAACGAGCAAATATAGTGTCTTTTAAAAACTGGACCACAACTCTGTGGTCGTTGGTCTTGCAGGCAACTGCCTCTACCCATTTGGACACGTAGTCCACAGCAACCAAATTGTACAGATAGCCGAAGGAGTTTGGGAAAGGTCCCATGAAATCAATGCCCCATACATCGAAAATCTCAACAATAAGAATCGGGTTGAGGGGCATCATATTTCGACGTGAAATACTCCCTAGCTTCTGACAGCGCTCGTATGAAACACAATAAGTGTGAGCGTCTTGAAAGATGGTAGGCCAGTAAAAACCGCACTGCAAAATCTTTGCAGCGGTCTTCCTCGCACTGAAGTGGCCTCCACAGGCATGATCATGACAGAAGGAGATGACACTGGATTGGTTAGGCTCGGGAATGCATCTCCTAATGATCTGATCGGGACAATACTTGAACAAGTAAGGATCGTGCCAGAAAAAATTCTTCACCATGGACATAAATTTGGATTTATCTTGCCGTCCCCAATGCAAAGGCATTTGACCGGTGACAAGATAGTTCACTATGTCAGCAAACCATGGTGAGTGAGCATGAGCGATATGCATCAACTGCTCATCGGGGAAGGTCTCAGAGATGGGGGCGGCTTCTTCCGTGAAGTCCACGGTAATCCTCGAGAGATGATCAGCCACCACGTTTTCGGAACCCTTCTTGTCCCGAATCTCAATGTCGAACTCTTGTAAGAGCAAAATCCACCGGATGAGGCGAGATTTAGCATCCTTTTTGGAAAAAAGATACTTCAATGCCGCATGATCCGAGTAGATGATGACTTTCGATCCTAGTAGGTAGGATCGAAACTTATCCAGAGCAAACACGACTGCCAGCAGCTCCTTCTCAGTGGTCGAATAATTCAGCTGGGCGTCGTTCAGAGTCTGACTTGCATAGTAAATGACGTGGGGAAGTTTGTCAATGCGCTGCCCCAACACAGCTCCAACGGCGTAATCTGACGCGTCACACATGATCTCGAAAGGTGAACCCCAGCTTGGGGGCCGAATGATGGGTGTGGACGTCAGAATTGCCTTCAAGGCCCCAAATGCCTTCTTACAATCTTCATCAAAAATGAAAGGGGCCTCCTTTACCAACAGTTTGCACAAGGGCCGGGCGATCTTGCTGAAGCCCTGGATGAATCGCCGATAGAATCCTGCATGGCCCAGAAAAGAGCGAACCTCTTTCACCATCCGTGGGGGCGGAAGGTTGGATATCAGATCTACCTTTGCCTTGTCTACCTCTATCCCCCGACGAGAGATGACGTGCCCGAGCACGATTCCTTGTTGCACCATAAAATGACACTTCTCCCAATTGAGCACTAGGTTCTTCTCTTTACACCTCTCCAAAACCAACGTGAGGTGGTGCAAACACTCCTCAAAAGATGACCCCAAAACCGAGAAGTCGTCCATAAATACCTCCAGAAAATGCTCCACCATATCAGAAAAGATGCTGATCATGCACCGCTGAAAAGTAGCGGGTGCATTGCATAAGCCAAAGGGCATGCGTCGGTAGGCGAACGTTCCGAACGGACAAGTGAAGGTCGTCTTCTCTTGGTCTTCAGGGTCCACAGGGACCTGGTTATATCCAGAATAACCGTCCAAAAAGCAATAATACTCGTGCCCGGCTAACCGCTCCACCATTTGATCAATGAATGGAAGAGGAAAGTGATCTTTCCTGGTGGCGGTGTTCAGCTTGCGGTAGTCGATGCAGACTCTCCATCCAGACTGTACTCGAGTTGGAACCAACTCGCCTTCCTTGTTCTGCACGACTGTAACTCCAGCTCGCTTGGGCACGACATGAATGGGGCTGACCCATTTGCTGTCAGAGATAGGGTAGATGATGCCAGCATCCAACAACTTGATGACTTCTCCTCTGACGACTTCTTGCATGGTCGGGTTGAGCCTTCTCTGTGGCCCCCTCGATGGCTTGGTGTCTTCCTCCAAGTGTATCCTATGCATCACCACCGAGGGACTGATTCCCTTAATGTCTTCAATGGTCCAGCCTATAGCTTCCTTATGCTCCCTCAAGACATCTAACAACCTCTCCTCCTGAGCGGTGTGAAGATCTGAAGCTATGATTACAGGCAAAGTCTCTGCTGGACCGAGGAACTTATACTTGAGATTGTCCGGTAGGGGCTTAAGTTCCTTCTTTGGAGGCTCAGGTACTGCCGCCTCCTTTTCCTTCTTGCTCTCCAGAGGAGCAAACTCTAAAACAGCATTTGCTTGCTCAAGCAATATATCCAAGTCCAGATCCTCTCCAAATTGAGCAAGGCATGCTTCCAGGGGGTCTTGAATGCTTGATTCTTCAATGCTTTCCTCCAGGATTTCCTCTATCAAGCAGACATTGTTGATCTCATCACACTCCCTCGGCTGTTTGCTGATGGTGAAAATGTTCAGCTCTACCGTTATGTTGCCGAATGAGATCTTCATTACCCCCGTCCTACAGTTGATCAGGGCATTAGCCGTAGCTAAGAATGGTTGCCCTAGGATTACCGGTATCTGAACTCCAACGTTCTGTACCGGCTCGGTGTCAAGCACTATGAAATCCACGGGGAAGTAAAACTTATCCACCTTAATCAAAACATCCTCCACTATTCCCCGTGGTATCTTCACTGACCGATCAGCCAATTGTAATGTCATGGAGGTGGGCTTCAATTCTCCTAATCCTAATTGCAGGTAAACTGAATAGGGTAGGAGATTGACGCTGGCTCCAAGGTCAAGCAGGGCCTTCTCAATGTGGCTAACTCCTATTGTGCAAGAGATGGTAGGACATCCAGGGTCCTTGTACTTGATGGGCAGCCTGTATTGGAGGATTGAGCTGACTTGCTCGGTCAAACAAACTTTTCTCGGGACATTGTTCCTCCGCTTGACGGTGATTAAGTCCTTCAAGAACTTGGCGTAAGACGGCACTTGCTGGATGGCATCCAAGAATGGAATGTTGATCTGCACTTGTTTGAACACCTCCCGAATGTCCTCGAATGTTCCTCCTTTCTTGGGCGCGAGAAGTCTATCAGGGTAAGGCGCCCTAGGTATAAACGGCCTAGGAGGAGGAGTCTCTATGGTCGGAGCTAATGTAGATGGCTCGGCATCTCTCTTCTCGACGCTCCTGCTTCCTTGTTCTCCTTGTGCAGCAGGGTTCTCCTCTGGGTGAACCACTTGATTGTCCACTTGTTTCCCTGATCTAAGTGTGACAACGGCTTGCACATGCTCCTACCCATGCACTGCATTTGATGATCCTCCCTCGTGGAATTGCAACTTCGGATTCGGCACAGGCTGACTAGGGAGCTTTCCCTTTTCTCTCTCCCCCAAGTGACTAGCAATTTGCCCGATCTGGGTCTCCATCTTGGCAATAGCTTGAGTGTTCACCATGGTAGCATTCTTCACGTCATTGATGGATTGGCCGGTAATCTGGATGAAGGCCTTAAGAGCTTCTTCCAACGAAGATTGTGAAGAAGAGGCAGGGGCTTGAGTAGGGTTTTGGTATGATGGTGCTGGCTGGGCTGGACGGCTTTGATGGTGAACCGGCTGATGAAATCCAGGGGGGTATTGAGTATGGGATTGGTGAGGAGCTCCTCCTTGAGTCATAGGCTGGTTCTGCTTCCAAGAAAAATTAGGGTGGTTCCGCCACCCTGGATTGTACGATTCGGAGAAAGGTCCACTGGCTTGCTTTCGATAATCGTTGAAAGCGTTCACTTTCTCCATTGGTGACTCGACAAAAGCCGGCAATGATGGGCAAGTCTGTGCTAAGTGCATCGGACTAGAACAGATGGAACAACAGTCAACATGGAATGGATTGGCAGCATTCATGGATTTACTAACAGCTAGGGCTTCGACCTTTTTGGTAAGGGCATTATCTTCATTTTTAATTCTATATCCTCCTTAACCTCATAGATGCCTCCCTTTTTTCTGAATGCGAGCAGCTCTATCTCGACAGCTTGAAAAATCCCACTGTTGGGAATTGTCGGATAACTGATCTAAGGTCCTATACGCCTCCTCTCCCGTCAAACTCAGAAATGCGCCTCCGTTCATCGACTCGATCATGCTACGATTGGATTGAGTTAATCCTTGATAGAAAAATTGTACCAGTCTCCATTTCTCGTATCCATGTGGAGGGCACTTAATCAGCATATCTTGAAATCTCTCCCAACTCTCAGAAAATTTCTCATCTTCTTCTTGAGTAAATGAGCTTATCTCCTTCCTACACTCATTGACTTTGGACATGGGGAAGAATTTGTTGTAGAACTTGTTGAGCAAGTTCTCCCAAGAAGTGATGGAACCAGGCATGTTTGAATCCAACCATGCTTTGGCCCTATCATGGAGTGAGAAAGGAAATAGCCTAAGATGCATAGACTCTTCAGAAAAATTTTGAAATTTGAAGGTGGCACAGATGTCCTTGAATTTCTTCACATTGCTATAAGGATTTTCGAGGTCCAAGCCATGGAATGCGGGTAGGAGTTGAATGACATGAGGCTTGAGGTCAAAATGAGTGGCATTGGTTGGGGGTAACACGATACATGAAGGAGAATTTGTTGCAACGGGTGCAAACAAATCCCTAAGTGTCCTAGTATGATCCACGTTTTCTCCCCGATTCCTCTCATTTTCATTTGCATGCATGTTATCTCCCATCTCAACAGAATTTCTAAGATTTCTCCTAAGAGTTCTTTCAATTTCGGGATCTAAAGATGTCAAGTCTAAGTTCAATGATCTTCTACCAAGCATACACCAAAGATACACAAATGTTTAATCCTACAGAAAACAATCAAACAAAAATAAAGAAAACAATTTGCTAATAGGGAACAAAGTTCTCCAAAGTACAATCTAGGCTAATTCCCAGGTAGGTGAGGGGGGTCACAATGGACACACTTAAATCCCAAGACCAATCCTTGCTAGAATTTACCTTGTCATTGCCCTTAGATTGCTAAGTAAATCCCTTACTAGCAAAAAAAAATTTTCTTTTTTTTTTTTTTTTTTTTTTTTATTTTTTATCAAAGAATAATAACACAACTAAGATAAAATGTAAGGATTAACACAAATGCATACAATTTACACTAAGATAGTAGTAAAAGTAAAGATAAGAATACTTACAAGTTGGGACCAAAAAGAATTTTTGGTAAAAATTTTCTGCTACTGATCTTATCCAGGAGCTGCCTTCTGAGTTGAGGTCGATCGATTGAATGTAATGGTCGATCGGTCGAAAGTAGATCGATCTAACTAATATTCGATCGATCGAATATTCGAAATTTTGCAGGGCCAGGAACAGAAATAGAACAGAAAATCTCTTTTTTTTTTTTCTTTTTTTTTTTAGAACAAAATAAAGCAAATTGAGGATAATATAAAACACAAACTAAACAGAATTTGAACTAAGTTATAATGAACTAAAAGAAAATTTAAACAAACAGCAAAATACTATTAAACAGAAACAAATTATGAACAAAAATGAACAAAATGGACTAAAAGAAGTACTGGAACAGTGATACTCACCTAGTTTCGAGCTGCTGCTGTGCAGAAAGTCGATCGATCGAATATATTGTCGATCGATCGTCTTTTTATAGTGCAGATTCTAAGTCAACCGATCGAATTTATTTTCGATCAATCGATTCTTCAGGGCACCCAGTAAGTTGCAGAAGCTGTAGAACAGATCCGGGAAAAACAAAGAAAAGACTTAGAATGCAGAACAGAAGCTAAATAACAGTAAAAATGAAACAAAAATCTATCTAACTAGTAGAAAAACAAAATCAATCAAACAAAAACCAATTTTTTTTTAACTGATTTCCCCGGCAACGGCGCCAAAAACTTGATGTGTGTTTTAAATAGTACTCGCAAGCGCACGAATCGTTTGCAATATAGTGTGTGCAAGTGCGAGGTCGAATCCACAGGGAAATGGTCAAATATTGGTGTCTTGCTTAATCAACCTCATTTTAACCTATTTCCAAAGGTTTGAGAAATGATTGAAGAGCAAAAGACTAAAGGAAAAAGATGTAATGAAGTATGCAAATTAAAAGGAACTAAGGTTAAGGAATCCACCAAACCAAATCCTACAACTCACACTCTTGGTTCCCACTTGAACACCCAAAGAACATTAAGCTTAGGGTGTTATTCAAGTTTCTTAACCATAAACCCAAGAACTATTAAATGAATCCAACACATTGACAAATCACAAAGAGTACCGATTGAAATCAAAACATCCAATGTATCATTCAATCACAATGGATATCATCATTCAAACCGATAAAACAATGTATTAGTCGGTTGAAACACATAAAATGTCCTCTATCCACCACTAACCACATTCATTGCAAAAGATAAAGCTTTAAATAAATGGAACTTGAACAACTAATATGATATATCATTAAATGTGCAAGTGGTACAACAAGATTGTGAGTGTCATCAATGGAAAGGTTTCATCCTCAACCCTAGTTAAGGTTACTAGCCTTCCATGACTAAGAACACAACAAGAAAATGATGAACAACCATGGAAATGAAAGAAAAGCTCTACAAAGAGAAAGTATCTGAAAATAAACTACTGAATTACACTACAATAAGCACGAAATTAAGCCTATCTACAGAGTTTCTGCTCTATTCTTTCCTCTCCTACTCTCTCTACTACTCTTCAACAAGGGGATGGCTATGGCTTTTATAGAAGAAAGCTAGGGCAAGAAATGACTCCTCTACCCTCCTCTAGGGTTCCTCTGCAGCTAGAGACAACCACAAACACGAACCCAGCGTGTTCTGCAGCGGAAATCAGAGGGAGAACTACTTTTTGGCTTCTGATTGGGCATCCTGGCGCGCTCTGCAAAAGCAGTTTCTGGGAAATTTCGATCGATCGACTTCGGGCAAAGTTTCGATCGATCGAATTTTAAGTTCGATCGATCGACTTTTCAGGATCTCCGAATTTCCAGCTATTTCCTTATGAAATTTGTCATTCCTCTCTTATTCTCCTACAGAAACAGAAAACACAAAAACTAACCAAAACATTAGAAAATAACAAGGCTAAAGGTCTAACTAGTACAAATCAAGGGGTCCAAATACACAATATTTGGCACTCATCACTAAGTGCTAGACTGCAAATATGGGTTGCTTCCTCTTCGTTAAAAATTTCCATGATCAACCTATAATTCCATTAGCCAGTTATTGGGTCAATTAAGGAGGACACTCGAGCATTCAGTTCCAAGCCAAGGCAGAGAGATTGGACTTGGAACATTGGGGGAGTTTGCAACCACTTATCATTCTTTATTAGGATACTGACACTGTTTCCCTCTCCACATCAGCCCCTTCTCAAGAACCTTCCTTGCCTGCATGATGCTCCTCCACCCACAAGAAGGATTGTGCCCTAATCGAGCCAGCCAGAAATCACTCCCTGCAAAATATTTTTCCTTTAGAATGACCGCGACCAAGGAATCTAGGTATGGGATGAGGCGCCACCTTTGCTTAGCCAAAAGAGCTTGGTTGAAAACTTCTAAGTCCCGAAAGCCCATGCCCCCCCTAAGTTTGGATGCCCCCAACTTACTCCAAGCTAGCCAAGTGAAGCTCTTTCCTTGAAAGCTTTTACCCCACCAAAACCAGCTCATCAAGCGGTTCAAATTATGACAAAGAGTCTTCGGGAGCAAAAAAAGGCTGATTCTATAGGTAGGTATGGCTTGAATAACCGCCTTAAGAAGAACTTCTTTCCCTGCTTGTGAAAGGAATTTTTCCTTCCAACCATCCACCTTTTTACGAACTCAATTCTCAATGCTAGCAAAAGTTCGGATCTTGGACCTCCCTACAAGTGTTGGAAGACCCAAATACTTCTCATAACTTGCTGTTGCAGCAATCCCCACATTTGAACAAATAAGCTCCCGAAAGTCCCTTCCCGTATTCCTGCTGAAGAAGAGGGCCGTCTTAGAGCTATTCAACTTTTGCCCCGATGCTAGCTCATATCTTTGCAATATGTGAATGATATATCTCCATTCCGAAAACGTAGCCCTACAGAAGAGAAAGCTGTTGTCTACGAAGAATAGGTGACTTAATTTGGATCCATTTGCTGCAATGGGAACTCCAGTGATCTTCTTCTCTAATTCAGCCTTCCCCAACAAAGAGCGTAGACCTTCCGCACAAAGAAGGAAAAGATAAGGGGACAAAGGGTCCCCTTGTCTAATTCCTCTCGTTGGAATGATCTTTCCATAAGGCATACCATTGATGAGAACCGAATACAAAACCGATGTAACATATCTCATTATCAATCCAATCCATTATTCTGCGAAGCCTAATTTTCGCATCATTACTTCAAGGTAAGCCCAC
This sequence comes from Alnus rubra, assembly GCA_028654335.1. Classification (NCBI taxonomy): domain Eukaryota; kingdom Viridiplantae; phylum Streptophyta; class Magnoliopsida; order Fagales; family Betulaceae; genus Alnus; species Alnus rubra. Next base: position 1,282,589 of record JAJPGS010000125.1, on the reverse strand, counting down.
TCCACTCGATTGTACGCCTTGCTCATATCGAGCTTGATTGCCATAAAACCTTTTTTGCCATGCATCCGAGTCTTCACAGAGTGGAGAGCTTCATAAGCCACCAATACATTGTCTGTTATCAACCGGCCGGGAACAAACGCATTTTGGTATTGAGAGATCACCAAAGGTAGCACCTGTTTTAATCTGTTTGCTAGTACTTTTGAGATGATTTTGACAATCACATTACAAAGACTTATTGGCCTAAAATCAGCAGCTGACTAAGCATTAGGCATTTAGGAATTAAAACAATATGGGTGGAATTGAGAGACTGATAAAAATTACCATTATTTAGGAATTCCAGCACAGTCCTCCTCACAATACCTCCAACCGTTTCCCAGTGCTTTTGAAAGAAACAAGCGCCAAAGCCATCCGGGTCAGGGGCTTTTAGGGGATGCATTTGGAATAAAGCTCAATCCACCTCATCGCCCGTAAACTCTCTCAACAACCCCTCATTCATAGGAGAAGTAACTCTAGTTGGCACCGCTTCAATACATTCTTCAAGTCCCACCGACCCCTTGGAGGTGAATAAGTTTTAGAAATATTGAGAGAAAGCAACCCTCATATCTTCCTGTTTCGACCACCAAGCTCCTTCCTCATCTTGAACCTTTTGTAATCTATTCATTATTCTTCTTTGGTTGGCCCAAGCATGAAAGAATTGACTATTGAGATCTCCGTGTTGATACCAAGTCCTTTTTGCACGATGTTTCCACAGTATCCTCCATCTCCAATAAATGGTCGATTTCCTGTTGCAGCTCTGCTATAGTAGCCAAGTTACCCAGATGTTCGTTTCTTTGCAAGACTTCGAGCCTCCGAGTAAGTCTTTTCATTGATAACCCCATAGCTCTATACTTGTTAGAACTCCAGTCTTCCAAGGCTTGTTGGCACCTTCCCAGAATTTGCTTCATTTCGTCCCGACCAGAAGTTGCCCCTGTATCGACTCCCCATGTGGTCTTGACCACCTCAGCACATTCAGTATCTATATCCTAGCAAGCCTCGTATTTGAAGGAACGAAACTTGCAAATTGGCTGATGGCAGGTTAGCAAATGTAAGCATATGGGCATATGATCTGAACTGCATGCAGCTAAGACCTCCACCCACATATCAGGGAAGTGGCAACACCAACTCGTAGTAGCCATGGCCCTGTCCAGTCTTTCCTTTATAAAGCCTCCGGCCTCTCTCTTGTTGCTCCAAGTATATTTAGACCCTCAAAAACCAAGGTCCACCAGTTGGCAAAATTAGATAGTTGATCGAAATCTCTCCATTTGTACCTCCTGTCTCCAAGCTCCCCGCACCTTCTCAGAATTATCAACGACTTCGTTAAAATCACCCATACAAACCCACTCCAACAGTGACAAGGTGCTGAGATGTTGGAGCAGTTACCAAGATCCCTCTCTTCTCGCCCTATATCGATTTCCATAGAAACCGGTAAAGGACCAAGAGGATTCAGAGGGTTCCATAAAAATTTGGGCATGTATATGACTGGTCAAATAATTGACAATCTTTACTTCCCTTTGGTCTTTCCAAAACAGGGCCAAACCACCTTTCCGCCCAATAAGATCCACAAAGAATAATCCTTCAAAACCACACGAACTTCTAATAAATTGCAACTTTGTGTTACTCATTCGAGTTTCCATGAGAAACACAATCCCGGGGCACTTCTCCTTCACAATCCTGCGAAGGTCACGAATTCGTCGAGGGTTCCCAAGCCCTCGACAGTTCCAACTGATGATACCCATTGTTGTTGGCGGGGCTGATCCTCAACCTCCGCCAATAAATTTGCTACAGCCAAGGTTCCAGTCTCATACCTCATCTCCGCCGTAGCTTGAGAAAATGGTACCACCTCCCTCGCCACATCTTCAGAATTTCTCTTTTCTGGCAAAGAACAGTTGCTCGAAAACTCCCCCTTCCCTGCCTTCTGGCCCCTTGCCAGCCTTTTCCACTACTTAAACTGGCCCCCTCCTGATAGGCCACCATGTTGTACATCATCATGACCCTGCTTGGAATCAGCCTTCTCCACCCTCCTCTAGTTTGACCCCGTAGAGGATCCAATTTTAGACTTAACGAGTGTAGGTTCTGGATGTTTGGGAACTCGGGAGTACTGTTTGCATGAAACTTCTTTATTTAGAACAGGTGGGCCTCCCTTATAAGTATCCAGCCCATCCACGTGATTGGGCTTTGAGGTGCGGCTTATTTTCTTCTCTCGATATGAGACTTCCACGTCTTGGCCAGCAAGGTTTGATTTCGACACGTCATGCCCACGCTTTGACAAACACTTCATTTTCAAATTTATGGAATCCGTTGAATCCTTTCCACAAATGGCCTCCTTCCTAACTGGATCCTTTGCCAAATTAAGCTCTCCCGGATTTTGAGGTGCCACATCTGGCTGAACATCAAGAGAAGGAAACTGTTGGTACAGTTTTCGGTATGGTGACGTGTTAACTTGTAATTTGTTGTCTCCCTTAATTGGCCTAGATCGAAACCTGCAAAATAACAAATGACTAGTCGGGGGTGCCGACTTCTCCCACTCCGATGCCTAAGTCAGTTCAAACTAATTTTCTGAAGAATATCAATAATCTCAAAAGCTCAAAGAATCTGTGTGTAGAAGATGCCTGGTGTTGTAGTCTTATTTATAGGCTTACGGTTACGTTACAAACCTACTAGGATTCTCGAAACCAAACTGGACTAAGAGTTTGAGTCCCAGTTGGTTTGAATCTCGACCTTATCTTCAGGAGATTTGAATAAGGCAGCAGAATCCAGGTTGGATAGCACTCTGCTTCTTCAATCCTTGTTCTATTCCATTACAGCCTTATCCCACTAATTATGGGATAAAGATTAGCCTCTAGGCTTCCTGGATATGGGCCTTATCTCATTGTGCAGCGCTCTAGCTTCAGGGATGAACTCATACCAGTGTTCTGTTTAACATTTAATCACTTATTAGTTGAATTTAAAGTCGAGTTTATGAAGATACTTTCGAGACGGTTGTAGCGTGCTTCAATCAATTCTCCGAGGCGCAAATATCTGAGACAAGCTCTCTCCAATCACATTAGGAGATCTCGGGATATGTCACCCCGAGGTGTAGATATCCGAGACATGTTCGCTCCTATCACACTAGGAGATCTCGGGATATTTCACCTCGAGGCGTAGATATCCGAGACATGTTAGCTACGGTCACATTAGGAGATCTCGGGATATTTCGCACAGTTACTGAGTTCAGTAGGTCTGAGGTGTTACGATATCGAGACAATCTTTATACAGGGTCATGATAAATGTTCGAGATGTAACACCAAGGTGATTCACGATTAGGATCCACGTGCCCTCAGGGTTGATTTTATTCCCAACAGTTACCCCCTAATTTTCTAATTTCAAAAATAAATTGAAATTAAGGGAATTATCTGTCGCTTGCGAAACCGTACTCTGCTATTACTTTTGTCATAAATGCCATGCCTTTTTGAAAGTTTGAACGTTTGAACTTTACCGCTTTTCCCTCAAAATGACGGAAGCCCTGACACCGCCACTCCTTTATAATCATGATGAGATATTCTCGAGGTTGCGTTTTTTTGTGATCCATTTAATTCCTGGATTTGAAACGTACGCCCCTTTAGTTTTCGGAGATATTGAAATGATGCACCTCTTGATATTTTGGACGCGTGGGGGAATATTTAATGTTTTGACTGCTTTCATTATTCATCCTTCTACATACTTTCATACTCTTTCATTATCCACCATTGTTGCCATCTTCTTGAATTTTTCTTTCTCTAAAACTTCTACTCCTCCTTTCTCTTTTTGAAATGGCTCCCAAGAAAGCTACCTTGAATATTCCCCCTACCTCTCGGGTTCGAACCAAAAGGTCCGACGGCCACGTAGACCTTTCTCCCTTGGAAAGCAGGGTGGAAACAGCCCTTAAAAGGCATGAGGGTGTATTACGGCTGAACTATGACATCCCTCCTATGGTGAGGATGTTCTATCAAACCCGTGGGGCTCGAGTTATTGATGACGGCGATGTCACTTTATTCGAAAGGATATTCCTGGCTGGACTCCGGCTACCCTTCCCGGAGATTGCCCGGGACTTCGTCCTCTTTCTAATGGTTGCTCCTAGTCAGATCATGCCCAACGCCTAGAGATATGTATTCGCTTCGTACATCCTCTGGAGGCTAGTATTGAAGAAGGAGATGAAGATTCTTCAATTCTTAAAGATCTATAGGCCGAGGCAGACTTCGAAGGGAATTATCGAGTTGTCTGTTCGTCACCCCCCTATATTCATCAAACTTAAGAGTGGGTTGACAAACAACAAGTTCTAGGAGAAACAGTTCTTTTGAGTTTCTAGGGAATGGGAATGCCCTGAAGGTACTATTTTGCCTAAGATTTACAGGATGCCTCGGACCTGGCAACTGTTGCAGCCTGACCGAAGTGAACCCCCTTCAATTAGCATGTCCGATCGGAAAGATGTCATGAAGATAAGCGACTGGTCTGCAGTTAGGGTTAAAGCCGAGAGGTTTGAGGAAATTGATTTTGACAACCTTGTGACCGAGGAGAATTTGAGGCAATTTCCTGGATATAACATTCCGAGGAACAAGAAGATGATCACCAAAAGAGGGGTTGCCAAGAAAAGGGAGATGCACCCCTATCTCCGAGGCCTGTCATCAAGAAGAGACATCCTGCCAAAGGTGAAGAAATTCCCGAGGATGTTCCCTTGAGGAAGAAGTGGAACATCCACTGGTCGCCTTAGGTGCGAAAAGGACTTCTCGGAGGATATCCTCAGCAGAAACCAACACTGATGAGGGCTCAGTGAGCTTTCGGGGTTTTGTTTTGGAAGTCTCTCCAACCCGAGAAACTGGCTCCCTGCCCCATGTTGGCCTAAGAGATGAATCTAGTTCCGAGACGTCTCAGGGCTCAGATATTCCTCTCGAGGAAACAAATACTAGTGCCTCTGTGGCCACAAGTCCGGTGCTAGGAAGATCAGAAGAGGAAGGCGAACTGACACCTAAAGCCCGTCCCATGCCACAAACGCATCGAGTGAAACATGCAACAAAGAAAAAGAAATTCAGCGCCCGAGATCGCCTAGCGGAAATAATTTCGAAGGCTGAGGCCATGTGGGGTAAGCCAGTCATAAGGCCTTCTGATGCCAAGGAGTTTCGACAAGAATCTATTCCTTCGAGCGAGGAGTCTGCTGAAGAGAGGGATGAGAATGCTAACACCCCCCATAATGAAACTTTTGTCGAACACATGGTGGAAGAGCATACTCCTCGGACTCCTTCCACAGAGCGTCCAAGGACTCCTCCACCTCCTAATTACGAGGGCGAAAGGGAGCATGCTACGGCTCCAGAATCATCCATGGCTTCTAATCATACGGAAGAAGTTCAAACTGAAACGCCCGAAAGGATAAGTACCGAACGGCTAGAAGTTCCTCCGCAAGTTGGAGCCCAGAACAGGCCAAGTGCTGACCTTGAAGTAGAGGGCGCAAATCAGTCCGAAGCGACTCAACATCTCGAAGTGTCTGAAAGGTCAAAGGACAACACCGAGGCCATCACTTCCGAGGTAACTCAACATCTCGAAGCTTCTGATCAAGACAGATCCAACATCGAGGCTAGCAATCCTGAATCGAGATCTAACGAGTCAGAGGCAGCACCGAATATGAAAGCTACTCCTTCTGTGGGACCTAGCTCTTCTTCTAGATTTACAGCGGCTTTTGAAGTTTTGGGTAGAGGCCTTCTTGGTCATCCGATGGAAGCCATTAAAAGCCTAATTCTCGAAGGGTTCCTGGGGAACGCAGGGACTTCTTCCCCCGAGAGAATTGTGCAAGGCATTCTTATCTCCCATTACCAGGTAAGCCTCCGAGAACAAATGTTTATTTGAACTAAATTTAATCACTTCATTCTAAATTTACCTTCTTTTTTCTTTATAGCTTTTGGTGAAGATGACAGCCCTCTGGTAAATATATGAAAATCGTCAAGAAGTGCAGCCTGTTGTTCCAATTCCCGAAGTGCAAGCTCGATTCTTGGTCCTAGAGAAGGAAGTAGCAACTTTGAAGGCTCTCCTTCAATCCCGGGACGAAGAGCTTGCTTCCCGGGATTTAATTATATCCGAGGAGCGCTCCGCCAAAGCTCGTTTAGAAAAGGAAGTGTTTGAAGCAAATGAGCAGTATACTCGCTCTGTCGCGGGTCTCTCTGCTGAACTTGATTGTGCAGATCAACTGGCTTCTCGCCTGCGGGCCGTGCAAAACAAATGCTTCGAAGCGTGCAAGAATGCTGAAGTCGAAAGGGAGATGCTGAAAGCTGAAGTTTAAAGGCTTGAGGCCAAAAGAGACAAAGATGTCAAGGCACAAGACCGTTTGGATAGTCTTTTGATTAGACTTAGAGCTAGATATGACGCAGGCCAAGCGAAACTGAAGCGCTATCTGTAGCAGCTAAGCTATGTGCCATTTCTTCGAGACCAGAGCTGGGTCAGGGATTCAAATGGGGGTTCAAAAATTTTTGAACTTTGGTGAAGAACCCTCAATATAAGTTCAACCCCGAAACTGTTGGGCCGCTTCTAGTAGGAATTTCACACGAAGCAGTCCAAGAAATGGAAGACTTTGATAAAGATTTCATGCCTGATGGTGTGTGTTTTAAATAGTACTCGCAAGTGCACGAATCGTTTTGCAATATAGTGTTATGCAAGTGCGAGGTCGATCCCACAGGGAAATGGTCAAATATTGGTATCTTGCTTAATCAACCTCATTTTAACCTAGTTCCAAAGGTTTGAGACTTGATTCAAGAACAAAAGACTAAATGAAAGAGATGTAATGAAATATGTAAAATAAAAGGAACTAAGGTTAAGGAATCCACCAAACGAAATCCTACAACTCACACTCTTGGTTTTCACTTGAACACCCAAAGAACATTAAGCTTAGGGTGTTATTCAAGTTTCTTAACCATAAACCCAAGAACCATTAAATGAATCCAACAGATTGACAAATCACAAAGAGTACCGATTGAAATCAAAACATCCAATGTATCATTCAATCACAATGGATATCATTATTCAAACCGATAAAACAATGTATTAGTCGGTTGAAACACATAAAATGTCCTCTATTCACCACTAACCACATTCATTGCAAAAGATAAAGCTTTAAATGAATGGAACTTGAACAACTAACATGATATATCATTAAATGTGCAAGTGGTACAGCAAGGTTGTGAGTGTCATCAATGGAAAGGTTTCATCCTCAACCCTAGTTGAGGTTACTAGCCTTCCATGACTAAGAACACCACAAGAAAATGATGAACAACCATGGAAATGAAAGAAAAGCTCTACAAAGAGAAAGTATTCTGAAAATAAACTACTGAATTACACTACAATAAGCACGAAATTAAAACTAACTACAGAGTTTCTGCTCTATTCTTTCCTCTCCTATTCTCTCTACTACTACCCTCAACAAGGGGATGGCTATGGCTTTTATAGAAGAAAGCCATGGCAAGAAATGACTCCTCTACCCTCCTCTAGGGTTCTTCTGCAGCTAGAGACAACCCCAAACACGAAACCAGCGTGTTCTGCAGCGGAAATCAGAGGGAGGACTGCTTTTTGGCTTCTGATTGGGCGTTCTGGCGCGCTCTGCAAAAGCAGTTTCTGGGAAAATTCGATCGATCGACTTTTATTTCGATCGATCGACTTCGGGCAAATATTCGATCGATCGAATTTTAAGTTCGATCGATCGACTTGTCAGGGTCTCCGAATTTCCAGTTATCTTGAAATTTGCCATTCCTCTCTTATTGTCTAACAGAAACAGAAAACACAAAAACTAACCAAAACTTTAGAAAATAACAAGGCTAAAGGTCTAACTAGTGCAAATCAAGGGGTCCAAATACACAATATTTGGCACTCATCAAATACCCCCAAACTTACATTTTGCTAGTCCCTTAGCAAAAACAAAATGAAAAACAAAATCAAAGCATGAAACATAAGTCCTCTTTCGTGGGAGAAACGATTGCATTTAGCATATGCAATAAGCCTTTTAAACCCCTAGGACTCCCTAGTGGACGAGTGAAGTCTTGTGAGGGTTTGCCAGAAATGGTACCCACAAACATTGAAATGCCGTAGTTATCAATTGAGCGAAAATCATCATTCAAACACATGGTTCACACATCATGAGCATGTTTAACAAAATGAATATCACATTATCATGTTATCAAAAATCGATCAACTCATAGATGGAAAATTGAGACAACACATGTTCAAAAGTGTAAGGTGTGAATAGCATAGAATCATGGGGTTTCGATTTTCCTCAAAGCACATATATCCAAAAATTCGCAGGACTTCCGTCAAATAACCAAGGCTCATCATATATTTATTATCATTTATTATTATTTTGTGTCGGCTGTGCAATGTTTGACTCCTTTAAGCTTTCTAATTGACCTATGTAACGAGTGTTGGGCCAGTGACTCCCAAACCAGATGGTTTTAGGGCACTAGATGTAAAGACATCCCTAAGGGCTTAATTACTCAAGTCAAAAAGGCTACGAAGTTAAACTAGCCAAACAATCATCCAAGCTGAAATTCTCATCTTTTTACGCGAACACCCAATGCTTAATGAGGCAAGGGGCCCGGTTACTCAATGAAAAGTCAAATTGGTGAATTTATTCTAAATTAATTTTTTTTTTTTTTTTTTTTTTTATGTATATATATATATCAATAAGCCAAGGTTTCATCAACAAGTCATCCTACAAATCTTAAGACACATAAATTTTAATTCAAATCTCAAACCCCACAGAAACAAATGCTAATGTGCTTGTGATGAACAGTTTAAACATGTCAAGTCTCTCTAATCCAAAGATGAGTTAAAAGATCTCAGATTTTCATGATATGCAAAATTCAACATTTTAAACAAACCAATGAGATGCAAACCATAGTAAGATGTAACCATGCTCAACTAACAATAAAGCACCTCTTTTTTTTCTTTTTTTTTTTTTTTTTTTTGAATGAGTATTAACAAGGCAACAAAACAAGAATTAAATGAAAACAGACAGAAATGTCTACCCCACCCCCAAACTAGAATAACACATTGTCCCCAATGTGGCTAGAGATACAATACCGAAGGGTGATGCAAGTTGAGCACACTTGTAAGAGAAGCGCTCCCCCAAACTTGAATGGCGGACACTGTCCTGAAAATCACAACTGAAACACAAGAAGATCAAATGATAGGAAAAAATGATGATGAGGGTTGCCTCCAACAAGCGCTAAGTTTTCAGTCTTCAGCCAGACTTTCCATTCTGACGACAATCACTCCGAGTAACTCGGGTCCTCTAAAAGGGTCGTCTCAGCCTCCGAGCTCGGTAACTCCAAGAATGGCTTCAGTCGTTGCCCGTTCACCTTGAACGTGCTGCCATTTTTTGGATCCTCAATCTCAATGGCCCCATAAGAAAACACTGATCAAACTATGAAAGGGCCTGTCCATCGAGATCGGAGCTTCCCTGGGAACAGATGCAGACGTGAATTGTAAAGAAGGACTTTCTGACCGGGCTGAAAAGATCGTCTCAATATGTTCTGGTCGTGAGCCTTCTTCATCCGTGTTTTGTACATCCTAGCACAGTCATAGGCATCGTTCCTCAGCTCTTCCAATTCATTGAGTTGGAGCTTCCTCTGTGAGCCAGCCTTTGTGAGATCGAAATTTAGCTGCTTAATGGCCCAGTAGGCTCTATGCTCCAACTCCACAGGCAGATGGCATGCTTTCCCGTACACGATACGGTAAGGTGACATGCCAATCGGTGTCTTGAATGCTGTCCGGTATGCCCATAATGCATCATTCAACCGGAGAGACCAATCTTTCCTTGACGGGTTCACCGTCTTTTCCAAAATCCTCTTGATCTCTCTATTTGAAACCTCCACTTGTCCACTCGTCTGAGGGTGATAAGGAGTGGCAACCTTGTGCGTGATGCAATATTTCTTCATCAGCTGTTCGAAGACCCGATTGCAGAAGTGCTTTCCACCATCACTAATAATTGCTCGAGGAGTACCAAAACGAGCAAATATAGTGTCTTTTAAAAACTGGACCACAACTCTGTGGTCGTTGGTCTTGCAGGCAACTGCCTCTACCCATTTGGACACGTAGTCCACAGCAACCAAAATGTACAGATAGCCGAAGGAGTTTGGGAAAGGTCCCATGAAATCAATGCCCCACACATCGTAAATTTCTACAATAAGAATCGGGTTGAGGGGCATCATGTTTCGACGTGAAATACTCCCTAGCTTCTGACAGCGCTCGCATGCAACACAATAAGTGTGAGCGTCTTGAAAGATGGTAGGCCAGTAAAATCCGCACTGCAAAATTTTTGCAGCGGTCTTCTTCGCACTGAAGTGGCCTCCACAGGCATGATCATGACAAAAGGAAATGACACTAGATTGGTCAGGCTCGGGAATGCATCTCCTAATGATCTGATCGGGACAATACTTGAACAAGTAAGGATCGTCCCAGAAAAAATTCTTCACCATGGACAGAAATTTGGACTTATCTTGCCGTCCCCAATGCGAAGGCATTTGACCGGTGACAAGATAGTTCACTATGTCAGCAAACCATGGTGAGTGAGTATGAGCAATATGCATCAACTGCTCATCGGGGAAGGTCTCAGAGATGGGGGCGGCTTCTTCCGTGAAGTCCACGGTAATCCTCGAGAGATGATCAGCCACCACGTTTTCGGACCCCTTCTTGTCCCGAATCTCAATGTCGAACTCTTGTAAGAGTAAAATCCACCGGATGAGGCGAGATTTAGCATCCTTTTTGGAAAAAAGATACTTCAATGCCGCGTGATCTGAGTAGATGATGACTTTCGATCCTAGTAGGTAGGATCGAAACTTGTCCAGAGCAAAAACGACTGCTAGCAGCTCCTTCTCAGTGGTCGAATAATTCAGCTGGGCGTCATTCAGAGTCCGAATAGCATAATAAATGACGTGGGGAAGTTTGTCAATGCGCTGCCCCAACACAGCTCCAACGGCATAATCGGACGCGTCACACATGATCTCGAAAGGTGTACCCCAGCTTGGGGGCCGAATGATGGGTGTGGACGTCAGAATTGCCTTCAAGGCCCCAAATGCCTTCTTACAATCTTCATCAAAAATGAAAGGGGCCTCCTTCACCAATAGTTTGCACAAGGGCCGGGTGATCTTGCTGAAATCCTGAATGAATCGCCGATAGAATCCTGCATGGCCCAGAAAAGAACGAACCTCTTTCACCGTCCGTGGGGGAGGAAGGTTGGATTTCAGATCTACCTTTACCTTGTCGACTTCAATCCCCCGACGAGAGATGACGTGCCCGAGCACGATTCCTTGTTGCACCATAAAATGGCACTTCTCCCAATTGAGCACTAGGTTCTTTTCTTTACACCTCTCCAAAACCAACGTGAGGTGGTGCAAACACTCCTCAAAAGATGACCCGAAACCGAGAAGTCGTCCATAAACACCTCCAGGAAACGCTCTACCATATCAGAAAAGATGCTAATCATGCACCGCTGAAAAGTAGCTGGTGCATTGCATAAGCCGAAGGGCATGCGTCGGTAGGCGAACGTTCTGAATGGACAAGTGAAGGTCGTCTTCTCTTGGTCTTCAGGGTCCACAGGGACCTGGTTATATCCAGAATAACCATCCAAAAAGCAATAATACTCGTGCCCGGCCAACCGCTCCACCATTTGATCAATGAATGGAAGAGGAAAGTGATCTTTTCTGGTGGCGGTGTTCAGCTTGCGGTAGTCGATGCAGACTCTCCATCCAGACTGTACTCGAGTTGGAACCAACTCGTCTTCCTTGTTCTGCACGACTGTGACTCCAGCTCGCTTGGGCACGACATGAATGGGGCTCACCCATTTGCTGTCAGAGATGGGGTAGATGATGCCAGCATCCAACAACTTGATGACTTCTCCTCTGACGACTTCTTGCATGGTCGGGTTGAGCCTTATCTGTGGCTCCCTCGATGGCTTGGTGTCTTCCTCCAAGTGTATCCTATGCATCACCACTGAGGGGCTGATTGCCTTAATGTCTTCAATGGTCCAGCCTATAGCTTCCTTATGCTCCCTTAAGACATCTAACAACCTCTCCTTCTGAGAGGTGTGAAGATCTGAAGCTATGATGACAGGCAAAGTGTCTGCTGGACCGAGGAACTTATACTTGAGATTGTCCGGTAGGGGCTTTAGTTCCTTCTTTGGAGGCTCAGGTACTGCTGCCTCCTCTTCCTTCTTGCTCTCCAGAGGAGAAAACTCCAAAACAGCATTTGCTTGCTCAAGCAGGACATCCAAGTCCAGATCCTCTCCAAATTGAGCAAGGCATGCTTCCAGGGGGTCTTGAATGCTTGACTCTTCAATGCTTTCCTCTAGGATTTCCTCTATCAAGCAGACATTGTTGATCTCATCACACTCCCTCGGCTGTTTGCTGATGGTGAAAATGTTCAGCTCTACCGTCATGTTGCCGAAAGAGATCTTCATTACCCCCGTCCTACAGTTGATCAGGGCGTTAGCCGTAGCTAAGAATGGTCGCCCTAGGATTACCGGTATCTGAACTCCAACGTTCTGTACCGGCTCTGTGTCAAGCAATATGAAATCCACGGGGAAGTAAAATTTATCCACCTTAATCAAAACATCCTCCACTATTCCCCGTGGTATCTTCACTGACCGATCAGCCAATTGCAATGTCATAGAAGTGGGCTTCAATTCTCCTAATCCTAATTGCAGGTAAACTGAATAGGGTAGGAGATTGACACTGGCTCCAAGGTCAAGCAGGGCCTTCTCAATGTGGCTAACTCCTATTGTGCAAGAGATGGTAGGACATCCAGGGTCCTTGTACTTGATGGGCAGCCTGTATTGGAGGATGGAGCTGACTTGCTCGGTCAAACAAACTTTCCTAGGGACATTGTTCCTCCGCTTGACGGTGATTAAGTCCTTCAAGAACTTGGCGTAAGACGGCACTTGCTGGATGGCATCCAAGAATGGAATGTTGATCTGCACTTGTTTGAATACCTCCCGAATGTCCTCGAATGTTCCTCCTTTCTTGGGCGCGAGAAGTCTATTAGGGTAAGGCGCCCTAGGTATAAACGGCCTAGGAGGAGGAGTCTCTACGGTCGGAGCTAATGTAGATGGCTCGGCATCTTTCTTCTCGACGCTCCTTCTTCCTTGTTCTCCTTGTGCAGCAGGGTTCTCTTCTGGTTGAACCACTTGGTTGTCCACTTGTTTCCCTGATCTAAGTGTGACAACGGCTTGCACATGCTCTTGCCCATGCACTGCATTTGATGATCCTCCCTCGTGAAATTGCAACTTCGGATTCGGCATAGGCTGACTAGGGAGCTTTCCCTTCTCTCTCTCCCCCAGGTGACTAGCAATTTGCCCGATCTGGGTCTCCATCTTGGCAATAGCTTGAGTGTTCACCATGGTAGCATTCTTCACGTCATTGATGGATTGGCCGGTAATCTGGATGAACGCCTTAAGAGTGTCTTCCAACGATGATTGTGAAGAAGAGGCAGGGGCTTGAGTGGGGGACTGGTATGATGGTGCTGGCTGGGCTGGACGGCTTTGATGGTGAACCGGCTGATGAAAACCAGGGGGGTATTGAGTATGAGATTGGTGAGGAGCTCCCCCTTGAGCCATAGGCTGGTTCTGCCTCCAAGAAAAGTTAGGGTGGTTCCGCCACCCTGGATTGTATGATTCTGAGAAAGGTCCATTGGCTTGCTTTCGGTAATCGTTGAAAGCGTTCACTTGCTCCATTGGTGACTCGGCAAAAGTTGGCAATGATGGGCAAGTCTGTGCTAAGTGCAAGGGACTAGCACAGATGGAACAGCAGTCAACATGGAATGGGTTGGCAGCATTCATGGATTTGCTAACAACTAGGGCTTCGACCTTTTTGGTAAGAGCATCTATCTTCATTTTTAATTCTACATCCTCCTTAACCTCATAGATGCCTCCCTTTTTCTGAATGCGAGCAGCTCTATCTCGACAGCTTGAAAAATCCAACTGTTGGGAATTGTCGGATAACTGATCTAAGGTCCTATATGCTTCCTCTCCCGTCAAACTTAGAAATGCACCTCCGTTCATCGACTCGATCATGCTACGATTGGATTGGTTTAATCCTTGATAGAAAAATTGCACCAGTCTCCATTTCTTGTATCCATGTGGAGGGCACTTGATCAGCATATCTTGAAATCTCTCCCAACTCTCAGAAAATTTCTCATCTTCCTCTTGAGTAAATGAACTTATTTCCTTCCTACACTCATTGACTTTGGACATGGGGAAGAATTTGTTGTAGAACTTGTTGAGCAAGTTCTCCCAAGAAGTGATGGAACCAGGTATGTTTGAATCCAACCATGCTTTGGCCTTATCATGAAGTGAGAAAGGAAATAGCCTAAGATGCACAGACTCTTCAGAAAAATTTTGAAATTTGAAGGTAGCACAGATGTCCTTGAATTTCTTCACATGGCTATAAGGATTTTCGAGGTCCAAGCCATGGAATGCGGGTAGGAGTTGAATGACATGAGGCTTGAGGTCAAAATGAGTGGCATTGGTTGGGGGTAACACGATACATGAAGGAGAATTTGTTGCAACGGGTGCAAACAAATCCCTAAGTGTTCTAGTATGATCCACGTTTTCTCCCCGATTCCTCTCATTTTCATTAGCATGCATGTTATCTCCCATCTCAACAGAATTTCTAAGATTTCTCCTAAGAGTTCTTTCAATTTCGGGATCTAAAGATGTCAAGTCTAAGTTCAATGACCTTCTACCAAGCATACACCAAACATACACAAATGTTTAATCCAAAGAAAACAATCAAACAAAAATAAAGAAAACAATTTGCTAATAGGGAACCAAGTTCTCCAAAGTACAATCTAGGCTAATTCCCAGGTAGGTGAGGGGGGTCACAATGGACACACTTAAATCCCAAGACCAATCCTTGCCAGAATTCACCTTGACATTTCCCTTAGATTGCTAAGTACCCTTACTAGCAAAATATTTTCTTTTTTTCTTTTTCTCTTCTTTTTTTATAACAAAGAAAAATAACACAACTAAGATAAATTTGAAAGACTAACACAAATGCATACAATTTACACTAAGACAGCAGTAAAAATAAAGATAAGAATACTTACAAGTTGGGACCAAAAAGAATTTTTGGTAAAAATTTTCTGCTACTGATCTTATCTAGGAGCTGCCTTCTGAGTTGAAGTCGATCGATCGAATGTAATGGTCGATCGGTCGAATATCGATCGATCGAAATAATATTAGATCTATCGAATATTCGAAATTTTTGCAGGGCCCAGAAACAGAAACAAAAAGTAGAACAGAAAATCTTCTCTTTTTTTTTTTTATGTTAGAACAAAATAACACAAATCTAGGATAATATAAAACACAAACTAAACAGAATTTTGAACTAAATTATAATGAACTAAAAGAAAATTTAAACAAACAGCAAAATACTATTAAACAGAAACAAATTATGAACAAAAAAAATGCACAAAATGGACTGAAAAAAAGTACTGGAACAGTGATACTCACCTAGTTCCGAGCTGCTGCTGTGCAGGGAGTCGTTCGATCGAAGTATATTTCGATCGATCGACAGTCGATCGATCGAATATATTGTCGATCGATCGTCTTTTTATAGTGCAGATTCTAAGTCGACCGATCGAAAGTCGATCGATCGAATTTATTTTCGATCGAAAGTCGATCGATCGAATTTATTTTCGATCGATCGATTCTTCAGGGCACCCAGTAAGTTGCAGAAGCTGCAGAACAGATCCGGGAAAAACAAAGAAAAGACTTAGAATGCAGAACAGAAGCTAAACAACAGCAAAAATGAAACAAAAATCTATCTAACTAGTAGAAAAACAAAATCAAGAAGTGCAGCCTGTTGTTCCAATTCCCGAAGTGCAAGCTCGATTCTTGGTCCTAGAGAAAGAAGTAGCAACTTTGAAGGCTCTCCTTCAATCCCGGGACGAAGAGCTTGCTTCCCGGGATTTAATTATATCCGAGGAGCGCTCCGCCAAAGCTCGTTTAGAAAAAGAATGTTTGAAGCAAATGAGCAGTATACTCGCTCTGTCGCGGGTCTTTCTGCTGAACTTGATTGTGCAGATCAACTGGCTTCTCGCCTGCGGGCCGTGCAAAACAAATGCTTTGAAGCGTGCAAGAATGCTGAAGTCGAAAGGGAGATGCTGAAAGCTGAAGTTTAAAGGCTTGAGGCCAAAAGAGACAAAGATGTCAAGGCACAAGACCGTTTGGAGAGTCTTTTGATTAGACTTAGAGCTAGATATGACGCAGGCCAAGCGAAACTGAAGCGCTATCTGTAGCAGCTAAGCTATGTGCCATTTCTTCGAGACCAGAGCTGGGTCAGGGATTCAACTGGGGGTTCAAAAATTTTTGAACTTTGGTGAAGAACCCTCAATATAAGTTCGACCCCGAAACTGTTGGGCCGCTTCTAGTAGGAATTTCAGACGAAGCAGTCCAAGAAATGGAAGACTTTGATAAAGATTTCATGCCTGATGGTGTGTGTTTTAAATAGTACTCGCAAGTGCACGAATCGTTTTGCAATATAGTGTTATGCAAGTGCGAGGTCGATCCCACAGGGAAATGGTCAAATATTGGTATCTTGCTTAATCAACCTCATTTTAACCTAGTTCCAAAGGTTTGAGACTTGATTCAAGAACAAAAGACTAAATGAAAGAGATGTAATGAAATATGTAAAATAAAAGGAACTACGGTTAAGGAATCCACCAAACCAAATCCTACAACTCACACTCTTGGTTTTCACTTGAACACCCAAAGAACATTAAGCTTAAGGTGTTATTCAAGTTTCTTAACCATAAACCCAAGAACCATTAAATGAATCCAACAGATTGACAAATTACAAAGAGTACCGATTGAAATCAAAACATCCAATGTATCATTCAATCACAATGGATATCATCATTCAAACCGATAAAACAATGTATTAGTCGGTTGAAACACATAAAATGTCCTCTATTCACCACTAACCACATTCATTGCAAAAGATAAAGCTTTAAATGAATGGAACTTGAACAACTAACATGATATATCATTAAATGTGCAAGTGGTACAGCAAGGTTGTGAGTGTCATCAATGGAAAGGTTTCATCCTCAACCCTAGTTGAGGTTACTAGCCTTCCATGACTAAGAACACCACAAGAAAATGATGAACAACCATGGAAATGAAAGAAAAGCTCTACAAAGAGAAAGTATTCTGAAAATAAACTACTGAATTACACTACAATAAGCACGAAATTAAAACTAACTACAGAGTTTCTGCTCTATTCTTTCCTCTCCTATTCTCTCTACTACTACCCTCAACAAGGGGATGGCTATGGCTTTTATAGAAGAAAGCCATGGCAAGAAATGACTCCTCTACCCTCCTCTAGGGTTCTTCTGCAGCTAGAGACAACCCCAAACACGAAACCAGCGTGTTCTGCAGCGGAAATCAGAGGGAGGACTGCTTTTTGGCTTCTGATTGGACGTTCTGGCGCGCTCTGCAAAAGCAGTTTCTGGGAAAATTCGATCGATCGACTTTTATTTCGATCGATCGACTTCGGGCAAATATTCGATCGATCGAATTTTAAGTTCGATCGATCGACTTGTCAGGGTCTCCGAATTTCCAGTTATCTTGAAATTTGCCATTCCTCTCTTATTGTCCTACAAAAACAGAAAACACAAAAACTAACCAAAACATTAGAAAAATAACAAGGCTAAAGGTCTAACTAGTGCAAATCAAGGGGTCCAAATACACAATATTTGGCACTCATCACATGATGTTCCGAGTTGGGGTGCTGACACACTGGATCCCCGAAAGGACCCTCTTGAAGAAGCTGTGGACTAAGGGCTGTTCTCCGGGCCTGAATCTTTCTTTCTTCCTTTTGAAATCTTTGTAACCTGTAAAAGATTTTTATAAATCATTTATTGAACTTTCAATTTCCTTACCTTTTTTCTTCCTTGCGGAGACTGTATTTACATGATCCATATCCTTAGCATCTGGAAACCTCCAATCTCACCTTGGTAACCTTTCCATAACCCTTTCGGGTCGTCTGAGGAAAGGACTCGGGCCAATTCTTAATCTTATCCCTTCGGAAACCCCTAACTAAGGGGTTTCTTCCCATTGAATCCTTTCCATGACCCCTTCGGGTTGTCCAAGGAAAGTATTCGGGTGGATTCTTATCGAGATATCCTAACTTAATTCCTTCGGAAACCCCCTAACCAAGGGGTTTCTTCCCTTTGTATCCTTTCCATGACCCTTTCGGGTTGTCCGAGGAAAGGATTCGGACGGATTCTTTTCTGGATATCCTTAGCCTTATCCCTTCGGAAAACCCCCAACAGAGGGGTTTCTTCCCTTTGTATCCTTTCCATGACCCTTTCAGATTGTCCGAGGAAAGGAACCAGGCAGATTCTAATCCTCATCCTTTCTGAAACCCCTAACCGAGGGGTTTCTTCCCTTTGTATCCTTTCCATGACCCTTTTGGGTTGTCCGAGGAAAGGATTTGGGCGGATTCTTCCCTGAGCATCCCCACCATAACTCCCTCGAGTTGTTCGAGGAAGGGAGTCGGGTGGATGTTGATGTAGCTTGATCATCTTTGGAGAAATCGGATGAAGAAGTTCTTTTAATCTGTTCTGGACTGCTACTTTCTTCTTAGCAGAGTTCAATCAATTCCTAAGGACTGCTAGTTCTTCCTTTCTTTCGGCGTTGGACTGACTGAGGAGTTTCTTGCCTTGATATCCTTCCCATAACCCTTTTGGGTTGTCCAAGGAAAGGACTCGGGCAAATTCTTAACCTCAACCGAGGGGTTTCTTTTATTTGAATCCTTTCCATGACACTTTCGGGTTGTCCGAGGAAAGGATTCGTGCAGATTTTTTTCTTGGTATCCCCACCATAACTCTTTCGAGTCGTTCGAGGGGGGGAGTCGGGCTATTTCTTATACTTCCACAAGTTTTGAAACGAATTGGAAAGAGATCTTCTTTATTGATGATAAATCTTGTAGAGAAAAAACAAAAAATTACATATAATACTTCTTCATGTGCTCGGCGTTCCACAATCTTAGGAGCATCTTTCCTGTCTCGACCATCAGACTATAAGCTCCTTTCAGATGGCATCCTACTACCTTATAAGGACCTTCCCATTTTGGTGCCATTTTGCCTTCTGTTGGATCTTTTGTCATTAAACCCACTTTCCTGAGTACCCAATCACCGAGCTGAAACTTTTTAGGGACCACAGATTTGTTGAAGTATCGAGCTGTTTGATTCTGATATGCTGCCCATGTAACATGAGCGTCATCTCTTTTCTCCTGCAAAAGATCCAGAAGTAACTTGGCTCTTTCGTCATTGAGCTCGGGATTGTAGAAGCTACACGGAAACTCGGGGATCCCACTTCGGCTGGTATCACAACTTTGGTCCCATTGGCGAGTGAGAATGGCGTCTTGCCTGTTGGAGTTCTCCTTGTAGTTCGATATGACCAGAGCAACTCTGGAATATACTCAACCCATGCTCCTTTCTTCTTTTCGAGGTTTCTTTTCAATGTCCTTACCAGGGTCTTGTTTGTCGCCTCGACCTGCCCGTTTGCCTTTGGATATACTACCGAGGCATAGTAGTTTCAGATTCGAAGTTCTGAACACGACCTCCAGAATGGTTCATAGTCAAACTGCTTCCCATTGTCTGTTACAAACGCATGAGGGATTCCGAACCGACACACCATCGACTTCCAAAGGAAACTTATGACGCTCGTTGTAGCTATAGCTGCTAATGCTTCTGCTTCTGCCCATTTAGTAAAATAGTCTATAGCTTCAACTAAGAACTTCCGACCCCCTTTCCCTACAGGCATTGGGCCGACAATGTCCACCCCCCCATTTCGTAAATGGCCATGGAGAAGTGAAGGGAGTGAGCTTCTCGAGCGCTGTTTTCATAATTCTCGAGAACCTCTGGCATTTGTCACAATGCTTTACAAGAAGAGCTGAATCTTTACTGTTAGTATTTTGGCCTCATTCTGTTTGGACAAAATCACTTATGTGTAAAAGATGCTGTAAACAGGGGTTCCACTATTCAAAGTGATGTTAGAAGATTCTGTCTGCAAGTCAGAAGAATTCGAGTTCCCTGTTAGCCGTCCGGACGATCGAACCATCCCGTCCGGACGATCGAACCATCCCGTTCGGACGCCCATCTGTCCACTGTCCATCCGTCTGGACAACGTGCCATACCGCCCGGACGCCATACAGACCAACATCATCCATCCGGACGACGTGTTCATTCCGTCCGGACCTTATACTATAATCGAGAAGGTTCTACCAACTTGCATCCGTCCAGACGTTTCAGCAGCACGTCCGGACGCCTCTCAGTACTCGATCAATTTCAGATTTCTTTCCAAGTTCCAAGAAAGGGAAGATCTATTAACCGTCCGGACGATGTGGTATCCCGTCCAGACACGTGTCTCCTTAAGTCAAGAATTGCAATTCAAATATCACCGTCCGGACATCAGTCAGCCTTGGTCCAAACGCGCGTGCTACTAATATGGAAATTGCCGATTTGACTTCAACCGTCCAAATGCCTGCCTCTCATGGTCCGAATGCGCGCACTACAGATATGGAAATTGTGTGTTGAAAAATAGCCGTCCGGACATTCATCCCCCTTGGTCCGGAAGCGTGAAGCCTTATATGGAAATTACTTGTAGCGGATGTGCGACTGTCTGGACGTCTGTGTCTCACCGTCCAAACGCGGCTCTTAAACAGGAAAGATTTCCCCATGAAATTTTCGGAAAATCTTGTCGCACAGTTGTCCGTCCGGAAGGCCCATGTCCATCATCCGGACGGAGCCCAGGTATATTTTACCTGACGCTCATTTGAGCCCCCAGCCTATAAATAGAGGCCCCTAGGCATTGAGAACTGCAAGAATTCGGTATTAAATTCCACAACTGCTCAGAAACGTGATATTTCCTCTAAAGCCTTTTCAAGTGTGCTATTGCTGTGCTACATCTGAAGTCTATCTTAGAGGTCGGCTCTAAGGTAAAGGATTCCATTGAAGACCCCTTCAGGTAAGAGACTTGGTTGGGAAGCGTTAGTATTGGGTTACACGTCAGAGATCAAGATATGACCACTGCATCGGGTATATGTGAGTGTTACTATCTTGTATCTAGCTTTGTCTTCTGAATAGTGGAATTCTTGGGTTTGGCTGCCCCGGAGTGGTTTTTCTCTTAATCGAGTTTCCACTTCGTCAACAAAAATCCATGTGTCTTTTACTTTCTGCTGTGCTTATTTTTTTTGACACTTTTTGCACACACTTGTCTTTTAGAAGTCAATTTCATTTTTCAATTGGTATCAGAGCTTGGTACACTCTGAGAAGATTAATTTCTTAAGTGTTATTATATTTGACTTCTATATTTTGATATGTCTCAAACTCTTAATTCCGCTCATGCCTTTGATGGTACGAACTATGGCTATTGGAAGGCACGTATGCGTTTCTTTTTGAAATCTATTGACTGTTGGGGTATTGTTGAAACTGGTTGGACTAAACCAGAGGATGCAACACCTGAACTAGTCCCTCAAAAGAACACTCGTCTTTCAAATGATAAAGCCCTCCATGCTCTATTCCAAGCACTTTCTCCATCTGAATTCGCCAAAATTTCAAACTGCGAATCAGCCAAAGAAGCATGGCGAATTTTGGAAACAACATATGAAGGCACAAAACTTATAAAATCTGCCAAACTTCAAATGTTGATTTCAAAATTTGAAGAAATTAAGATGTTAGAGGAAGAGACATTTGGAGAGTTTTACTCCAAAATGAGTGACCTGAGGAACTCCATGGTGAGTCTTGGGAAACCTATCTCGGATGTAAAACTCATCTGAAAAATTCTCAGATCTTTGCCCGAGCGTTTCAGGATCAAGGTAACGACTATTGAGGAAAGCAAGGATCTTGAAGAGATGAAGATTGAAGAGCTGGTAGGATCTCTTCAAACATATGAGCTGTCTCTGCCCCCGGTCAAGAAGTTAAAGACCATTGCCCTAAAGGCTTCCAAGAAGAAGTTAGGAGCCTCCTCTGAAGAAGATTCTGAGAATGAAGAAAAGGCTGTGGCTATGTCAGCCAAAAATTTTAGAAGACTGATGAAAGATGATCGGTTCAAGAAGAAGTTTTTTGAAAAAGCAAAGAAACCTCTCAGAGATGCTGAACTAAAGGAAGAAGAGAAGAAAGATCCCAGAGGACCCCGATGTTTTGAATGCTCAGGCTATGGTCATATCCGGGTCGATTGCGGGAATATTAAGAAAGGAAAGGGGAAGGCTTACAATGTGACTCTCAGTGATGAGTCAGAAGAAGATGCTCCAGAGTCTGACAAATTTCTGGCCTTTGTAGCCCCATATATTGAAGAAGAAGACTCGTATTACTCGGAGCATAGTGATAATGAGGTGGAGCTCAAGGAAGCCTACAAGACACTCTACAAAGAGTATGAGAAGCTAAGGGAAGGCCGAAAGCAGCACCTTAATGATCTGAACAGTTTGTAGACTGAGAAGAGTTTATTGCTGCTCAAGATACAGGAGCTCGAGGAAAAGCTACTTGAGACAGAGCTCCAGCTAGAGAGAGTCACTGATGAGAAGTTGACTCGTATGTTGTCTATCCAGAAGAGCCCAAATGACAAGACTGGTCTTAGGTACGTAGCTTCCTCTTCTGATGTTCCTTCTTCCTCAAAGACTGTGTTTGTGAAACCTACAGTCCCAGAGCTTCCTCCCAATGTTGAAGATAAATAGAATGAAAAGGTCAATGATGATGTTCTAGGCACTCAGGAGCCTCATTCCATCAAAAGACCTCCTATTTGCCATCACTGCGGTCTCAGTGGGCATGTTCGGCCTCAGTGCTCCCTCTTGAAAGTACAAAAGGCGAAAGCCAAGAAAGAAATGCCCAGACAAGCTCATTATGGCACTAGACCTGCGGCTCAACATCAGACTCCTTGGCATCAGACATCCTATCAAGCACCATGGGGACAAGCATCAAGGCATCAGTATCAAGCCCCTTGGTCTCATGCTCCTCACCATCAACGGCCTCAGCAGAGGTTTGTACCAGCCAATCACAGTGGTACTTACAAGAGCAAACCCAAGCAGTTAAGAAGGCCTCAAAAGATGCAAGAAGAGCAATACTCCAGAGAGCTTCCTATCTAGATGCAGAGCATGATGGAGTGGATGATGCTGTCCTGCCAGGAACCACCCACTAGAAGGCAGGCTTAGGTTGAGAAGGACAGTTACCCCAGGAGGGGGAACCGACGCACCTAGCAGGTTTGGGTGGTCATGCCTAGGATTTGGTTCCTAATCCTATGGCATCAGGTTTGATTGCTTATTTTACTTGACATATTGTTATATGCAATCTAGGAACTAGTTGTGTTTGCCCCTATGTCTCTTGAGGGAACTTTGTAGGTATATTTTATGGGGAAGACAGAAAAAGCAGGTCGAGCGACTGTTTTTCTGTATTGGCATTATCGAGCATACACAGGTTTGATCTTGTCTTTGCAAATGATGATATTTCCATATTGCATTTTTTTTTTGTTTTCATAAAAAAAAAAAAAAAAAAAAAAAAAAAGAAAAAAGAAAAAAAAAATTAGGAGAATTTGCAGGATTAATCTTTCTCTCGGCCTATTAGATATTGTATGTATCTTCACCTGATATCTCAATTCTGTGAGCATTAATTTACTTTGCTTAGATATATTTGAGAGTTTTATCACTATTTTGGCCGAGTTATTTTCTTGGTTGTGCAAAAGTAGGATAGCCTCTTTCCTCATGCGATGAAAAAGTGCACTATCCGAGACTCCCTAAAGGTACATCTTTCCTTCTCTGACTGTTTGCTTCTAGAAATTCTGAATAAGAGAAGAGGTTTGTGATAAGATGGTCAAATTGACCACAGGCTAGTTGAACCTAGGATCTAAAAACTCTAGCATTTCCTCTAGCTTGCAGCACCATAAGAATTGAGCAGTTATTCGTATGAATTTTGTGCTTTAAAATTGTCTATTCACTGCTTCTGTACTGAATTTGCAATATGCCTTGCCCTTTATGAGCAAGTAAAAAATTTATCTTGTCCTTCATGGTACAAGTAAAACAATTTGGTGCTGTATCTCAGGGGGAGTGTATCAGATGAGGATGGCTAGGCCTAGTAAGAGTAAGGTTTGACTTTTGGATAATCTGTCACGGATCCTCTCTCTTCTTTAGGAAATCCGGTTGCTCTTGTCATGATTTTTCAAACCTTGTGGGTTCAGTCTTCACACACACACATGCATTGCTTGAGTTGAGTTACCTAGTTGAATTTTCTATGATCAGGAAAAATTATTTATGCCAATTGAAATCTCAACTCTCTTTTATATCTCTGTTTAGTTTTGAGATACTTTCTGATTGTGTTATCAGTTGATTATACATGCGTGTTCTGACACTGACTTGATAAAATTTGATTTCTATAAATTTTTCTTAGTTTTTTTGGTGTTTCAATGTGGAGCGTCCGGACGGTCTCTATTGACGTCCGGATGGATTAGTGGTCCGGACGGCACTCTCATGGAGTCCGGATGGGGATGGAGCCCAATCGTTCGGACAGGATCTGATTGAGTCCGGACGTATGTGCCAACCACTGGGTGGACGGTGAGTAAAACCGCCAGGACGCGCGCGACCTGTCCGCATATTCCCAATGCAGCGTGCGTCCGGACGGGGACCCCACAGTGGCTATAAAAACCCCTGCTCGCCGCACTCTCTCCATACCCCACACAATCACTCTTTTGGCTGCTTGTGAGTTATTTGTCTCTGCTTGCCGCATTCTCTCCATACCTCTGCCTGAGGATGTCTGATTCCCTCTTGCTTTTGTTGTCTTTTTATTATTTTGAGACATTTTGTTTATTTTCTGTTGCTTTGTTATAACACTTGGATTTATATTACTCAGTTTACCCGGGTCCTTCTGAGACCGTTCGGGGGAGTAATTTTTATTACAGTTGGTTAGTTTATTACTCTGTTTTACCCTTTGTCCCTTTGTGACAAAAAGGGGGAGTAATTTTTATTTTTGGACCAGGAATGTGTTTCCAAACCGGTTAAGTGATTTTTGTCCCAGAATGGCCAAATGGCGAGTTTGTTAGTATTTTGGCCTCATTCTGCTTGGACAAAATCACTTATGTATAAAAGATGTTGTAAACAGGGGTTCCACTATTCAGAGTGATGTTAGAAGATTTTGTCTGCAAGTCAGAAGAATTTGAGTTCCCTGTCATCCGTCCGGACGATAGAGCCATCCGGTCCGGACGCCCATCTGTCCACTGCTCCATCCGTCTGGACGACGTGCCATACCGTCTGGACACCATACAGACCAGCATCATCCGTCCGGACGACGTGTTCATTCCGTCCAGACCCCATACTGTAATCGAGAAGGTTCTACCCAGCTTGCATCCATCTGGACGTTTCAGCAGCACGTCCGGATGCCTCTCAGTACTCGATCAATTTCAGATTTCTTTCCAAGTTCCAAGAAAGGGAAGATCTATTAATCGTTCGGATGATGTGGTATCCTGTCCGGACGCGTGTCTCCTAAAGGCAAGAATCGCAATTCAAATATCACCGTCCGGACGTCAGGTAGCCTTGGTCCTGACTCGTGTGCTACTAATATGGAAATTGCCGATTCGACTTCAACCGTTTGGACGCCTGCCCCTCATGGTCCCGAAATGCGCACCGCAGATATGGAAACTGCGTGTTGAAGAATTGCCGTCTAGACATTCATCCCCCATGGTCCGGACGCGCGAAGCCTTATATGGAAATTACTTGCAGTGGACGTGCGACCGTCCGAACATTTGTGTCTCACCGTCCGAACGGGGCTCTTAAACAGGAAAGATTTTCCCGCAAAATTTTTGAAAAATCTTGTCGCACAGTTGTCCGTCCGGACGGCCCATGTCCACCGTCCGGACGGTGCCCAGGTATATTTTTCCTGACGCTCATTTGAGCCCCCAGCCTATAAATAGAGGCCCCTAGACATTGAGAACTATAAGAATTCAGTATTGAATTCCACAACTGCTCAGAGACGTGATATTTCCTCTAAAGCCTTTTCAAGTGTGTTGTTGCTGTGCTACATCTAAAGTCTATCTTAGAGGTCGGCTCTAAGGTAAAGAATTTCATTGAAGACCCCTTCAGATAGGAGACCTAGTTGGGAAGCGTTCGTGTTGGGTTACACGTCATAGATCAAGATACGACCACTACATCGGGTATATGTTAGTGTTACTATCTTGTATCTAGCTTTGTCTTCTGAATAGTGAAATTCTTGGGTTTGGCTGCCCCGGAGTGGTTTTTCTCTTAATCGAGTTTCCACTTCGTCAACAAAAACCCCTGTGTCTTTTACTTTCCGCTATGCTTATTTTTGTTGACACTTTTCGCACACACTTGTCTTTTAGAAGTCAATGTCATTTTTCATTTACTAATAGTAGGCCAATAATAACCTGCTCGGATGGTCTTTTGTGCCAGTATCCTTCCTCTAGAATGGTTTCCGCACTTCATGGATTTCCTTAAGAACATAATCTGCCTTGGTCTTAGAGAGGCATTTGAGCAGGGGTTCGGAGTATCCCCTTTTATATAATACTTCTCCGAGGAGACAAAACCGTGTTGCTGGAATCTTCACCTTCCTAGCCGCAACCTTGTCTTGGGGTAACAACCCATTTCTCTGAAACTGAATAATCTTTGTAGCCCATTCTGGTTCGTTCGGCGTTGTATCTGCTTCCATGACGTTAGTCTTCGAGGATATGGACGGCTCGATCAGAACAATAATCTGCCGTCTTGACGCTTCAATCTCTTCATCTGTTCCTGATGCTATCTTCGAGAATTCATCTGCTTGTATATTTTCCTCTCGAGTAATCTTTGTGATAACGACCCTTTCAAAATAAGATTGGAATTGGTACACCTGGTCTAGGTATCTGGCCATTTGATCTTCTTGTGTTTCAAATTGCCCTTGAACTTGACCCACCACTACTTGAGAATCACTTCGGATTTCAACATTAGTTGCTCCCATTTCTCGGGATAATGCTAAACTTACAATTACGGCTTCATATTCTGCTTCATTATTTGTTGTGACAAAGTCCAGTTTTATAGGAAAACCGAACTCTTGACCTTCAGAATTCCTGAGGAGGACACCTACCCCGCTTCTGCCCCGTGCCGAGGAACCATCCACATACACGACCCAGGTTAATTCTTTAGGAAGTTCTTCCGCATCGGGGATGTTGCAAAACTCTACCAAGATATCTACCAGAACCTACCCCTTGATAGCTGTCTGAGGTTGAAACTCGATATCGAATTGTACGAGTTCCATTGCCCAGTTGACTAACCTTCCCGAGAGGTCAGGCTTTTGCAGAACCTTCTTCATCGGATACTCCGTTGAGACTCGAATAGCATGAGCCTGAAAATATGGCCTCAATCTCCTGGCCGAGATAATCAAAGCGAACGCCAACTTTTCTATCGGAGGATATCTTGCCTCTACTCTGTGAAGTGCCTTACTTGTAAAGTAGCCTGCTTTTTGAATCCCCACATCTTCTCTAACTAAAGACGAGCTTACTGTTGAGGGAGACACTGCCAAATAGAGATAGAGTATTTCCCTTTCAGTAGGGCGGCTCAACAAGGGAGGGTTTGTTAAGTATTCCTTCAACTTTCCGAAAGCTTCCTCACATTCCTCACTCCACGTAAACGCTTTTCTCAAAATTTTAAAGAAGGGAAGGCACTTATCTGTTGACCGTGAAATGAATCGGTTCAAGGCAGCAATTCTTCCTGTCAGCCGTTGGAGTTGTTTCGTTGTTCTCGGTGCCTCCATCTCAAAGACAGCCTTGACCTTCTCTGGATTTGCTTCGATACCCCTCTATGACACCATGAACCCCAGAAATTTTCCTGAAGAAACTCCGAAGGCACACTTTATAGGGTTAAGCTTCATCTTGTACTTTCTTAAAGTCTGGAAAGTTTCTCGGAGGTCTTCTATGTGTTTGGTTGCCCGGATGCTTTTAACCAGCATGTCATCTACGTACACTTCAACATTTCTGCCAATTTGACTCCGAAACATCCTGTTGACCAGTCGCTAATAAGTGGCTCCCGCGTTCTTCAAACCGAAGGGCATCATCTTATAATAGTAGAGTCCTCGATCTGTGATGAAAGAGGTTTTCTCTTGATCTGCTTCCTCCATGTAAATTTGGTTGTATCCCTAGAAAGCATCCATAAAGCTTAGGGGCTCATGCTCGGACGTCGAATCCACCAATAGATCGATCCTAGGCAAGGGAAAACTATCCTTCGGGCATGCTTTATTTAAGTCAGTGAAGTCCACACACATCCTCCACTTTCCATTGGATTTCTTTACTAGTACCACATTGGCTAGCCATTCGGGGTAATCCACCTCCCGGATAAATCCGACTTTTAACAACTTCTCTACCTCTTCCGAAATAGCTTGATTTCATTCAGCAGCGAAAGTTCTTCTTCTCTGCTTCACTAGTGAATGACTCGGTTCCACATTCAGCTTGTGGACAATAACCGAAGGATCTATCCCCGGCATGTCTTCGTGGCTCCAAGCAAATACATCACTGTTGTGCTTCAGGAACGCCACCAGATCTTCCTTCACATATTGGGGGAGTTGTGAGCCTATACGAACTTTCTTTCCCAGATCACCTATTTCAAACTCCTCCAAGCCTTCCACAGGCTCCCCCAAAGGTGAATGCTATTTCTTGTCCTCCTTAACTCTCTCACCCAGATTGTGCTACTATGGGGTGATTTTTAGTGACAAGTTGTAACAACGTCTTGCCTCCTTTTGGTCCCCCTTAACCACTCCAACTCCTTCTTCCGTCGGGAACTTCATATTGAGATGTGGTGTTGAGGTCACAGGTTTCAAATCGTTGAGAGCTGTCCTTCCAAAAATGGCATTGTATGCGGACATTCTGTCAACTATCAGGAACTTCACCATGATGACCTTTTGCCTCGGATAAGTCCCTGCCGTAGCATGGAGATCAATCGAACCGAGAAGCAGCACCTTCTCTCCAGCGAATCCCAATAAGTGGCATGAGACTGGGACCACCTTTTCCCGTGGGACTCCCATGTAGTGAAAGGCTAACTTGAACAGAATGTCGGTCGAGCTCTCTATGTCAACAAGGATCCGTCAAGTTTGATAATTCGCTATTGTTAGAGTGACCACAAGGGCGTCTATGTGTGGAAGTGAGACTCCAGCATAATCATCATCCGAAAACCCTATAACCATAGGGTTACATTTCCGAGACTTGGGGGGCTTTTGGACCGAATACACTTTGAAATCATCCAGCTGCCTAGCGTAAGCCTTTCGAGCTGAATTAAACTCTCCTCCACCTCCAAATCCTCCTAAGATGGTGTGTATGATGGGAAGGTTGCCTTGCTGTTCTTGCCAAGCTCTACTCCTACTTCTTTCCCTTCTTTCATCCTCTTGAGGCCGAGGTGCTGGTTCTCTGCTTCTACCTCTTCTCTCTTCCCGCCTCGGTTGATAGTTTCTCCTTTCATTTCGATCTTCTTCTCTTCTTAGCCGCGGATATTGGTCTCACTCTTATTGCTCATTGACGAGAAATCGGACCAACTTCCCATTTTCAATGAACTTCTCAATCACTTGTCTCAGTGATACACACTGCTCAGTCAAGTGACCATATGAATCATGGAAGGCACAGTATTTGTGAGCCAAGCGTGGAGGAGGATTTCTTAGGATGGGCCTCGGCCTTTGGTAGTTTGGATCTTTTTTTAGTTCCATAAGTACCTCGGTGAGAGAGGCATTTAATGGAGTCCACTTGTAATCTCCGAAATTCTTCTTCGCCTTCTTGTACTCCCCAGGACTTGCATCCTGTGTGGCCTCGGGATTCTTCTTTCCCTTGGGTTTCTTGGTGGAAGGCTACTGCTGAGAATCACCGAGAAGGGCTCGGAGCGTTTCCTCCTGATTAATGTACCTGTCCATCTTTACCATGAAGGTATGGACATCTTTTGGTGGTTTTAACGCCAAGTCAGCCATCAACGGCCCATCTTTCTTCAGCCCTTGGAAAATTGCACCATAAATAAAATCGTCTGGTGCGCTTTCCGTCTCTAACCTCTCCTGGTTGAACCTCCACAAATAATATTTCAAAGATTCGTTTGGCCCCTGTCGCACGGAGAGTAGATACCCTCGGGGTTTCCTCCTGATCCTTCTAGACACAAACTGGGCCAGGAACTTCTGACCAAGGGTATCGAAATTATCAATTGACCTCGGAGGAAGGTATATGAGCCAGTCTCAGGCCTTTCCGGACAAGGTGAGAGGAAAAGCCCGTCATGCCACATCGTCGGGTGTCTTATGCAAGGATATATAAGAGCTGAAATTATCCAGATGCTCCATCGGGTCTCCACTTCCTGAAAAAATAGAGATTTTGGGTACCTTAAATTTTTCGGGCATGTCGAAGTTGGATACTTCTTCAGTGAATATAAACTCCTTGTGCTGGAAGAGGTTATCCACAAGAGATTCTTTCCCATCGCATTTCCAATCCATAGTTCTGGACAGTGCATCATACTTTGAGCCAGGTTAACAGGCTTCGCATGGTCTTCGATCCATGGCTCGGCTCTTTCCCCTAACCCTTCCGGGCTTCCATTAGGATTTGTTCCTTCGACCTCATCATGATTTAATGGTGGTGGTGTCTGAGCAGCTGTCAGCAAGTCCTCCACATTCTTCTGCGCCTGAGCCAATTGTTGGCTCAGCTGGGCTATTCTAGCCTCTGAACCGGCAGACTCCGCTTCTCCGCGAACATCATCTCGGCCTAGATTAGGGCGTCGTTCTTCTTCATGAGTTTCGTTTTGAGCTGGATTAGAACGTCGCGTAGTCACCATGACGGATTTTTATAAGAAACGAATAATCGTTCCCACAATTGGCGCCAAACTGTTGGTACAGTTTCCGATATGGTGACCTGTCGACTTGTAATTTGTTGTCTGCCTTAATTGGCCTAGATCGAAACCTGCAAAATAACAAACGACTAGTCGGGGGTGCCGACTTCTCCCACTCCGATGCCTAAGTTAGTTCAAACTAATTTTCTGAAGAATATCAATAATCTCAAAAGCTCAGAGAATCTGTGTGTAGAAGATACCTGGTGTTGTAGTCTTATTTATAGGCTTATGGTTACGTTACAAACCTACTAGGATTCTCGAAACCCAACTGGACTAAGAGTTTAAGTCCCAGTTGGTTTGAATCTCAACCTTATCTTCAGGAGATTTGAATAAGGCAGCAGAATCCAGGTTCGCTCCGATCACATTAGGAGATCTTGGGATATTTTGCACAGTTACTGAGTTCGGTAGGTCCAAGGTGTTATCATATCGAGACAATCTTTATACAGGGTCATGATAAATGTCCTAGATGTAACACCGAGGTGATTCACGGTTAGGATCCACATGCCCTCGGGGTTGATTTTATCCCCAACAGAAATCTTTCCTTTCCTAGTGTCGCCTCCGTCTAGGTCTCACCCTGCGCCTCCCTATCAACTGGAGAAGGAGACCAAGTCCCTCTTTGCCCTTCAACGAATTTAGGTCCTCAAGCTAGATCATCTGCGCAGAGCCATGAGCCCCATGCAGGGGCTCCTTCAGTATGTTTTTCTTCATAGGAATCTTCTCAAGGCAACCCTTCAGGCAGTGAAGGTTTCTGCCACATCTGTAACAGAAAGATGGCAGTTTTTCATATTTGAAATGAACCCAACACTAGTTTCCCATCATTAATAGTGTGCTCCCCCGCTCTGAAGGTTGGAAGAGATCTATAGCCACACGGATTCTTAAGCTTCTTCCCCACCCCCACATCGTCTTCTGCAATAGCCACCTCTTCCACCCGACCAAGGGATTCTCCAATCTTCCTCGCCACCGCCCGATTCATACATCCCATTGGCATATCATGGATTTGAATCCATATAGGTGAACTGTCAAACACCATTTGGGACGGTGGTATTTTACTGTCGAAAACATTCAAAATCAATAGGGTGCGGTCATAAGACCACGGGCGGCCCTCCAGAACACGTCATTGATCCTCCTCATCAGAAAATTCGAATAACCATAGGTTATCCTGAATTTCCTTAAAGAAGAGATGACCTCTGGTGTGCCATATTCGAGTAAGCACCAATTTGAAAGCTTCTTTATTGATCTTCTTTGCATCACCAAGTCTTCCAACAAGGCACTTCGAACCCTTTATCCTCAAATCTTCTATCTCCAATAGAGATACCCTGTTTCTACCCTTTAGTAAGGGGAAGAATCCCGTCACTCTCAACCATTGTTAATCCTTTCGTTATCAACAGAGCCTAAACAACAGGGAGAAAAAGGGAAAACAGAGCAACCATACAACTCCTACATCGGAAGCTGGGAAGAGACAATAACCAACAACTCTAACTTTCACCTCAGAGATGAGAAACTAGAGAGCCGGACAAATAGGCGGCAGTCCAAAAAATTTGAGGTAGAACTTTAGAGAGTGTATTACAATTAAATATTTAGATAAATGGTTACAATTAAAATTTTATTTTATTTTATTGGGAAAAATATATTTTAGCCCCCCAAACTACCACCATTTCTCCGGATGGCCCCCCAAACTACCAATGCTTAGATTCTGGCCCCCCAAACTACCACTTTCTAATTTTTTGGCCCCATCCGTCCATTTATGCCGTCAATTCTAAACAGAATTTTGAAAATACCCCTCCTACACTTTGAAATTCTCACGGTTAAGGGAGGGGTATTTTCGGGTTTTTGTCCAATTTCTGTTAGAATTAACGGCATAAATACACGGATGGGGCCAAAAAATCAGAAAGTAGTAGTTTGTGGGGCCAAAATCTAAGCATTGGTAGTTTGGGGGGCCATCCGGAGAAAGGGTGGTAGTTTGGGGGGCTAAAATATATTTAACCCAATTTTATTTTTATGCCTTATGCAATAAATACTAAATTGTGTTCTTATACTACTCCATGAATTGTTTCATTATTGAGATGCCATTTCAAAAAGAAAAGTTTCATACATTATTACATGATTTTTTTTTTTTATTGAGACGTTATTTTGAAAAGAAAGTTTTTGCAATTATAAAATATCTTCCAAAGTTTTAGTTTTCAAATAGTAAAGAGAAAGAGATTGAGTACTTGAAAAATTATAAAGGGATAATTACACCACAGGTCTATGGGGTATGCCATAATTACAAATCACTCCCTATAGTTTAAAAAAGTTAATGAGAGATCCTTGTGATAAACTATAATTACAAATCGATCCTTAGAGTCAAATTTTGTTAAAATTTTTGATAGATTCTGTTAAATGCCACGTTAACGCCACATCAAACCAATAAGATTGTGATACTTGTCCATCTTAATAAAAAAATAAAAATTTATTAAAAAATAAATAAATAAACTTTTTTTTTTAAAAAAAAAAAAAGAAAAAAAGAAAAGAAAAGAAAAGGAAGGGGTGGCCTAGCCACCCCCAACCAATGGGGGTCGCCGCTGGTGGTGGCACGTAGCCACTCCTAATGGCTTGGGGGTGGCCTTCGGGCCACCCCTGGACCTACTAGGATTGGCCTTATGGCCACCCCTGGCCACTGGGGGTGGCCGCCCGCCACCCCCGACCACTTCTGGGGGTGGTCGCGGTCTTCCCAAACGCTGGGGGTGGCTATCGAGCCACCCCTAGAAGGTCTGGGGATGGCCTTCAAGCCATTGGGGGTGGCGGCATGCCACCCCCTCCCTTTTTTTGGTTTTTTGTTTTTATTTTGAATTTTACTTTGTTTTTTTTTTAAAAAAAAAAAAAGTTTATTTATTTATTTTTTAATAAAAAAATTTTATATTTTTTTCATTAAGATGAACACATGTTGTCATTTTATTGGTTTGATGTGGCGCTGACATGGCATTTAACAGAATTTGTAAAAAAAATTTAACGGAATTTGGCTCAATGGATCAATTTGTAATTACAGTTAACCACAAGGACCTTCTATGAACATTTTAAACCATAGGAGTGATTTGTAATTATGGCATACCCTAGGGATCGGTGGTGCAATTATCCCAATTATAAAAAAAAAGGATGAGAGAGAGAGAGAGAGCGCATGTATTCAAAGAAAAGAGAAAATAATTGTTTCGAGAATCGAAAACACGAAAATTTAATCCGTCTTTTTTTTTTTTTTGAACAAAATTTTATGCATCTTTGAAATAGTAAATTTGTGCAAAACACATAATGTCTTTGAGGCCTGTATTGGCCAGGCAATTAAGAGTGAGTTTGTGATTGCGATTTTGTAAAGAAAAAGTGCGATTTTAAACCAAATAGCAGAAAATGAACCATTTGAGAACTGTGTTTTTAAAAAATTACGATTTGAAAACGCAGAAAAATGCTTATTGAAATCGCAGGCAATTGGGTGCTTTTTTGAAAACGCAGTATTTTAAAAGGCTAACTTCCGATTTTAAATACCAAACTGCGATTTTGCCAAACGCTTAATTACATTTTTAAAAATCACTTTTTTAAATCGCACATTTTAAAATCACTATTTTAAAATCGCACATTTTGAAATCTCAAACTCAAACGGACCCTAAAATGCTTATCCAATTAACTCCTAAAAAATAAGATATATATGGTTCAAGAAATTAATTGGTTTACAAAGAAAAGAAGTGAATCACCATTAATAAGTTATTCTAGTTATAATCTTCTTCTTTATTATTCTAATAATTTTTTAGATTATGACTAGAATAAAATAGATTTTAAAAACAGATAAAAAAAAATGATTATTGAAATCAAGTATTTAGAATTCACTTTAATTTTTATGATAGGATTATCTAATATTTTCATGTTGCATAGAGAAAGTCAAATTAGTTCTAAATAGATTCGCATAATTTTAAAATAAGTTTATAAATATCAATGATATGATTATACAACAAAATGATCAGTACTATGTAAAAGATTTAGTTTTCTAGTATGTAAAAGATATAGTATTTCCCTTTCATTTTCCATTTTGAACATGTAAAGAAGATGAATTTTTTTTTTTTTTTTTTTCTATTCCCCATCTCCTTCGAATTTAATACATAATTTAAGAATTACTTTAATATTGTTTGATTCTCTTATTTAATGCCATCAATTTTTTTAAAGCTTATTTCAATAATGAAACGTTGAAAGTTGGAGAATCAGTTTTTAATGCGGCTGAATTGAATTAAAGTTTTAAAGAGAATCAAATGATATCAATGCTTTCTCTAATAAGTAATTGTAATTAGAGCATTAATGACTCAGGACAGGAAGAAAAAAAAATAAAAATAAAAAAAAGTATATTAGTTCAGAGTCTTACCAAAATAATGAAGATGATAGGTTAGACCAAAGTCTCATTGACCTTGGCAGAGTCTCACTACCAAAAGAAGAGAGAAATCACGTCTCAAACAAAATATAGATTTTCATTCATCATAATCTATATTGTTGGGGAAATTATCATTCCCAAAGCCCATGAACGAGCATGTAGGGCTAGTCGGTTCAACTGACCCAAAGAAAGACCAATGAAGACTCGGTTAGTCATCACAGTCTCAGAAGCACCTTAGAGAATATTAAGAATATACTTCGGTTGCCAAGACCAAGAATTGAAAAGGCTGATAAGTCTAGGAGCATTGTTGTCCTAAGAGCACGAGAAGAATGCAAACAGAATCCCCATATTCAGTTGGTCCTAGGAACGGATTTCTTGGGATCACCACGAAATGATAAGGATGGAATATACTAGAATGAGAAATGTTAGAGCTCATTCTAGTGCCCTTAGAGGGTCTTTTTATTTGACATGACCCATGTTTTTAATTAAAAAAAACTACAATTTGAATTCTCTCTCTTGTTTTTATTAAAAAAAAAAAAAAAAAAGGTGTCATGTCAACATCAAAGGACTCCAGAAGAACACTAGAATGAGTTCTAGCATTCCTCATGCTGGAATACTTGTCCCAGAATTTTTGTACGAGATTATAGGAGAATCTAATTCATAATCTCTAGAAAATCATAGAGTGAATCTATCATAGATTTTCTAGGATAAGCCCTTATTTCATCACAAAATGTTAGATAAGAGGCCTATTTAAACTTGGTTGAAGGGTAGTCCTACCTGAATTGGACTCTCCACCATATAATGTCTCATCCCACACAATCTGAGGAGTATAATCCTAATTGAACTATAATCAGAGCACTCGTAATGTATCATAATTATGTTTATAAATAGGTTGTTACCTTAGGTATCAAAATTCTCTGATATTCACGTGCTCTCACATTCCATGATATTTATTTATTAGAATCTAACTTAAGCATTGCAATGGGACCCCGTCTGAACACCAAACAAGCTTATGTGTTTAATCTTATTGTCTTGTAGGTTGTGGAGAGAGCATATCAAAAGAAGACACATCACCAAACTGAAAATTGTACCGACATGTATCATAGTATGCTTATTACAATCGAAAAATATGTTTAAACAAACTAGGACAGTGAATCCTAACCCTAACCATAATGTGACTGACTTTTGGACTAAGCCCAATTGCATACAAACTCTTAAAACATAAATTAAATCTTAATAACGATTACAAAATAACATCCACTCTCAAAATATAAATTAAATACTAATAAATTTAAAGACCGAATGTTCTTTTCTTTTTCTGCATCAATTACTTTTTTTTTTATAAAATAATTTTTTATTAGTAATAAGAAGTTGGGGGCCTTATTAAATTGAGAGCCTTATGCGGCTACCTAATAGTTGAGCCGGCCATAGGTCTGCAAGATAATATTAAAGTGGGTTTAATTGAGTGAGTACTTATATATTTTTTATGCATGTAATATAGATCTTAATGCATGTAATATATATCTTTATGTAGGCTAAAAGATGAAGGAACTGAGCCTCATTTTTATCATATAGATTTATTTAGTTAGAAGTAAGAGAGAAGAAAGACTCCATTTTAACTATATGAATTTTCATTCAATTTTAAAAAATTTGATTTTTTTTTTCTGAACCTTTTAAAGATTTTGCAACTTCACAAAAAAAAAAAAAACAAAAAAAAAAAAAAAAATTATTTCTTTGAAGAGTAGAGAAAGAGGCGGCATCATTTTGATAACATGAACTTTAAAGTATAGAGATATGTTATTTGCACAACTCTTACACAACAATTACACAACAATGCTGATGTGAAATAGAGATAGTTAAGTGATGGACTATGCTTCATTTTGAAAAAAAGAAAAAAAAAATTGAAAATATTTTGCACATCAGCATTATAGCGCAATTGTTGTAAAATATCTGCAAAGCATAACTTTTGGATTTTATTTCTTTATATAGAGAAGAATTCGTTCCTATTAAAAAAAAAAGTGGGGGGGGGGGGGGGATGAAATAGTTACTACACACACAAAAAAAGAAAACAAAAGTAATTCTTTCATTGTAAAGAAGCTTGTGAATTACTTTACAATGGAATAATTTTGGTTCTCTACAAATGGACAGAAAT
Organism: Alnus rubra; assembly: GCA_028654335.1. Taxonomy (NCBI): domain Eukaryota; kingdom Viridiplantae; phylum Streptophyta; class Magnoliopsida; order Fagales; family Betulaceae; genus Alnus; species Alnus rubra. The sequence continues at coordinate 1,245,160 of JAJPGS010000125.1, read as the reverse complement.
GAAACCCCATTTTGATTTGTTGAATTTTTCTTTCTCTTATTTATTTTATTTTTTTTAAAGTAAGGAAAAAACCTTCATTATAATATGACACCTAAAGGGCCAATCACTGTAATTAGGGGTACAAAGACTTCTAAAAACAAAGTCTAGGACTAAATCCAGACTTGGGGAGCAGCTGCCTTTGCAAATGGACATAAAATAATACCTCTCGTTACAATGAGTTTCACTCTGATGAGAAAATAGAGCAGGATCTAATCTAAAAACAACTATTACAGTTTAGATCTAAAATCTATCAAGACAAGTTGCAGGGGTAAACAACAAAACACAACTTAAAAAAGCAAAACACAAACTAAACAACATTGGCTGGCAAAGAGCACAGGGCGTCACTGGTCACGCGCCCTCACCAGAAGACCCCTCACCATCAGAAGAACCATCAAATCTCCTGGGATCCACCGACTGCAAACTGGAGGAGATGAAGAATTAACACGTGTCAGCGAGGGAGGAGCACTTGCTGGCTTGTGCACACCACGCTTCGATGTATGGACAGCTGGGAAATCACGCCTGGTTGTAGTAGAGGTGGAAGATGACGACGAACACCCTAAAGGGGCGTGTGACATGCGTAGATTGACAAGGAATCATAGATCTAGCTTCAAAAATGGCCTGAAAACCGAGCATGGCATAGTACCAAGATCAACCCAAAACATAGATTGAAGCTCACAAACTCCAAATCCTCTAAAGGATTAGAGAAAAATACATTCACCTCTTGGTTTCACATAGCGCCACCAAGAGAGAAGAAAGTCAGCAGCCCACGGCTCAGTGTCGGGCCGAAGCAAACAAACAAAAAGAAAAGAACAGAGACGGAAAGCAAAAGCAGGGGGGTTGGGGGGCAAGTCTCCTCCCCCCTCAACCAAGAATCGAAGAGAAAGGAGGTGGCTAGGGTTTTTTTGACTATAATGTCACTGTCTTGGACTATGATTCTCTTGTTAAGAATTGATTACTTTATATTAAAGACAATGATTTTATTTCATTAAATAAAAGAGAGTGATTCATTGTAAATATTAATTGTATTTAATTAGATTATGGTTGTTGGTACGTCGAGTCTAGACGACTCCGTACGTGAATTTTAAATTTATATGAGTTTTACTACTCGCAATAATACGAATCAATTGTACTATAGTAAGGGTTATCGAAACATAGAGATTGAAGGATTGTTTTGTGTAACGGGATATTCCAAGAACGTATTTAACTTAAATTAAAAATAAAAACAAAGTAAAGGTTGTAGAGTTGAAGCTACAACGGATCAATTTATAAAAACAAGAAAATGAAAATAAACTTAAAATAAACTTTGGGTAATGATCTTATCAAATCCTCAACCAATGTAACATGCATGATATGAGCACGTAATGGGCATCAACCATTATAACGACCTCAACATGAAAATACTTTAGTTAAGACGTAATGATAAAGCATCTAGTTTCATATCAACACTTACCACATAAAGATTTAAACTATAATGAAAAAGCAATTATACTATCAAAGGTTTGGGGGATTGATGCTCCCTAACTAGCTACTCTATAAAACATCCTAATAAGCATACACAATATATGAACACTCTAATTAGGCCACAATGATAAGATATCTTAGTTTCACACCGATCTATTTCATGTAAAGATTAAATTAGAATGGAAAGACATTTTACACTACCAAATGTATAAAATGACCGATGCTCCTTGGTATACCCTATAAAGTAACTCTAATAAGTAAACACATATTATGTCAAATAAAACCATTGCAAAAGACATCGTTCCCTTTTAAGAACGTTGGTTTTACTTAAGAAAGTAAGAAAACTCATAGACAAGTATAACTCTTTTTCATGAATAAATGAATTGGAATATTGAAAACAAAACCTTTTAGCATGAGTTTTGAGATCCTCTAGTCTTACAAAATCATCAAACATATCAAAAAAAACTCAAAAACACTCCATGGTTTTCGGAAAAGATTTCGATCAAACCCTAAGAACGGATTTAGCTAGACATGAAAGAAACTAATCTAAGCATGAATTCTATGAAAAACTGTAAAGAAACAAGATTAAAATGAACTAAAAAAAAAACTATATTAATCTATGAAATTCATATTACAAAAAGAAAGTAAAAGGAAAAGAAACTAAGCTAGAACAAAGAAGAAAAGGAAGAAAAAGTGCTCTCTAGATTTTTGGCCCAGAGAATGTGCATCAAAGGAAATAGAAAACATAAAGAAATTAAGTGATACACTAAAGAAAATATGAAACCCCCAAAAGATGCATGAAAATAACTCTCGATCTCTACAGCCTCCTATTTATAGAAAAGAGACTTTACAAATATCTAAGGAAGAGACAAGATAAGAGATATTTTTGAAATATCTTAGATATTTCTAAATATCTAAGATATTTTAGAAATATCTAAGATATTTTGAAAATATCTGAAAAATATCTAAGATATTTAAAATATCAAGGAAGAGTGACATGTTAACATTGTTATGAAAATATCCAGATTTGATCGATCGATTATAAAGTCGATTGATCGCATTCGTGGTTGCCCTGTCTTGATCGATCGCATCTCGCACGATCGATTTTTCTTCGACTGATGATTCGATCTATCGATTATAAAGTCAATCGATCGATTTGCCTTAGCCGATTCTTCACTTGGCAGGAGCAACTTTAAACTCTGGAAATGACCATATCGCCCTTGATGTATTTCCAAGTTTAATTTGGGTATTTTGAACTACATTTCAATTAAAACATGAAAAATAAGACAAAACACAAAACTACAACAAAACGTTATATTTATAACACAAACTAGGTATAACAAATGTAAATTAAGGGGTCTTGAATAGAATATTTCAAGACATATCAATTGTCAATTCTAAATTAATTGAACCTTCAATTCTTTGATTTTCCTTACCTTAAAAATAAAAAACAAACACACTGTAAAATATTGAGTGGGGAGTACTTGAAATGTCATTAGCAAGCAGATACAACTATCAAGTCACTACAAACTCTCCAACACCAATATTTAGAAGATGATGGAGAAGACTTCTTTCAAAATGGGTTTTTCGATCTTCTTATTTCTTACAACTTATCAATCTTTCCTCTCTAATAGCCCTACCATATTTTACAGTCCTTATCTCTCGTAATCTTAGTTTTTTTTTTTTTTAAAAAAAAAATATGTTCATAATGATTAACAAAAAACTTATATATAACAGGTGTATCATTTCACATCAGCATTGTAGCGCAATTGTTATATAAGAGTTGTGACGTCCCACATCGCCTGGGAATGAGGATGTGCTTATATGTATAAATGCACCCTATATGACACAACGCGTTTTAAAGCCGTGATGGCAATGAACCTATCAGAACTCCGCAGTTAAGCGAGCCGCTGCGAGAGCAATCCCAGGATGGGTGACCTCCTGGGAAGTCTGATATGGGGAGCCCAAAGCGGACAGTATTGTGTCATTGGGGGTGGGTCGTTACAAATGGTATCAGAGCCATTGCCCAGCCTGAGATGGTGGGAGCGTGCACAAGCCCAAGAGGGTACTCGCTAGGATACCAAGAATGGGGTGATCCCATGAGGGTCGCCAGCGAGGACGCTGAGTCCCAAGGGGGGGTGATTGTGACGTCCCACATCGCCTGGGAATGAGGATGTGCTTATATGTATAAATGCACCCTATATGACACAACGCGTTTTAAAACCGTGATGGCAATGAACCTATCAGAACTCCGCAGTTAAGCGAGTCGCTGCGAGAGCAATCCCAGGATGGGTGACCTCCTGGGAAGTCTGATATGGGGAGCCCAAAGCGGACAGTATTGTGTCATTGGGGGTGGGTCGTTACAAGAGTTGTGCAAATAACATATCTATAAAGCATAACATTTGGATTTTATTTCTTTATATAGAGAAGAAATAGTTACTATCAAAAAAAAAAAAAAGAGATGAAATAGTTACTTCACACAAAAAAGAAAACAAAAGTAATTCTTTAATTGTAAAGTAGTGTATGAATTACTTTACAATGGAATAATTTTGCTTCTCTACAAATGGATAGAAACCAAAACCCCATTTTGGTTTGATGAATTTTTCTTTCTCTCTTCTTCTTCTTCTTCTTTTTCTTTTTTTTTTTTTTTTTTTAATGAGGAAATAACCTTCATTATAATATGAAACCCAAAGGGCCAATCGCTGTAATTAGGGGTAATTTTGTGTTTAACCCTTAAATTGACAAAATTTACCAAATTGTTCTATCATATCTTTGCTTAATTTTTCAAAATAACCAATAATGTTTGGGGTTGAAATGGATTTCTAAAAGGATATTGCCACAATAGCATTATTCTCCTTTAATCCTTCACTCTCTCCCGGCCATTGTCTTTTGTTCTAAACAGAAATTATAAAAAAGAGAATGAAGGTTTTTTTTTAAAAAAATTGAGTTTGAAAAAAAAAAAATCAATTTAGTCTATTAAACGTACAGCTTAAATATTTTAAAGACATGTCAATTTAATAGATGATATTAAAAAAAAAAAAAAAAAAAAAAAAAAAAAAAAAAAAAAAAAAACTCCTACTTAAGTTAAAAGAAGACTTTGTCTATTAATTAGTATAAGGCAAAAAGTAATCCCAAATATTGGAATTTTCCATTGGAAAACATTACTTAATTATAAGCTAGCTACCTGGAAACATTGTATTATCCCATCAATCTTTATCCGGAATAAATCAATGAAAATAGTTATTGAATCTGTAACATTTATTATTTAATTGCTGAAGTGGTTAAGAATTGCGCACCGCACACCATGATTAGACATGCATATTTAATTAAATCCCAAATATAGATTTGAGGGAAGGGGTCTCACTCTCGATCACTCTCAATTGAATTCCTTCGAACTCTTGGAAGAATTAACCCAAGCCACTTTTATATTTCAAATACAATTGTGTTAACTTGAGCATTAGAGTACTCTCGGCTTTGGCCGATCGAGGACCCTCTGACGCTCGATCTCTCTATTTTGCAAGAACAATACCATTCATGCATGCTTAAGAACCGATCCATCTCTGTCCAACCGATTAGATGCAATCACGGTAGTATATCTTGATCAAAAAATTGCTCCATCCCATACTATGTATGTCAGACCCCACGAAATAAAACCCATAACAATATTTCAAACCACATAGACATCGCACCAATTACAGGGGCTTTAGACTTATAATTCTCACATGTCTTGTCAAACTTGTGACACTACGTACCCAATAACTCAATTTTACAACAATGGTAGATAATGCGCACCATTTGCACATATTTAATTAACTTAAGAAATAACCCAAATTAGTTAGAAAAAATTTGTTAAATACATAGAAATAAAAGCCTACAAATCAAAATATAATTGAATATCTGCACTACTCTTTGTGCATGGTTCTGCGGTAACAACGCTTGAATTCAGAGCATGTATTGTACGCGTTTTGGTTATGAATATATAATACTTCTTAGAAATCACACTCACATTCTAGTGGCTGGGCAGGCTGGTTCAGTCATTAAAGTGGGAGTAGCGAAAAGTAAAGAAAAGAGAAAAAGTGGGCGGGGTTGTAAATGATCTCCTCCATCCGTTTGCTTGCTTCTTCTTTGCATGTGAGGAATTTTGACCGCATCTTGTCTAGTCTCGCTCGTTCCTCTTCACTAATTCCAAAAAGACATTGTGATGATGTAGATCAGAGATTATTGTACAAAACAATCAATATTCGCTCTGATACCACTTTATGCAATCAAATAATAAAAAGAAACAAATAAAATGGATATGAGCTATTTCGAGAGAGCCGTAATCTCTAATGACTACTTCGAGAAAACCTTGGTCTTCAAAACAATCAAAATGGTCAATTTTTTTCAAAATATTCAGCATAATATTCTATTGAGTAGGGTTACACTTATATAGAAGACGGCTAAGTCATAAGGCACAACCATTAATTAGGTCTAGCCGTCATAACATAATGCAAGAAAATAAACTAAGAAAGAAATAAACTAATAAAAAATACATTTTTTATTAACTAAAATACTTAAAAAAATAATTATATTAGAGATTATACTCACTATTCTATGCCAACTTATGTGCTGCGACATAAGCTTAAAAAAATCTGAACGTATCAATATATGCTGTCGTCCTCGATCCTCTCAAAGAGTTTGGGAAAAACACACGAAAAGTTTTGTTTCAGATTCCCTAAAACGTTTAAGGAAAAAGCACTATGGGTGAACTTATCGGTTGATAGCTAGAGACACATGAATGGTCCCGGCCCATAGCATATATATGTTTGCATTATTTTTTAAAGTCTGTTCGAGGGAGGCGATGATAGTTGGTGACGTATGGAATATTTGGAAAACAACTCGGGACCATACATTGAACTTTAATTCCTCGCATGCAAAAGTGAGAGACGGACCACCACAATCCTTGCTTACCATTTTTAGAGTTCTTGCCTGCCCAAAATGGAAAGAGTTCTTGCATGCATGCCCTCTCGCTCACACATTGACACTAATAATTTAAGAACCTTCCGAAAGTGGGCGGGGTTGCACATGTTCCTTTGTTTTTCAAGCAGTGCGTAATGTATTCAAACTTCTGATATTGACACACGAATATTAATCTTACATTTGGCTTTTTGGCTTATTTGCCTTTTTCTCCTTTTAACTTATCAAACGTAAAGTCTGAATGTGTACTTCAACGACCCAGGTTGATATGAGAGAGAAATAGCAGATGGATCGAAGAAGCTAGTAAATGAATGAGAAAAAGAAGCATGCCCGATGCGATGGGGAGGGTATCTATGCTGTCGTCCTCCTTCAAAGAGTTTGGGAAAAACAGACGAAAAGTTTTTTTTCAAATTCCCCTAACGTTTAAGGAAAAAGCACTATGAGCTAGATAACTTGAGTCGATAGCTAGAAACACATGAATGGTCCCCTAATATTATATATTTGCATTATTTTTTAAAGTCATTTCGTGGGAGGCGATGATATATAGGTTGGTGGCGTATGGAATTTTTGGAAAACAACTCGATGCTTTCTCCACTTCTATATAAACCACTCTCATTGATCATTATTTTCATATCAACTAGTGTTCTTTAATTTCTCGATCTACTTCCTTACACTAAGACAGTTTCCTTCTGTCTATCTTCTTATCTGTAGTTCAATCACTCCTTGTCTCTCACTCATACACTCTCAGCTTCACACTCTCAGCTACAATCTCTAACGTACCCCACTACCCATGGCATCTCTCGTCTCGCTCCTTACCATACTGACCATCATCAACCCCTTATTCACTTTAACTTTAGCACAACTTCCGACCACCACGCCCTCCGCACCATTAGTTATATCTCCAACTCTCCCTCCATTGCCATCTTCTTCGCCACCTCCCCCTCCAATGCCAACATTAACGCCACCAACACCTCCTAATCTCTTCATGTCTGCAGAGATTTTTTCCCAATCTTTTGGATTTGGATTATACTTTATTAGTATAGGGCTGGGTACCCCCCCGCTCAGCCAGAATCTGATTATAGACACGGGGAGCGACATTACATGGTTTGAGTGTAAACCATGTAATTGTGACCAAACGTCAGGGAGCCTCATATTTGATCCCCTAAATTCCTCTTCCTTTTTTGTGGTACCCTGTGACGCTGCCGCCTGTAATCACTTCGATTGCAACAACAATCAATGTCAATACGAGGTGAAATATTTGGACGGCTCCTTTACGAAGGGCTCTCTTGCACTCGAGACGCTCAAGTTTGGAAGCACCACTATTCTGAATGTGTTCACGGGGTGCGGGCACTTGAACAATTTCATGGTGCCTGATATCAATGGCTTGATGGGCCTTGGAGGTGGGCCATTTTCATTGCCGACTCAACTTCGGCTCCAAGGATTGGCTGACATGTTCAGTTATTGCTTGCCGCCCATTTCGATTTTTGGGTCAACAGGTTGGTTGAATTTCAGCCTTCCAGGTGCGGTGCTGCCAACAAAAACCGCATGGATCCCCTTGCTTCGCAACTCAAAAATGCAGACCTCTTATTCCATCGAGCTCTCGGGCCTTGGGATTGGAGACATGCTACTGCCCAATCCCCTAAACAGCTTCACAACGTCAAAAAAGGGCTTTGGAGGAGTGATTATTGATTCGGGCACGACGTATACCCACTTACCGATGCCTGTTTACGAGGTTTTTCGTAATGCTTACGTTGCAAAAACCGGAAATCTTCCACGGCTCTCCTTTGTGAACCCCCTTTTTGACACGTGCTACAACCTATCTGGCTTAGAGTCGGTTCAGGTTCCGAATGTGTCATTTTTCTTTTCAGCCGGTCCAATCCTGACGTTGAAAAGAACAAACATTCTAGTTGAGCAAGACCATAGTATTTTTGGTGAGAGCATTTTCTGTTTGGCATTTATTCCAATCAATGATACTATATTCATTATTGGGAACACTCAACTAGCGGGAATCCAAACAACCTTCGATCCAACTGCAGGATATATGGGATTTGGTCCGAGTACTTGTGGTACTCTAGAAAATTCCCCACATTGTCATGGGCATTGGCCTGCTAGGAGCATAGCCTTAGAGAATTCTCCAAATCCATTATTGTTGGTATGTTTATTTACATATTTTTTATTTGTTAATAAATACATGTGATTGATCAAACTTGTAATCAAAAAAAAATTCCAAAACCGTTGCGCCCATAATGCAAGTTTCCCATCTTAATCGAGATATAGATGTAGTACTCATTTAAGAGACTAATATTTGTAGCCAACTATAAATTGCCTTTTATTTTCATCAGGAGGGACATTGAGAATGGCATCCTTAATTAATGTCACTGATATAATTGGTATAGCAGACCAATTGCTTTACGTGGCATATGCTCATTCAGATTTCTGGATAAATTTACCTCCCAAAAATAAAAAATGCTTGGCTTATATATCACTGGAGTGATCATGTGATTAATGCAATCAAATCGATCTTTCTTTGAAATTGACACAACACTACAAAAAAAAAAAAAAAGGCTTTTTAAGCCGTTTTTATTAGAGCCGTTTTAGGAAAGTTGCTCTAATTTGAGCCGTTTTTAACTAAAACGGCTCCAATTAGAGCTGTTTTAAAAAAGCGGCTCTAGTTAGAGCCGTTATAGATAAAACGACTCTAATTTGAGCCGTTTTTATTAGAGCCGCTTTTTTAAAACGGCTCTAAATAAATTTGAGCCTTTTGATAGTCAAAACAGCTCCAATTAGAGCCGTTTTAAATAAAATGGCTCCAATTAGTTTGAGTTAGTGTAACAAAAACAGCTCTAATTATAGCCGCTTTTCTGAAAGGGCTCAAATTAGAGTCGCTTTTCTGAAATGGCTCAAATTAGAGCCGTTTTTCTAAAAAGGGCTCAAATTAGAGCCTTTTTTTTTTTTATCAAAAGGGCTCTAATTGCAACAATTTAATAAAAAAAGAAAAAGAAAAAAGTCTCACATAAATCGTACTACGATTAATCATATTGATCGTATCACGATTGATCACAAAAATTGTACCACGATCGATCACATAGATCATTCCACGATCGATCACATGATCGTACCACGATCGATCATATAGATCATACCACTATTGATCACACATGATCGTACCACGATTGATCACACATGATCGTACCACAATTGATCACATTGATCGTACTACGATCAATCACACTTAGATCCTATCACGATCGATCACATTTAGAGTCATTTTCTAAATAGGGCTCAAATTAGAGTCGTTTTTGTAAAAATGGCTAAAATTAGAACCATTTTTCTAAAAAAGGCTCAAATTAAAGCCATTTTTTTTTTTTTATCAAAATGGCTCAAATTAGAGATGTTTTTCTAAAATGGCTTAAATTAGAACCGCTTTTCTAAAAGGGCTCAAATTAGAGCCGTTTTTAGTTAAAATGACTCCAATTATAGCCGTTTTGATAAAAAAACGGCTCTAATTGCAACAAATTTTTTTTTTTTTTTTAGAAAAAAAAAAAGAAAAAAGTCTCACATAAATCGTACTACAATTGAACACAAAAATTGTACCACGATTGATCACATTGATCGTACCACGATCGATCACGTACATTGATCGTACCACGATCAATCATATAGATGATACCACTATTGATCACACATGATCGTACCACGATTGATCACACATGATCGTACCACGATCAATCACACTTAGATCCTACCATGATCGATCACACTTAGATCCTACCACGATCGATCACATAGATCGTGTCACGATCGATCACATAGATTGTACCACGATCGATTACATGATGGTACCACAATCGATCACATTGATCGTACCACGATCGATCACATAGATCGTTCCATGATCAATTACATGATCGTACCACGATCAATCACACATATCGTACCACAATCGATCACATTGATCGTACCATGATCGATCACACTTAGATCCTACCACGATCAATCACATTGATTGTACCATGATAGATAACTCTTAGATCCTTCCACGATCGATCACATAGATCGTACCATAATCGTGGTACGATCTATGTGATTGATCATGATACGGTCAATGTGATGGATCGTGGTACGATCTATGTGATCGATCGTGATACGATCATATGTGATCGATCGTGGTACAATCTAAGTGATGGATCATGGTATGATCATATGATGGATCGTGGTACGATCTATGTGATCGATCGTGATACTATCAATTATGTCAATGTTCTCTCTCAAACTAACAAAAAATGTCAATGTTTCCCTTAATGACAAAAATACCCTTTATAAAATTATTAAATTTTTTTAAATATATATAAGATAACAAAAAATTATAGGAAAAATAAATAAATAAATAAAAACTAGTTTTAATTTTTTTTTCGTTTGTTTATTTATTTTTTATAATTTTCAGTTTATTTTTAAACAAAAATTTGTTTTTAATTTTTTTTTCCTTTTTTCTTTAATTATTTTTAATTTGTATTTATTTTTTTTTAAAATTATTTTTGTTGGAGCCCTTTTAGGCAAAAACAACTCAAACTTGGAGTCGTTTTCTCCCAAAACGACTCCAAGACGTTTTGGAGGGGGTGCGCGGGACACGAAAATTTCGTGTCCCGCGCGCCCCCTCATCATTTTGTTCAAACAGTTTCAAACTTTTTTTGTTTCTTTTTCTCTCTTATAAAATGAGCCCACTGGCACTGCCCCACATGGCCACACTGCTCTTTTCTCTCTTCTTTCTTTTTCTTCTTTATCCTCTTCTCTCCTGAACCCAGAGATATGAAAAGAGAGAGTTTGTGAGAGGGTGAGATTGAGAGATGGAGATCGAGAGAGAAGAGAGTCTGAGAGAGGGTGAGACGGAGAAGGAGAGATCGAGAGTGAGGGAGTTCGAGAGAGAGAGCTGGGAGCTAGGAGAAACGCCGCCGGGAGGAGCAGAGAGGAGATCCGGCGAACCCGTGACCTAGATCCGGCGAACCCGTGACCCAAATCAGGCGAACGCGTGACCCAGATCCAGCGAACCTGTGACCCAGATCGGCGAAGCCGTGACCCAGATCGGCGAAGCCGTGACCCAGATCGGCGAAGCCGTGACCCAGATCGACGAACCTGTGACCCAGATCCGGCGAACCCGCTGTAGCAGCCTACAGCCTACAATAGCCGACTCCCTCCCCTTGATTTCCTCCGGATTCTCCTCAGTCGCCTGACAGCATCGACTTGATTTGCAGAATCTCATCCCTGATTTCCTCTTCTTTATTTCCATGTTTTCTCCATATTTTACTACATGATTCATGGGATGTGCTCCCCTTAATGAGCCTATATATTGTTCACTCTTGTAACTAAAGAATGTAACGAAATCAGTGAAGATGTAGTCTTATTTTTCCTCTTTATGTCTCTGAATTTGTTTGTTGCTGTTTTTTGCTTTGGCCATGGCAGAGTTTTGTTTCTGTTGTGTTTTGTTAACTTTTGTTGCTAACTGCATGTGGTTGTAGTCATTTAGTCCAGCTCATTGGTGTTCCTGACTAGAGGGATTCTTGATCGGATGTATATAGTGTACAAAAAAGGGGTTTTGAATTTTTTTTTGTTTAATTTTTTTATTTAGAGTCGTTTTAGAGTCTAAAACGACTCCAAATTTTTTTGTAAATTTTTTTTTATTTAGAGCCATTTTAGGGACCCTAAAACGGCTCTAAAAAAATTAATGTTTTTTTTTTAAAAAAAATAAAATAAAATTTAGAGCCGTTTTAGGGTTTTTAAAACGGTTCCAATTATTTAGAGTCGTTTTTATTAAAACGACTCATATTAGAGTCGTTTTAGTGAAAAACGGCTCAAACCAAGACTTTAATACTTGATATGTTGAGCCATTTTGAAAACGACTCAAAAAAAATGGTTCAAAACATTTAGAACCGTTTTTAGGCCTTAAAACGACTTAAAAAAAAGGGCTCCAAACACTTTTTTTTTTTTTTTTTTTTGTAGTGCAAAGAATCGACATTACATAAGTATTGGGCGGTGAGCCGTCCATCAGAAGCTAGTATATATGCAGTAAAGTTTGTTGCGATAAGGTAAAAAATAAGGAGAAAAAGGCAATCTTTATCCCTATGCGGAAATAATCATTAACAACACTCCAGTCCATCCTTTTTCCAAATAAGCCAAAAAGCCAAATGTAAGAATCTTTCTCTGTCAATATCAGAAGTTTGAATAAAGAGAAATGATTCTCGTAACACTTTCTTTACAACAACGCTACAACAACCTACGTGGAAAGGCAGGTTTAATTTTTTTGTTTTTTTTTCATTTTCTCTTTGGGGCTTGAAAACCGGTTGGAGGGAAATGATATTTCATTTCCCCTCCAACGCTGACCCCCCCCTCTCTCTCTCTCTCTCTCTCTCTCTCTCAACTGCATCATCCGTACAGTCCCCGTCCCTCTCTCTCTGCATCGTCCGGTCGTCTCTTCGCCGGCTTCTCTCTCAGCGGTCGGCCTCCTCTCTCGGCATCCGGCGGTCGTCTCCGGCAGATTTCCTCTCTCTCAGGCAGATTTCCTCTCTGCATCGTCCGTAGCTCACTCGCCGGTAGTCCCCGTCCCTCTCGGCGGTCGGTGTCGTCCGGTGTCGTCCGGCGTCCCTCTCCGACTAAAAAAAACAGGTTCTCTCTCTTTCTGGCCGGATCTGTTGCTACAAAAAAAATGGGGAAATTTTTGGCTGCCTCCACTGTTTGTGAAGCAGCCGATGCCTCCATTTTTATTTTATTTTTATTTTTTAATTTTTTTGTTTTTGTTTTTGTTTTTTGTTTTGGTTTTGGTTTTGTTTTGGGGAAAACATGGTGGCTTCAGCCCCCAAGCCACCATGTAGCTCCGCCCCTACTGTTTTTTATGGTCTTTTGGTCATCTATTAACTAGTATCTTTTCTAATGCACTTGTTTGGTTGCTTTGTGTAGGTTTAGTATAAGTACACTGGTACTAAACTATGTTGCCTGTGATGATATTTTTTTAACAGATATTCAGCGAGTTCTTACACACCCATTACGGTGGTCCTGGAACTCTCTTGGTCTTACCATTCATTGACATGGCTGATACTTTAAATGAACGGGAATTGCCTGGAGGATCAGCCTCAAATGGGCCCAAAATCATGTTGACAAGGATTGGAAAGAGTGGACTGGTGATAGCTATTAAGCTAAATGCCTGAAATTGCTGCAAGTTTTTTATGTGGTCAGTATTGTCGAAGTGGGTGTTGTAAGAGCTCTCTCAATTTTGATATGCATTATGATGTTTATGTCTAGAAATGGGAAAATGACGAGTGAAATTTGAGCAGGTTTTGCTCTAATGGATTTTCAAATCAACAGATGCTGCTCAATCTCAGTGGAAATGATTTTATGTATGATCTCATCATTTTCTGATTCTCAATAAGAATGCAATCCATTAATCTAAAACATTTTCCACCCCATGATCGAGTATTGAGACCATGTTGATTCACAGACAAGCATTTGTAGGGATCACAATTTTGTTGATATTTCTTAATCCTGAGCCTAATGCAATTTGATGCAATTGGGGATCTCTCCACCAACTCTTCCTCATATTAGTGACAATAACTATTACGAATCCTGCGTATTAATTGAAAGAGACAAAAAATATATGAGCATTCCTTAAAACTGTAGTAATTGATCAAAAGGTAAGTGTTGAATTACGTTGCATAGTATCTGATCATCTGTAATCCTAGTAATATAACACCCACTTAGGACAAAAAAAGCTTTGCCAAGCTACACCCCACATTTACAACATTATATTTATATGTTCCCTTAAGAATATCAACCAATGCATATACAAACAAAATATGGCTGATGGCATTTAAAAAGCTAATCACAAATCTGATTTACTCTTGTCCATCATTTCTTCCCTATCAATGAAACGTTCAAGCAGCTCTTTCTCTTGCAAAACTAAGCAATCCTCACTCTTCCCGAACCAGTCATAGGGTCGCTTGGCTACATGAACGTAGACAGCATCCCTCAGTGGAGTACAAACAAAATGTCTTTGTGTATTCTTTTGTGAATAATCATGATGTTAGCTTGTAAGAAATACAACAATACAAGTACAAGCAAGAACCCTCTTCCTCTATAGAGTTACAAAATATTTCTAGGGTGGGATATTGGTAAAGTATGCGTTATACAACATTTCCATTTGGTATGCTGCAACTCTAGAGCCAGTTTAGTGCCATCTTGCTTGACATTGGCTTCAAGGATGGGTCATCTGAAACCTTGGCGAGTGAGCGATACTGCAATTTTACACTTTCGGCATAGTCCAATGTCTTGACTACCTACCTGTATAACAAAAGCAAATTCAATTTTTATTATATTAGATTCGAATGAACAATTCAACACAAGCAGTATTATAGTAAATGCTAATTAATACACCAGATAACTGAACCAAGAAAATCTGGCTCTTCCTGATGTCTCAACCCCCATGATTCTTTTTATCCTGCTTTTTGTTTAAGACCAAAACTAAAAGTTTCTACATTTTAGGAGACAAACTCGAACCTGGACCAAATTTGAAGGAAACCAAAAATTGTATATCAGCGAAAAAAAAAAAAACTAGCAATATATGGGGAAAAATATTCAAATCGATCATCCACCTAACACTACCCAAAGCTCAAGTTTCCCCAATCATCTGCTTCTCCGATTGAAACTTCTAATCAAATCAACCCTTAACTTCGGTGCTTTCACCATTGAACACAACCAAACCTCCAATCTACCCACTTTACACAATTGGAGCCAACTTTAAATTCTCCCACACAAATCTGTTTCCATTCTACATTTCACCGAATTACCAAACAAACCAAGTCATAGTAAGTTGACTTACCAAACAAACTAAGAGAAAGGAATTAAAGAAAGAAGAATGGAGTAGGGACAAAATTTACCTGATACACCTTGAGCATTCACATTTGGTAAGTTGTTATTCGGATGAAAATATTTGCAAGAATCTCCATACTGGCAAAACCCCTTCATCCCATCATGCCCAAGAAAGTAAATAAATAAGAAAAGAGCAAGTTAATCCAAGCCAAAGTATTCCCATACCAAAAGCTAATGCAAAATCCTCATTTGTAACGCCTCTTCTAAATTGGAAAGAAACAAGGGAAACAAAATGAGAAGAGGGCTTCCTCGAGGGGGCCAGCCTCCACTGTTTGGGTTCAACAATAATCAACAATCTCTTCATTAATCTAAAAATAGCTTAAGTACAGGAACCAAAAGAACAACAACAACAAGCTAACCAACTAAACAAAGCAATCCACAAATCACAAGCTACACAAAACCAGTGACTGCCAAATCAAAGGTCTATTGATTCCAGGAATGAACAATCCCAAGATTTCTCCCCATAATCTTCACTGACCCTTTAGAAAAGTCATATGCATACAAATTTCTACTCCTACAACAATATATATTAAATACTCATCACACATGTCGCGACAACCACCTACAATTAAAGTCTTGATATATTTTGCAGAATTTCCCATATTTCAAAAATCATGATAGCTCTCTTCAGGGGAAAAAATGGTTAAGCATTCTAGAGAGGATTCTCACTCATCCAATCCACCCTCTTATTTCTTTAATAATACGTCATATACTAAGTTCTTCCATTGAGCTGAATCCCTCGCACAAAATTCTGGGTGAATAAAATTTGCTTTCATACTGATAAAGAAACAAATCGAACACTCTGAATTCATAAAATTCCAGCTAGCTATGAATCAGAACTCCATAAATGGATTTAATACTCATGTCAAGATGCATCACTTGAATAAAAATTATCAAAACAAGATCAAAATTCAACTAGGTCACCACTTGTGTCCTAAACTGCCTAACAATGAAAAGAAAAGAACAAATCCACAGAAAACCTAATCAAACAAGCTGAATCCCAGAAAAAAAAAAAAAAAAAAAAAAAAAAAAAGACCAAAAACAAAAAAATTAAAAAAATAAAATAAAATAAAAATGGAGGCATCGGCTGCTTCACAAACAATGGAGGCAGCCAAAAATTTCCCCATTTTTTTTGTAGCAACAGATCCGGCCAGAGAGAGAGAGAACCTGTTTTTTTTAGTCGGAGAGGGACGCCGGACGACGCCGACCGCCGAGAGGGACGGGGACTACCGGCGAGTGAGCTACGGACGATGCAGAGAGGAAATCTGCCGGAGAGAGAGGAAATCTGCCTGAGAGAGAGGAAATCTGCCGGAGACGACCGCCGGACGCCGAGAGAGGAGGCCGACCGCTGAGAGAGAAGCCGGCCAAGAGACGATCGGACGATGCAGAGAGAGAGGGACGCCGGACGCCGAGAGGGACGGGGAAGCTGACGGAGGCTGACGGAGGAGAAATTTCAGAGAGAGAGAGAGAGGGGGGTCAGCGTTGGAGGGGAAATGAAATATCATTTCCCTCCAACCGGTTTTCAAGCCCCAAAGAGAAAATGAAAAAAACAAAAAAAATTAAACCTGCCTTTCCAGGTAGGTTGTTGTAGCGTTGTTGTAAAGAAAGTGTACGAGAATCATTTCTCTTGAATAAATTACGCACTACTGCTTGAAAAACAAAGAAACGTGTGCAACCCCGCCCACTTTTTCTCTTTTCTTTACTTTTCAGTATTCCCGCTTTAATGAATGTGAGTGTGATTTCTAAGTATTATTCATGGTCAAAACACAATACATCCTCTGAATTCAAGCATTGTCTATGCAGACATACAAAGAGTAGTGCAGATATTCAATTATATGTTGATATGTAGGCTTTTATTTCTATGTATTTAACTAATTTTAGCTGACTAATTTGGGTTATTTTTTAAGTTAAATATGTATGTGACTAAGATGCACATTATCTACCAATATTGTTGTATAATTGAGTAACTGCGCAGATGGGTAGTGTCACAAGTTTGACAAGCCGCACATGTGAGAATTATAAGTCTAAAGCCCGTATAATTGGTGTGATGTCTATGCCGTTTGGGTTAATTATATTCGTCCGAGAGCTCAAAGGAATTCAATAGAGAGAGATCGAGAATGAGACCCCTTTCCCTCAAATCAATATTTGGGATTTGATTAAATATGTATGTGTAATAATGGTGTGCGGCAATTCTTATCCACTTCAGCAATTAAATAACAAATCATAAATGTTACAGATTAATTCAATAACTATTTTCATTGATTTATTCTGGATAAAGATTGATGGGATAATACAATGTTTCCAGCTAGCTTATAAATAATGTCTTCCAATAGGAAATTTCAATATTTGGGATTGCTTTTTGCCTTTTAATAATTAATAGAGAAAGTCTTCTTTTAAATTAAGTTGGGGATTTTTTTGTTTTTAATATAGTCTATTAAATTGACATGTCCTTATAACATTTAAACTATTTAATAGACTGAATTGAAAAACTTTTCTAAAACTCAATTTAAAAAAAAAAAAAAAAAAAAAACTTTATTCTTTTTCTTATAATTTCTATTTAGAACAAAAGACAGTGGGAAAGAGTGGAGGATTATAGGAGAATAATGCTATTGTCGCAATATCCTTAATATTAGAAATCCATTTCAACCCTAAACATTATTGGTAATTTTGTAAAATTAAGCAAAGACATGATAGAAAAATTTGGTGAATTTTGTAAATTTAAATGTTGTTACCATGTAAATAATAATGAATAATACCAATCGAAAAGAGAGAGAAAAATTGAGACATTGGCTCTTGAACTAGAGAGGATCCTTCCATGATTCATACCCCAGGAAAGTGTACTCATTCTTGGCATATGAGTATATTGTATACATGGAAATTTTTCCTAGCGTATATAACGTACGTACTCATCATATGCCAAGAAGATATATATATATATATATATATATATATATTTTTCATGGCGTATTCCAAATATGCACAACAAACTTTGGAAGGGAATTTTTAATTTGGTAGTGACGAAGACGAACTACTCCCTTTGGAAGGCATGATAGCGCCATCTAGTCCTCCCTTTGGACCCTTTCCTTATTATGAGTCACTTGAGTAGAAGCAGGGACGGAGTTGAGGGGTCTAGAGGGGGTCTAGAGGGGGCAAGTGCCCCCTTACCTCTCAAAATTTTTCTTTATCCCTTATGATTTTTTTTTTAATATCCTTGTTGTTCACCATTAATCACTCATTAAGGTCAAATTATTTTTCAGAAGTACTGAGAATTATAACTCAAGCCATTTAAGGCAACAATTTATTGCATTTTTTTTTTTTTTTAAATTAGGTCACTCAAGTGTAATGTTCAGAAGAAAGAACCAAGGTGGAAGAAGATAAACAATACATTTAATTGTAAAACGCAGTGTTGAGTGCAGAAGAGGAGGCGTGATTCACAAGAGACGGGAAACCATCCCCAACCTGCCACTTTAGATTAAAAAATTATCTTTCAAATAAAGGAACTGGATCCTCTCCAGTTCAGGAGCCAGTCCTTTATGTTGAGGGGTATTTTGGTAATTTTACATGGTGTGAAATTACCAAAATACCCCTCAACATAAAGGACTGGCTCCTCTCCGGTTGAAGTACAACCGGAGAGGATGCTAATTCCCAATCAAAAGTGCCAGTCGGAGAACAAAAAAAATCTCCCCACAAATCATTTCCGACGGAAGAGTTTGCAAAACGTTAACAAAAGTTTTGATTCAAAACGCTGCATTTCATTTAATTCTAAAGCGCAGTAAGAGTTGCATTTCGTCAAACGGTCAACTTTTGTTTATTTATTTATTTATTATTAAACTGATTTGAGTCTATCATGACTCGTACGGTGAGAGAGTGAAGAGTCGAGTAAAAAAATAAATTGATTATTAAAGTGTCTGCATGAGTCTCTTTTTTATTGAGAGGCCAATTTTTTTTTTCAAAAAACAAAACTTTACACAAGTCTGAACATCAACTCATCAAGGCTAGCTTAATCCACCTAGGTACACCTACTTTTTGAAAATTATATATATAATTTTGTTACATATTTTGATTTAATAAAATATATAATTGTAGTTGCTTGTGATTATAGAAAATAATAATAATAATTTCATTGAACTCTAATCAAATTCTAAACGAACTCGTGTCGAGGTAGATCTAACAAATTTGCCAGCAAATCCTCGCTTAAGAAAAAAAAAATTTGATTACCATCCTAATGATAAAGATCAAATCTGAAGAACATATCTACAAAAAAGATATTGTCAACCAATTGATCATGATTTTCCAAAAACACAATATAGAAAGATATGTCGTCATTTTAATCCAGCATGGTTCACAGAATATGCTAATTGATTGGAATACAACATATTAGAAGATGCTGCATATTGCCTATATTATTATCTTTTCAGACTAGATACTGGAACATCAAGCAAGATGAAACTCGTTTGTTGCTGAAAAGTTTAAAAATTAGAAAAAGAAAGAGAGGTTACAGAACCATGTGGAGGCTCACAATATTAGATTAGCTATATTTTTTAATAATTTTAATTAAATTTTTATTAACTTTAATATTTTTTCATTTATCAAAAAAAAAAAAAATAATCTTACACCTGAACTAATATACTGACTTCGCCACTGAACAGAGTAGAAGGTTTACCAAATTTACCCTAAACAAACATTTTAAAGCATGACAAGGTCATTGAGAAGAGAGAGAGATTGTGCTATGGAATTTGCTAGACGATGTGGAATTGAAGTCGAATCACAATATAACGCCACCTGGTCACAACCAAAGCAGCCACGTGTTTGTGTTATCTCTATTTTCCGAAATAGGAAAAGAGAAACGATCCCTACACTCATTTCTCACAACAGCCCCACAACAAGCTGACGTGGCTGGTAATGTTTTATTATTTTTTTGTTTTGTTTTCATTTCTTTTTGTAAAAAAATAATAAAATATTACTAGCCACGTCAGCTTGTTGTGGGGCTGTTGTGAGAAATGAGTGTATGGATCATTTCTCATAGGAAAAAGCAAACGCAGTCTTTGTATAAGTCTGAATGTACTTGAATGACCTGGCCTATAGAGGTTGATATGTGAGAGAAATAAATATGTAGCAGAAGCCAGGAGGAAGAGGTTTCCTTCCTCCATTGCTAGCTAGCTTTCTGCATGTCGTCACTTTGAAGTCTTCTGTCTCTCTCTTATCTCTCTCAAAAGTAAGAAAAAAAGAAAGGGAAATTCTTTGCTGTCAGCCTCTCATTACGACGATTTGCTATGCTTCTTTTTTATTCTAAGAATTAATATTACATCAACGATATATTGGGCGGTGAAGGTGTCCATCAGAAGCAGTACAGTTACGATACGTTAAAAAATAAGAAGTCCATCAGAAGCAGTACAGTTTCTTGCGATACGTTAAACAATAAGGTTAAATACCTTTATGATTCTTGAATTTTGATAATTTTATTTTTTAATTTTTGAGTTTTAATTCGCATAGTATTTCAATTTTAAGAAAGGGTCAAATTAGAATCTCAGTTAAGTTTTCGTTCAAAAACTAACAATTTGTCAGAGATTGACACGTGACACTATATAAAAAATATTTAATAATTAAACTTTAAAAATTAATTAAAAAATAATAAAATTAAAAAACTGAAAAAAAAAAATTAAAAATTAAAAAAGGGGTGGCTCTTGGCCGGTCTGGGGTGGTCAGCCACCCTAGACCGACCCACCCCCTTGTTTTTTTTTAAATTTTATTATTTTTTAATTAATTTTTAAAGATTTTTTATTTTTGTTTTTAATTTTTAAAGAAAACTTAACTGAGGTATCAATTCTGCATGTATTTTCTCAAAATTGAAGTACCATCTATATATGATACAAATCAAAATTCAAAGACTAAAAAATAAGATTATTAAAATTCAAAAATCAAAAGTGTATTTAACCCGAAAAAATAAAGAGATCGAAAAGGCAATCTTTATCCCTATGCAGAAATAATCTTTAACAACACTCCAGTCCACCTTTTTACCAAAGAGTAATGATTCATTGTCACCTTTTGATACAACTTTTCACCACCTTTCTTATGTGGCAAGATGGTCTCCTACTACTTTTTAAGTTTTAAAAATAAAAGAGTAATGATTCATTGCCACCTTTTGATACAACTTTTCACCACCTTACTTATGTGGCAAGGTGGTCCCCCATCTTATTTTATTTTGAATAATGATTCAATGCCACCTAAATATAAAACTTTTTACCACCTTGCTTATGTGGCAAGGTGGTCCCCCACTATTTTTTGATTTTTTTTATTTTTTAAAAATAAATTAAGGTGGGGCACCACCTTGCCACATAGACAATGTGGTGAAAAGTTGTATATTTAGGTGGTAGTGAATCATTACTCTTTTATTTTTAAAACTCAAAAAGTAGTAGGGGACCACCTTACCACATAAGCAAAGTGGTGAAAAGTTGTATCAAAATGTGACAATGAATCATTACTCTTTACGAAATAAGCTAAAAAGCCAAATGTAAGAATCTCTCTCTGGCCACTTTCTCTTTTCTTTACTTTTCAGTTTTCAGTACTCCCGCTTTAACGAGTGACCTAGCTGGCCACTAGAATGTGAGTGTTATTTCTAAGAATTATTCATAACCAAAACACAATACATGCTCTGAATTCAAGAATTGTTTCCGCAGACCCACAAAGAGTAGTGCTGATATTCAATTATATGTTGATATGTAGGCTTTTATTTCTATGTATTTAACTAATTTTATCTGACTAATTAGGGCTATTTTTTTAAGTTAAATATGTGACAAAGGTGCACGTACATTATCTACCATTGTTGTATAATTGAGTTACTGGATGGGGTAGTGTCACAAGTTTGACAAGGCATGTGAGAACTATAATTCTAAAGCCCGTACAATTGGTGTGATGTCTATGTCGTTTGAGATGTTATGGGTTTTATTTCGTGGGGTCTGACATAGTATGCGATGCAATTTTTCGATCAAGATATACGACCGTGACTGCATCTATAGGCGCGGTTGGACAGAGACTGATCGGTTCCTAAGCATGAATGGCATTGTTCTTGCAAAATAGAGAGAGGGTCAGAAGGTCCACAGCCGAAGCCAAGAACATGTACACTCTAATGTTTAAGTTAACACACTTGTGTTTGAAACATAAAAATGGTGTGCGGCAATTCAATATTTGGGCGGGATTTGATTAATATGTACGTCTAATCATGGTGTGTGGCAATTCGATCTTATCCCGCTTCAGCGATTAAATAAAAAATGTTACAGATTCAATGACTATTTTCATTGATTTATTCCAGATAAAAATTGATGGGATAATACAATGTTTCCAACTAGCTTATATGTGATGTCTTTCTTCTTCTTTAAAAGAAAATTAAAAAAAAAAAACTAATGTCTTCCAATATGAAATTTCAATATTTGGGCCTTTTGCCTTATAATAATTAATAGACAAAGTCTTCTTTTAAATTAAGTTGAAGATTTTTTTTTTTTTTTAATATATTCTATTAAGGGAAAAATACAATTTAAACCCCCCCCCAAAAAAAAATTACCACATTTTCTCCGGATGGCCCCCCAAACTACCAAGGCTTGCACTCTGGCCCTCTAAACTATCAAAATCTTTGAAAAAAAACATTTTTTTGGCAAAATATCCTCATAATACTCCTGCCATATGTCATTTTTTTAATTAAAAAATAAAAAATAAAAGAATTGAAAATTTTGAAAAATTAAGAAAAAATAATTAATTTTTAATTTTTTTTATAAAAATTAAAAACTAAAAAAAAAATAATTTTTTTTATCTTTAAAAAATATTGTGATTGATTGGAGGACAGACTGCTTCTTTCCAGCATCGTCGTTGGGCACGATGCACGTCTGCAGCTCGGCGAATTTGTCCCCGCCTCTCCGAACGCGAACATGGCTAATTTTCTATCCTTCAATGTCTATGATCGATATTGATCTTTCGAAGGTTATGAATCATCCCAATCT
Organism: Alnus rubra; assembly: GCA_028654335.1. NCBI lineage: Eukaryota > Viridiplantae > Streptophyta > Magnoliopsida > Fagales > Betulaceae > Alnus > Alnus rubra. The sequence goes on along the minus strand of JAJPGS010000125.1, from coordinate 1,221,800 downwards.
GAATTTTGTTTTATTACAAATAACGAGCAAGTCTATCATCATTGTGAAAGACCTCGATCGATTTCTGACAAAGAAATGGACAGTGATCGGAAGGGTGTCGGGAAGATCGGGTCGCAGTTGAGAAATAACGCCACCCCAAACACCCATCTTTTTAAAAAAAATTAAAATTAAGAAATAAAATTTTAGTTTTTTTTTTTTTAATTTTTTAATTGAAAAATGACACGTGACAGGGGAATAAGGGGATATTTCGTCAAAATAGGCATTTTTCAAAGGTTTTAGTAGTTTGGAGAGCCATATTGCAAACCTTGGTAGTTTAAGAAGTCATTTGGAGAAATGATGATAATTTGGGCCGGGAGACTAAATTATATTTTTTTCCTTCTATTAAACCAACATGTCCTTATAACATTTAAACTATTTAATAGATTGAATTGAAAAAAATTTCTCAAACTCAATTTAAAAGAAAACTTTATTCTCTTTCTTATAATTTCTCTTTAGAACAAAAGACGGTGGGAGAGAGTGAAGGATTAAAGGAGAGTAATGCTATTGTCGCAATATCCTTTTAGAAATCCATTTCAACCCCAAACATTATTTTATTTTTAACAAAGTTGAATCTCTTCATTGAAAAAAAGAAACTGGTCCAGAAAATGGGATCTAGGGACAAGAATGCTCCCTAAGTACAACATTCGAAATATAACACTAGGCATATCCTCGAGCCAGACCGAGTGAATCACCTTGCTAGATGCCTCATTTGCTAAGCAATGAGCTACATTGTTGGCAGCTCTAACCACATGTACCATAGTACGTAGCATACCTGAAACCATTCAGCTCGGATATTATACCTTCAACAAACTGGCCGGCCAGCGGATGACAAAGTTGGGGCTGCAGAGTTTACTTCATTAACCACTTGCATAGCTTCCCTTTCTAAAATCACTTCAAAAAATCCTGATTCCTTGCTAAAAAGAATCGCTTCTGGAGCAGCCATAGCTTCCGCCACTTTTGGTTTGGCCACTACCATTTTCGTGACAGCCCGTGCACCCAAGAAATTGTCATTGTTATCTCTAGCCACAATACCAATCCCAATATATTTCTTTTTAATTTTCACGGATGCATTCCAGTTCACTTTAATAAGTCGAGAGGGTGGAGGTTGCCAACCAGTTGGAGGTCTGGTAGTTCTTAACACCCCATTTGAATTCATAGTCTCCTTGTCCCTTCTATTGTATCTGCGGAAGTCTTCTAAAGAATCCACAGCTTCCTTAAAAACCACCGGAGGATGAGTGAAGATTTTGTCAAAAACAAATTTATTTCTTCTAAACCAAATTCTACGTACGGGAGATAACAGCCATAAGACCAATTTGGTAAATTTTGTAAATTTAAATATGTTGTTACCATGTAAATAATAATGAATAATATTGAATCGAAAAGAGAAAAATAATATTGAGACAAATATTTATGTGGTTTGACAATGTGCTTAATTATGTCTACATTAGTGCAACTATATTTTACTATGTGATTTAGGGTTGCAGGCTTACAGCATAACATATTTATAAAAAAACCCTATGTTCACTTCGCTCCGCTCTGACAACTAACCTCTATACTAGCATCTAGTATATATATATATATATATATATATAGATATAGATATATATAATACCCTATATGCTTGAGAGAATATGAGCAATTAGATTTAACAAAATACAAGGTGATTGTTTGATAACTTTTCCTTACAAAAATAAAGTGATAATTATGGTCTTTCCATCCATTTAAAGGTTTTTTTTTTTTTTTCTTACCATCCATTTAAAGTTAATAAAAAGGATGCAACTCGATTCGAATTCAAATATGAGTAATTCTCATATTTAAGGAAATATCCAGCTCTAAAAACCATAAAAGAAAAATGCATACATTGCATGGCTCTCATTCGGGGTTTCGGATCTATTCATGACCTGACGGTGAGGTTAGGTGAACTTTGGAAGATTTGTTTTAGAAGTGGATACGGTGGCAGTCTAAGACGTCAGTAGCTAGAGCTTTTGGCGTGGTGTCAGAGCTTCAATCATAGAGATCGAATTCTAGCCGAAAGGGCCAAACCACAACCAATACCCCATGATTTCTGGGAATGGTTGGGCGCGCTTCAACAAGCAAGGCAAAATATGACCACTTACACAAGTTATACTTCGATCACCAATTAAGAAGCTCTGATTCCATGTTTTTAATTAATATCGTGTTTCAATATTTAAGATCATTAACATGTCAAATTAAACAGAAAGCCCATTAATTAATTCAAGCTACGTACCCATGTTTTGGAGAAGTTGGTATTCATGCAGGCTATGCAGCCCCACTAGAACTGCATGCTGCTGCTAGTGATTGACTTGTTTAAATAAGGATTTTTGTGATATCTTTATTAATTTGCAAACACTGAAAAATAGGAAAAACTAAATTAGGTTTGAGAAAATTCTTCTGTTTTAGTCTATTAATTAAATTGAGATCGTGATTCTCACATGTATTTTATATATATATATATATATATATATATATATGTTCTAAAGACATGCATGTTAGAATATATGAAAAATATATTATATTTTTCGTGTATTCCTATTTGGTTGATATAATATTCTCTGCCCTTATTGGAAAAAGCAGTCGCTAAAGCTGGTCATTGACTTCTTTAAATCAAGATTTTGGTAATATCCTTATTAATTAATTTGAATATTACTGGAAATTAAAAGCAAGTATTCAAGTGGTGCAACACTAGTTCATAATTAAAGATTCCAGTAATTTATTTTGACTGATCGAAAGTTACAGCTCAAAGCCATGCAAAACAATTAAGGGAAATATTGAAGGCCCAGATCAGTTTTGGATAATCGCCCACAGTTAAGACCGGGTGTTAGTACAGCAGCAAATCAGGGGGCCTGAGGGGCTAAATCGAAGACAAACGCCCCCCTTTGGATATCCCCTCTTGATGCAATCCTGATTGCACTGCCAGTCACCTGGACAAACGCCTACGCATATTTGGTCTTGATATAGAGCGGCTACTGGCTCTGCCACTAAACCAATAATATTTAGAATACCATTAGCTACGTACGTGAGAACAAAATAATTAAATAAATAAAAAGTAGCATATATACTAATATTTGATACGGCAAGAAAAGATTAATTACTCATGTGTGTAAAGAGTAGCATTATTCTTTTTAATAGAAAAATATTTAAAGAAAAAAAATGACGGATTCAAGCGGACGCAAGAAAGGGGTGTGTTTTAAAACACAAAATTTTTAATGCCCAATTGCATTTTAAAATAACTATTTGGGAGAACTTCACTTATAATCCATGATCTTTCATCACTTTTACAATTAGGATATCCATCTTTAAAAATTGTCAATTTAGGCTAACCATCTTTCAATTTCAACCATTCGTTAGAATCTTTGGAAATTTTGATATTATTTAACGGAAAATTCAAACAGAGGGTTCAAATTGAAAAAACTGGAAAGATAGATACCCTAAATTAACATTTTTTAAAGATGGATACCCTAATTACAAAAGTGATGAAAGAATATGAGTTATAAGTTAAGTTCTCTATAATTCTTTTTCAAACAGCACGTTTTGAAACCACTAAACCAAACCGACACTAACGAATTGGGACACTATTCTCCTATCTAGTGTGAGATAAATGAGAAATTTTACCTGAAGCCAAAAGCAAAGCAATACAAAGAATCCCCACGAAGCAGCGTCCATTGATAGGTAAAACGTAACGGGAAGACATTATGTGAAGGTATGATGCTTACGAACACTTTCTTTGTGATAGGATGGAATGGGGATGAAGCTGAAAGTAAGTCTAATTATATATTATCTCCAAATCTCTATCTAATTGAATGATTAATATGATTTAAAACACCTGCCATAAAAGATGAGATTGAATTCTTAATTTTTTCATACTCTTATCTGTCTTTTATAAATTTACTTGTTTTTGCACTCCATATGTACCTAAAAAATGGCTGATTTGAATCAAGGAATTGATGGCCATTTAATTTTTGAGTCATGTGGATAAAATTTTAAATTAACAGGGAATAAAGAAAAGTAGGAAAAACTTTTGAAAATATTTTCGGAAAAATATGTGTGTATATCGTACATGTTCTCGAATACATACATTATTGAGATGAGAAAGGCTATTTTGTATTCTCTATTATCCTTTTTCTATCATTCTTCGCTGATGTAACATTGTCAATTCACCATTTGTATTTTTTTTTCCTTTTTAATTAAGATTGATTTAAAGGTAGATTGACAATCTCAAATCAGCCAAATATAATAAGAAACAGATGTATAACACATCTCTATGCTAATTACTATAGAGAGTTTGTAAGCCTTAAAATGAAAGTTTCACGTCATAAACAAAAGAAAGTAATGGATAAGATCATCTCCCATTTCACTTCGATTGTCAAAATTAAATAATTATTAATGATTACTAAATTGTTTATTTTTTTAAATTAAAAACTTAGGAAACTTTACTTACTCTAATCTCGAATATTTGTCATAACTTTTGTAACGCCCCGCCTTTAATAAAAAGGCGTATGTGAAAATTTCGATTTTCACATAACATTACGACATCATCAGAGTTATAAGTTGGCATCGGAATATATTTTTGTAATGATAACACATCAGAGCTTCTAACAAAAATACTTCAAAATATATATAAAGAGTGTAATTGAATAATTACACATTAAAATATATTTGTGCCATATATGACACAGATAATTTACAACCAAAACACTCATAATATTATTATTACATACAAACAGAAATAGAAATATTGTTTTTCGAATGTAATAATAATAATAGACTAGACATGGTAGTCCACAAAAATGGGAGGCATTCTAGCCTCAGACACTGCTACCAAGTTCACCTAAAGTTCTGGACAATTCTGATACTCCTCATCCTCATAATCTGTATTAATATATAATACAGAGAGAAACAATAATACAAAAATACCTAGTGAGTCCACTGTTTTTAATAATATTATAATTGCTGATTTATTATAAATAAAGAACACAATGCAATGACATAATAAAATGACAGTTTTATATGCACAGACTTATTTATTTAAATAACCATTTTTTTCTAGCATTCATCAAATGGAGACATAATTCGAGTATATCAAATCTATGAGACGTAACTCTTGTGTAACGTGTTATATGAGACGTTACTCCCGTTTAGCGGATAATAGGAGACGTCATTCCAGTTTAGCGAGTTCTAAGGAGACGTCACTCCTCTAATAATTTATTATCTTTTTGGCACAGGCAGATGTCACTCCCTGGTCCGTAGGCAGACGTCACTTCCTACTCTGTTTATTATTAATATTTTTGGCATAGGCAGACGTCACTCCCTAGTCCGTTTGCAGACGTCACTCCCAACTCTTTTATAATTAAATTCATTAATTAGAATAACAAAATATGCAAATTTCACATGTGCAACCAATTAAATAAAGCAGAAATTATAACATTATGAAAATTCAGCATCACCCTCAGTGAGTAAGAAATACTCACAATTCTCTGCTACAAAGAGAGATCTACATGAATAATGACTGCACAGTTATATGCATTTGATAATGTATTAGTATAAAATATCAAGAACTTATTTTAACAATTTATCACTTTCGACTTATAAATCACATATCTCAATTTCTAATATCGCTTAGATATTATAACGGCATAAAATAGGTTAATCCTATTACCACATATTTTATGCGAACATTATTACGGCAATTATTAATTAACGTTCAAAATACCTTTTAAGTAAAATAAATATCGCAACAACATTAGCATTAAAAGCTTATATATTTTTATTAAATAACATAATAACTCCATTAATATAAATAGTAGATTTTATATTTTAAAAGTACACAAGTGATACAGTATAAATAATCCTTATTTTAATTTTATGAAATTCGGGTAGAAGAACGGCATTAGTGTTACTAATACCTAAAAATACTTTTAAAATTTTGGGCAGTATAACAGCACTTTTGTAAAAGATTACTTTTTACTCGAGCATCACAGCAACGTGATTTATTATTTTAAATATACCACTTGAAATACCCTGTTAAAACACAACTTAAAATATTAGATACTTAAAAACTGTAAAATGAATAACACCAAAGGTTTAATAAAAATATCTCAAATAATATTTTAAAATATTTAGACATTATAATAGCTCTCAAATTTCTTTGAATACACATAATAACTTAAAAGTCATTAGCTAATTAAAATTTTAGAAACATGTGTATTAATTGTAACTACCAGGAAAGGAACGTTCCTGTTTGGCCAAATTAGTAAGTCTTCTTCTCTTTTCTTAAGGGGTCAGAATACTATAAATAAAAGAAGTAAGAAGGAGCTCACCAAAAGTTTCTAGAAGGTGGTCCCAAAAGGAGAGTACTCTGGAGAGTTCTCCAACTTCACCTCTCCTCTTAACCCATCCGTTCGTTTCCTTTCTAAAAACTAAGCACACCAGTAGAGAAAGAGAGTGAGCTGATTGTGGCTTGTGGGATAAAAGAGTTGGAAGGCTTTAGACTTTCATTGTGGAGGACATATGAAGCCAAGGGAGCAGGTATGGTCTTTGAAGAATATTATTTTGTGTTTTCCAAATTACCACCGAGAATACACAACCACACACATAAAAGAATACAGAATTCCTGCTTTGCTTAAGTCACAACCCAAGAGATTTGAGTGCTTCTTGGTTTATTTTGGTTGTTAGAAAGAAGGTGGGTTGTTAGAATTCATTTTAGCCGAGAGAAATATGGTGGATTTTTTTGAAGTTTGCTTTTGCTCCAGAAAGAGAAAAGAAATGGTTTCTGTTTTGGGTTTCGGTTCTGCACTGAATGAGGGAGAAGGGAAGACAAATTGCAGAGAGTTTCTGCAAGGTAAGAAGAGAAGAAGATTGGTGTCCAAAAACCGAATGAAGAGGCTTCCTATTTATAGACTTCTTCAACGGACCGGATCCTCTTGAGCTAGATTCAATCCAACGGCCGGGGAAGGTTCTCTGCATCTGGGTGATGAGTTGTGATGGTGAGGTGTTGCATGACGTGCGTGAACTGAGGAGAGGAACGAAGAAGGGGCTGAGCTGTTGCAATGTTATTGGTAAAGAGAGGATAAAATATCTCTTATCCTTATTCGACCGGTAGTTCAATTCTAACTAAAATTTGATTATATTTAAAAGAAGCTTGTTTTGCCTAAGAGCATTCACAATGGCTTATGTATTTTTCAATCTAGAATAGCTAATCAAAATCTATTTTATCTAGTTTAGCTAATGAATTTTAAATGCATTATACATCGGATTATCTATTATTAACTCTATATTATTTTTAATTAATTTATTTCATTATAGTATTTTTTTTCCACGTGGGTCCCGCTTCATAAATCCACTACTTTACGCACTTTCTCTTAGATCTCCACTATAAAAGGAAGAAAAAAATGGAAAAACGTGGAGTGGTGGAGGGAAAAAGGAAAAAAGCAAAGCTAAAAAAGTGGAGATGAAGAATAAAAAAAAATAGATAAGTGAATAGTATAACTCTACTTGTAGAGTTCCACTATTTATGGAATTAAGAAAAATCTATTCTAGAGTTGGAATACATAAGCTGATGGAGTCTCTTTTTAACAATTTTGTTATCTATTCTAGCTTAAAGTTACAAATAGATAATCCATTGGGAGTGCTCTAAGAGGCTGGAAACTAACGGGCTGGGTTGAGTTTATCATTCTATATGGGCTGGCTCCATAAAGAACTAAAATGGGCCCACAAATTTATTAATGTTAAATTTTCGTCCAAAATAAAGATAATATTTTTTGCGGGTGTTTTCGTACTCTTAACGAAGTCCAAAAATTATGAAATTCAGAAGGTAGTTAGAGGACTTTGGGACGAGCGTTCTAGATTTTAAATCGATCAAAACGGAGTTCGTTTGACCCTATTTTCGTTATTCCAAAGTTTAAGGTCCTTTTAAACCTTTTATTAAATCGAAACTATAAATGTTTCTTAATAAATGAATATTTATTTTCATAAATATTCATATTTATTCTTTTACCTTATTATTAGGTCATAAATCATATTTTAAGATATTTTATTTCATATCTTAAAATACAGGGCATTACATCTTTTGCGATGTTGCCTCCAAATTATCAAAATTTGCAATGTTGGTGTTCGATGTTTCAGCCCTTTTCAATCTACTCCTCCGTTAGGAGTTTTAACAAGGAAGAAAAAATATGACCAAAATACTTCATTTATAATCATTTTTAAAAAAGAAAAGAAAAAAAAAAGTGAAGAAGACTTCGAACTTTCTTTTCTTTCCTTGATCTGTTTTGCCAGCAACCAAACAACCCATCGGCAAAATTGTTTCTCATCAACTATCATGAAATTGAAATATAGCACCCAAAAAAAAAAAAGCCTCAAAGATCATATCGTTAATTAAAAGACTTATAAAAGAATTAAAAACTACACAAAGGTATGATCTTCGAGGGTTTTCTTCTCTTTTTTTTTTTCTCCTCGCAGCTCTCCTCTCTCTCGCTCATTCCCACTCCTTTTTTCTTTTTTTTCTTTTTTTTTTTTTTTTTTGGCATTTTCCAGGTAGATCACAATATCTCTCTCTATTAACCTCTCTCTCTAGCTATTATTTTCGGGTTTCTTGTACATATTCTAATTATTCATTGTTGTTGTGGTGTTAATTGTTAATGTTGATATGTTTGGGATTATGTTGAAGGAAGGGTTTTTGAAGTTGTAAATGTTTGGGATTATATTGAAGGTAGGGTTTTTTCTTGGAGAATGTGGTCCGAAATTATTGTTACTTTTCAATTTTTTTTATTTTTTTTTTATTTTTTTTGCAGCTTTAATTTGTTGAGACTCGCAGAGACCGAGAGCTTTCATTTTTTTTTTAAAAAAAAAAAAGAAAAAAAAAATTAAAAGAATTGCTGAACAATAGAAATAAGGAAACATGATTATGGGTGAAGTTAGAAGTTTAAGGAAACATTTCGGATGAAGTTAGAAGTTCAAGGAAACAATTTTTCATATGGGTTAAATAATAATAATAATAAAGGTTTACTATCCACATAGTGAAGGTTTACTTTCAAATTCAAGATTTTGGCAGTTTAAAATCATCTAATTACTTTCCAATTCAATAAATTCATTGTATCGTGTCCAATTAATGTTTGAGGACTTAATATGATTTAGGATTTTTTTTTTTATTGAATCTGGACCTTTTTTTTTTTTTAACAGAGTAGATCTTCTTCATTGAATCAAAAAGCCTCAGGACAAGGACAATAACAAAAGGTTCAAGATCCCCATACAATAAGCCAGATAAATCTGATTTCACTACAAAAATGCAAGCAAATAGCCACGTGCAGTTTGACACGTGTATAGTGTCGTACACGTGTCAAACAGTTAGACACGTGCATTTTGACACGCGTGAGACGCGTGTCAGATGTGCAAGTCATTAACTGCACAATTTGACACGTGTATTGAGATACACGTGTCAAATCTGACACGTGTATCACAATACACATGTCAAACCGTTTGACACGAGTATTTTAAATATTCGTCTCAAACCGGTTTGACACGTGTATCTCAATACACGTGTCAAACAGGTTTTTCAAATCTGACACATGTATCACAATACACGTATCAAACCGTTTTTTTTTTTTAAAAAAAAAAAATTCCAAGTTGAATTTTTCATTTAAATAAATTTTTAATTTAATTATTTAATTGTATTTTTAAATTAAAATAAAAAATACAATTAAATAATTAAATAAAAAATTTAATTAAATAAAAAATTCAATTTGGAATTTTTTTTCAATTTAATTTTGTTATTGGTTATTTAAAATTATTTGGTTTAATAAATTTTTCGTTTTTTCAAATTTTATTATTTCCGACCACAAATAACGCAATATTAATTTTACCCAAAAACAACACAAAATCATATTACACAAACCAATAGTTAATAACGTTTTCGTTAACTACGCAAATATTTACAAATAAAAATTAATTACACAAAATATCTACAAATCTAAAGGGTGTCCCTACGAATCACGAGGTACCGTCCCAGGCGTGTTCTCGCCAACCGGCGATTGCTGCGCAAGGAATGGTGTAGCGGGCGAAGGTGTAGCGATAGTGGAGTGCTGGTTCAGCCGTCGTCCAACAGGCGACAATGTACCAACCGTTGTCGAATTACCTGCAAATAATATAGACAATTAAAGTATATGATATTACTTGCAAAATTAAACGGGTAATTAAAACAAATTGAAATTAATTTTGTCCTATACACAATATAAATCATACATGCAGATGCACTACTAACAGACGACGTACTACCTACGTGTGCAGGTGAAGACTGAGTACCAAGACATGGTGCTGATGCTCCCATGGAGGACATGAAGACTTCAAACTGTCGCATGCACTGCTCCATGGCGTCGAACTGTTGCATGCGCTGCTCCAACAGGTCATTCCTCACTCGCTCAGCCCGTAGCTCTGCTTGGATCTCTTCCATCTTCCATCTTCCGAGCGTGTTCGGCCCAATCCTGAGACGTGCCCTGAGATGGTCCCCCCTGTGAGCGAGGCCTGTATGAGAAACATGTCCCCCGAACAGGTGTAACGTTCGGCCCAACCTGCTGAACCCTCCCCGCGTACTCAAGCCTCCCAACCGCCTGTTCGTAAGCGTCGTTCGGTGCCCAACGCACCGTGTCTGCTGAGACTCTTTGCGTGGCGGCTGGATCACTGGATAAACTCTGCGTCATCCTCTCTTGTACATCGTTAACATGAAAAACTCATATATTGAATAATGACATGTCACACATAATTTAAAAATATTAGTAAATTAAATCAGTATCATACGCATAGGACTCGTGTACGTTCGTTCACGTAAGTGCCGTCCTTCCTTGTGTGGGTCTTCACGAACGACGCGGCGCGAGTGGGAGGCGTGCCAGATGTACATGTCTGTCGTCATGCAGTTGAAATATATAACAAACAGATAGCGATAAAAATAGTATAAAGAAAAAGAAAAACAATTAGCAACAAATATTAAAAACATAAACATATATTTTTCCATACTTCCTCGTGATTAAATCTGGCATAACTTTTAGATCCCGTACAATGGGGAAGGTCATTCTGCTCCCGCAGCCTCTTTATCCGCTCAGAGGTTACCTACGCATTGAACATAAAAATAAAAATGTAAGCATTGACACACTTAAATTAAAATTAAAATTAAATGAACTGTTATTAAAAAACCTTAACATTTTTTTGGCCTACATACCCTTTTATGCTCAGTGCACCAATCGCTCAGCAGGAACTCTACATCTGCTGCGTCATACTTCGCAAAAAAATTGTCCGGCATTCTCGCACGGATACTCTCAGGCGTGTCACCGTCTCCAATACATAGTTTGGTTTTGAACCTCGACTTCCACGAGCGGTGCTTACGGCCAATATCATATCGTTCCACGCTTCCTGTTGCGCCTTGCGCTTGTCCACTGATACAGGTAGATAGAAATCCTCCTGCACATTCAATCAAAGCATTATAGGTTTAAAATCTTCAATAAAAACATTAATCTTAACTTTAATTCAAATAAATAAATAATTTATATTCATAAATATACCATCAGCGCGTCCCACATAGCCTGCTTAATCTGCTTATTTACCCTTGCCCATTCGTCCCGCATATGTATGTAGGACCCGCTCCTGATAAGCTTGCCCTCAGCCCGCCTAAAACGATTGCAGGCTCGTCCTACAGGTTGTAGAGCAGCATTGTACTGCAATACAACCTTCTTCCCCCTCGGGAGCACCCAGTTTCTCTCTGGGTCCTTAATCACCTCATAATATATGGTCCCGTCTGGGTTGTACCCTAATAAAAAAATATTCAACATTTAATTGGTTAACACTAAAGAACATATATATATATATATATATATATATATATATATATAAACAAATTGTAAATTCAAGTTATTTTTCTATCAAACAAAAAATGAAATTTTTGATAACATAATATGAGTTTTAAGGATGTTTAAATATATACTTACCCATCAACCGAGTGTGCTCAATCGGTATGTGCTGGGTCGCCTGCAACCTCCTCGCCAACCCCTCCCGCTGGTGGAGGCTGCTGATCATCATCTGAATCCATATCCTGGGGGCTATCGGGGGCCAACTGATCGGTACCCAACATCGCAACGTCCTCCTCATGGGTACTCTGGCTCCCCCCCACATCTGGCATCTGACTCTCACAGGAAAGTGGCACCTGGCTCTCACCAGATAAAGGCATCTGGCTCTCTACATGCCCGGGGCCCTGACTCGCCCCCGATGCTGTCATCTGTCTCGCCCCCAAAATCTGGCCTTGCATCGCCCCCTGTGCCGGTATCTGTCCCAACCCCACACCCGGCATCTGCATCTCCCCCGTCTGTGACAGTGGAAATCTACCATCCTGCATCTCACTATCAGGATTACACGTCATAGGTACACTATACGTATATGGAAAGTAGGGCGCATAACCCTGTGGCCCTATCCCCTCTCGCACCCACCATCGAGCCACGTTACCCGGTTGGGTGAACCCTATCTGAGACAATATCGGGAGCTCCGACAATGGAGAACTGCAAGGTCCAACTGTGCTGGTCTGCCCGTGATCTGACGTGGGCACGGCCACCGTACCCGGCAACAATGGTCTATAAGCCCCGTCTGGGTGATGTGGCCACGCCGCAGTATATAATGCCGTCGAATCAGTGGGCGTGGTCATGGGGGGCACGGGTGGGCGAGGTGCCCGATATGCATAAGGAGGGGGTCTCTGGTCCATCAAAACCTGCGAAAAAATTTAGACAAATTAATTAGAATATGTTTTTTTATATATTTTTAATGAATATGCAAATTATACAACGAAATTTATGCAAATAATAAAAATTTGTATTGAGTTCAAGCGAATTGTACAAACAATATATATATCAGTCAAGTGTATTGAGTTCAAGCTAATTATACTCACAACAAATACATCAATCATTGTATCATGGGAGCTTCAATCGGATCAAATGTCGGGCCTGTCGTACTCGAATTCGTCATTCGTATCGGGTAGGTCATCAGTGGCTAGTACGAGTGGTACGCACTCATGGTAGGTTGTACCATCCTCATTACTCCCATTCCCCTGGCCAACGTCGTACACGTTGCGCGGTTTGGTCCTAACCGCACAAACCCAATTTGGGTTCCTTCCATCTTCGACGTAGAATACTTGATCTACCTGAGATGTAAGCACGTACGGCTTGTCCTGAATCAGTTCTCCCCTGTGGACAAGGTGATTGAAGTTGACAAACACTAGGCCATACTCGTCTATTGTGAATCCTCTGTCCATCGTGGGGTCTGCCCAATTGCACTTAAATAGGACGTACGTAGTCCTGTCATAGTACTCGACCTCAACTATATCGGTTAACTGCCCGTAGTACGTTTCGCCTTCAACGGTAGGAACACATACGCCGCTGTTCTGAGTCCTCCTGCCCACATCATGGGCAAGCGTACGAAACAATTTCCCATTTACCACGTACCTGTTGTACTTGACAGCTGTCTCTTTTAGCCCTCTACAACACATAACCAAGTTGTGGCCCAATTCCTCCGTACGTTGATCGTCCAGGCCATCGACCTATGTTTTAATTACAAATATTAAACATCACATTGGGTAATTATATTGAACCCGCATAAATTTTTCCAATTTCAAAATTACAACTATTTCCTTACATATGCACGGTACCATTCGCAGAATTGCTCATGATGTTGTGCTTCAATAAGAGCCTCCGTAATGTGACCTCTAGTGCATGATCGCCTAAGCGCGTCTTTGTGCATCCTACATTCAGCGTATACAATTATGTAATAATTGTTATTAATACTTTTATTCGAATTCTGTTAAATATATAAACACTACTTACGTCCGTAAATTGTGAAACTCTTCAGAGTTTAACAGAATATAATGATGAATCTGGTGCATTATCAACCGGTTCAGGATAACACGCGTGCCCGCCCCCTTGGATCCATCAGGATTTCTCTGAGGTCTGTTGTGGAATGTTGGTGCGTTATTCAGATACCTTGAACAAAACGTTACCAACTCGGTCGCTATGTACCCCTCCGCAATGCACCCCTCAGGAGCCGCTTTATTGCGCACATTAGACTTGAAATTCCCAAGACTCCTGGTGTACACACATACACGACAATTTAATTGTCGTCAATTAGGGTTACAATTAAATCAAAATATATATTTACATATTACGCTAAATTTTACCTCTCTGCCGGGTACATCCATCTATACTGCACGAGTCCGCCGAGTCTACACTCGCGCACAAGATGCACGACCAAGTGGAACATGCTGGTAAAAAACCCCGGAGGGAATATCTGTTATAGCTTGTGATGAGTGCCAAATATTGTGTATTTGGACCCCTTGATTTGCACTAGTTAGACCTTTAGCCTGGTTATTTTTCTAATGTTTTGGTTAGTTTTGTGTTTTGTGTTTTTGTAGGACAATAAGATAGGAATGACAAAATTCATAAGGAGATAGCTGGAAATTCGGAGATCCTAGAAAGTCGATCGATCGAACTTAAAATTCGATCGATCGAATATTTGCCCGAAGTCGATCGATCGAAATAAAGTCGATCGATCGAATTTTCCCAGAAACTACTTTTGCAGAGCGCACCAGAACGCCCAATCAGAAGCCAAAAAGCAGTCCTCCCTCTGATTTCCGCTGCAGAACACGCTGGTTTCGTGTTTGGGGTTGTCTCTAGCTGCAGAAGAACCCTAGAGGAGGGTAGAGAAGTCATTTTCTTGCCATGGCCTTCTTCTATAAAGCCATAGCCATGCCCCCTTGTTGGAGAGTGGTGGAGAGAGTAGGATAGAGCAGAAACTCTGTAGTTAGTTTTAATTTCGTGCTTATTGTAGTGTAATTCAGTAGTTTATTTTCAGAATACTTTCTCTTTGTAGAGTTTTTCTTTCATTTCCATGGTTGTTCATCATTTTATTGTGGTGTTCTTAGTCATGGAAGGCTAGTAACCTCAACTAGGGTTGAGGATGAAACCTTTCCATTGATGACACTCACAACCTAGCTGTACCACTTGCACATTTAATGATATATCATTTTAGTTGTTCAAGTTCCATTCATTTAATGCTTCATCTTTTGCAATGAATGTGGTTAGGGGTGGTTAGAGGACATTTTATGTGTTTCAACCGACCAATACATTGTTTTATCGGTTCGAATGATGATATCCATTGTGATTGAATGATACATTGGATGTTTTGATTTCAATCGGTACTCTTTGTGATTTGTCAATGTGTTGGATTCATTTAATGGTTCTTTGGTTTATGGTTAAGAAACTTGAATAACACCCTAAGCTTAATGTTCTTTGGGTGTTCAAGTGGAAACCAAGAGTGTGAGTTGTAGGATTTGGTTTGGTGGATTCCTTAACCTTAGTTCCTTTTATTTTACATATTTCATTACATCTCTTTCATTTAGTCTTTTGTTCTTGAATCAAGTCTCAAACCTTTGGAACTAGGTTAAAATGAGGTTGATTAAGCAAGATACCAATATTTGACCATTTCCCTGTGGGATCGACCTCGCACTTGCATAACACTATATTGCAAAATGATTCGTGCACTTGCGAGTACTATTTAAAACATACAACAAGTTTTTGGCGCCGTTGCCGGGGAAATCGGTTCAAAAATTGGTTTTTGTTTGATTGATTTTGTTTTTCTACTAGTTAGATAGATTTTTGTTTCATTTTTACTGTTGTTTAGCTTCTGTTCTGCATTCTAAGTCTTTTCTTTGTTTTTCCCGGATCTGTTCTGCAGCTTCTGCAACTTACTGGGTGCCCTGAAGAATCGATCGATCGAAAATAAATTCGATCGATCGACTTTCGATCGGTCGACTTAGAATCTGCACTTTAAAAAGACGATCGATCGACAATATATTCGATCGATCGACTTTCGATCGATCGAAATATACTTCGATCGATCGACTCCTTGCACAGCAGTAGCTCGGAGCTAGGTGAGTATCACTGTTCCAGTACTTTTTTTTTAGTCCATTTTGTGCATTTTTTGTTCATAATTTGTTTCTGTTTAATAGTATTTTGCTGTTTGCTTAAATTTTCTTTTAGTTTATTATAACTTAGTTCAAATTTTGTTTAGTTTGTGTTTTATATTATTTTCGATTTGTTTTATTTTGTTCTAAAAAAAAAAAAAAGAGAAGATTTTCTGTTCTACTTTTTGTTTCTGTTCCTGGCCCTGCAAATTTCGAACATTCGATCGATCGAATAAAATTTAGATCGATCGACTTTCGATCGATCGACCATTACATTCGATCGATCGACCTCAACTCAGAAGGCAGCTCCTGGATAAGATCAGTAGCAGAAAATTTTTACCAAAAATTCTTTTTGGTCCCAACTTGTAAGTATTCTTATCTTGACTTTTACTACTGTTTTATTGTAAATTGTATGCATTTGTGTTAGTCTTTCAAATTTATCTTAGTTGTGTTATTTTTCTTTGTTATAAAAAAAAAAAAAAAAAGGAAAATATTTTGCTAGTAGGGGTACTTAGCAATCTTAAGGCAATGTCAAGGTGAATTCTGGCAAGGATTGGTCTTGGGATTTAAGTGTGTCCATTGTGACCCCCCTCACCTACCTGGGAATTAGCCTAGATTGTACTTTGGAGAACTTTGTTCCCTGTTAGCAACTTATTTTCTTTATTTTTGTTTGTTTGTCTTTTGGTTGAATATTTGTGTATGTTTGGTGTATGCTTGGTAGAAGATCATTGAACTTAGACTTGACATCTTTAGATCCCGAAATTGAAAGAACTCTTAGGAGAAATCTTAGAAATTCTGTTGAGATGGGAGATAACATGCATGCAAATGAAAATGAGAGGAATCGGGGAGAAAACGTGGATCATACTAGGACACTTAGGGATTTGTTTGCACCCGTGGCAACAAATTCTCCTTCATGTATCGTATTACCCCCAACCAATGCCACTCATTTTGACCTAAAGCCTCATGTCATTCAACTCCTACCCGCATTCCATGGCTTGGACCTCGAAAATCCTTATAGCCATGTGAAGAAATTCAAGGACATCTGTGCCACCTTCAAATTTCAAAATTTTTCTAAAGAGTCTGTGCATCTTAGGCTATTTCCTTTCTCACTCCATGATAGGGCCAAGGCATGGTTGGATTCAAACATGCCTGGTTCCATCACTTCTTGGGAAAACTTGCTCAACAAGTTCTACAACAAATTCTTCCCCATGTCCAAAGTCAATGAGTGTAGGAAGGAAATAAGTTCATTTACTCAAGAGGAAGATGAGAAATTTTCTGAGAGTTGGGAGAGATTTCAAGATATGCTGATCAAGTGCCCTCCACATGGATACGAGAAATGGAGACTGGTGCAATTTTTCTACCAAGGATTAACTCAATCCAATCATAGCATGATCGAGTCAATGAACGGAGGCGCATTTCTGAGTTTGACGGGAGAGGAAGCGTATAGGACCTTAGATCAATTATCCGACAATTCCCAACAGTGGGATTTTTCTAGCTGTCGAGATAGAGCTGCTCGCATTCAGAAGAAGGGAGGCATCTATGAGGTTAAGGAGGATATGGAATTAAAAATGAAGATAGATGCCCTCACCAAAAAGGTCGAAGCCCTAGTTGTTAGCAAAACCATGAATGCTGCCAACCCATTCCATGTTGACTGTTGTTCCATCTGTGCTAGTCCCTTGCACTTAGCACAGACTTGCCCATCATTGCCGGCTTTTGTCGAATCTCCAATAGAGCAAGTGAACGCTTTCAACGATTATCGAAAGCAAGCCAGTGGACCTTTCTCCGAATCATACAATCCAGGGTGGCGGAACCACCCTAACTTTTCTTGGAAGCAGAACCAGCCTATGGCTCAAGGGGGAGCTCCTCACCAATCTCATACTCAATACCCCCCTGGATTTCATCAGCCGGTTCATCATCAAAGCCGTCCATCCCAGCCAGCACCATCATACCAGTCCCCCACTCAAGCCCCTGCCTCTTCTTCACAATCATCGTTGGAAGACACTCTTAAAGCCTTCATCCAGATTACCGGCCAATCCATCAGTGACGTGAAGAATGCTACCATGGTGAACACTCAAGCTATTGCCAAGATGGAGACCCAGATCGGGCAAATTGCTAGTCACCTGGGGGAGAGAGAGAAGGGAAAACTCCCTAGTCAGCCTGTGCCGAATCCGAAGTTGCAATTTCACGAGGGAGGATCATCAAATGCAGTGCATGGGCAGGAGCATGTGCAAGCCGTTGTCACACTTAGATCAGGGAAAAAAGTGGACAAACAAGTGGTTCAACCAGAAGAGAACCCTGCTGCACAAGGAGAACAAGGAAGCAGGAGCGTCGAGAAGAAAGATGCCGAGCCATCTACATTAGCTCCGACCGTAGAGACTCCTTCTAGGCCGTTTATACCTAGGGCGCCTTACCCTGATAGACTTCTTGCGCCCAAGAAAGGAGGGACATTCGAGGACATTCGGGAGGTATTCAAACAAGTGCAGATCAACATTCCATTCTTGGATGCCATCCAGCAAGTGCCGTCTTACGCCAAGTTCTTGAAGGACTTAATCACCGTCAAGCGGAGGAACAATGTCCCGAGGAAAGTTTGTCTGACCGAGCAAGTCAGCTCAATCCTCCAATACCGGCTGCCCATCAAGTACAAGGACCCTGGATGTCCTACCATCTCTTGCACCATAGGAGTCAGCCACATTGAGAAGGCCCTGCTTGACCTTGGAGCCAGCGTCAATCTCCTACCCTATTCAGTTTACCTGCAATTAGGTTTAGGAGAATTGAAGCCCACCTCCATGACATTGCAATTGGCTGATCAGTCAGTGAAGATACCACGGGGAATAGTGGAGGATGTTTTGATCAAGGTGGATAAGTTTTACTTCCCCGTGGATTTCATAGTGCTTGACACCGAGCCGGTACAGAACGTTGGAGTTCAGATACCGGTAATCCTAGGGCGACCATTCTTAGCTACGGCTAACGCCCTGATCAACTGTAGGACGGGGGTAATGAAGATCTCTTTCGGCAACATGACGGTAGAGCTGAACATTTTCACCATCAGCAAACAGCCGAGGGAGTGCGATGAGGTCAACAATGTCTGCTTGATAGAGGAAATCCTGGAGGAAAGCATTGAAGAATCAAGCATACAAGACCCCCTGGAAGCATGCCTTGCTCAATTTGGAGAGGATCTGGACTTGGATGTCCTACTTGAGCAAGCAAATGCTGTTTTGGAGTTTGCTCCTCTGGAGAGCAAGAAGGAAGAGGAGGCAGCAGTACCTGAGCCTCCAAAGAAGGAACTTAAGCCCCTACCGGACAATCTCAAGTATAAGTTCCTCGGTCCAGCAGAGACTTTGCCTGTAATCATAGCTTCAGATCTTCAAACCGCTCAGGAGGAGAGGTTGTTAGATGTCTTGAGGGAGCATAAGGAAGCCATAGGCTGGACCATTGAAGACATTAAGGGAATCAGCCCCTCGGTGGTGATGCATAGGATACATTTGGAGGAAGACACCAAACCATCGAGGGAGCCACAGAGAAGGCTCAACCCAACCATGCAAGAAGTCGTCAGAGGAGAAGTCATCAAGTTGTTAGATGCTGGAATCATCTACCCCATCTCTGACAGCAAATGGGTGAGCCCCATACATGTCGTGCCCAAGCGAGCTGGAGTTACAGTCGTACAGAACAAGGAAGGCGAGTTGGTTCCAACTCGAGTACAGTCTGGATGGAGAGTCTGCATTGACTACCGCAAGCTGAACACCGCCACCAGGAAAGATCACTTTCCTCTTCCATTCATTGACCAAATGGTGGAGCGGTTGGCCGGGCACGAGTATTATTGCTTTTTGGACGGTTATTCTGGATATAACCAGGTCCCTGTGGACCCTGAAGACCAAGAGAAGACGACCTTCACTTGTCCGTTCGGAACGTTCGCCTACCGACGCATGCCCTTCGGCTTATGCAATGCACCAGCTACTTTTCAGCGATGCATGATTAGCATCTTTTCTGATATGGTACAGCGTTTCCTGGAGGTGTTTATGGACGACTTCTCGGTTTTCGGGTCATCTTTTGAGGAGTGTTTGCACCACCTCACGTTAGTTTTGGAGAGGTGTAAAGAGAAGAACCTAGTGCTCAATTGGGAAAAGTGCCATTTTATGGTACAACAAGGAATCGTGCTCGGGCACGTCATCTCTCGTCGGGGGATTGAAGTCGACAAGGCGAAGGTAGATCTGATATCCAACCTTCCTCCCCCACGGACGGTGAAAGAGGTTCGCTCTTTTCTGGGCCATGCAGGATTCTATCGGCGATTCATTCAGGACTTCAGCAAGATCACCCGGCCCTTGTGCAAACTGTTGGTGAAGGAGGCCCCTTTCATTTTTGGCGAGGACTGCAAGAAGGCATTTGGGGCCTTGAAGGCAATTCTGACGTCCACACCCATCATTCGGCCCCCGAGCTGGGGTACACCTTTCGAGATCATGTGTGACGCGTCAGATTACGCCGTTGGAGCTGTGTTGGGGCAGCGCATTGACAAACTTCCCCACGTCATTTACTATGCAAGTCGGACTCTGAACGACGCCCAGCTGAATTATTCAACCACTGAGAAGGAGCTGTTGGCGGTCGTGTTTGCTCTGGACAAGTTTCGATCCTATCTCCTAGGATCGAAAGTCATCATCTACTCGGATCACGCGGCATTGAAGTATCTTTTTTCCAAAAAGGATGCTAAATCTCGCCTCATCCGGTGGATTTTGCTCTTACAAGAATTCGACATTGAAATTCGGGACAAGAAGGGCTCCGAAAACGTGGTAGCTGATCATCTCTCGAGGATTACCGTGGACTTCACGGAAGAAGCCGCCCCCATTTCTGAGACCTTCCCCGATGAGCAGTTGATGCATATTGCTCATGCTCATTCACCATGGTTTCCTGACATAGTAAACTATCTTGTCACCGGTCAAATGCCTTTGCATTGGGGACGACAAGATAAGTCCAAATTTATGTCCATGGTGAAGAATTTTTTCTGGGACGATCCTTACTTGTTCAAGTATTGTCCCGATCAGATCATTAGGAGATGCATTCCCGAGCCTGACCAATCCAGTGTCATCTCCTTCTGTCATGATCATGCCTGTGGAGGCCACTTCAGTGCGAAGAAGACCACTGCAAAGATTTTGCAGTGCGGTTTTTACTGGCCCACCATCTTTCAAGACGCTCACACTTATTGTGTTGCATGCGAGCGCTGTCAGAAGCTAGGGAGTATTTCACGTCGAAATATGATGCCCCTCAACCCGATTCTTATTGTTGAGATTTTCGATGTATGGGGCATTGATTTCATGGGACCTTTCCCAAACTCCTTCGGCTATCTGTACATTTTGGTTGCTGTGGACTACGTGTCCAAATGGGTGGAAGCAGTTGCTTGCAAGACCAACGACCACCGAGTTGTGGTCCAGTTTTTAAAAGACACTATATTTGCTCGTTTTGGTACTCCCCGAGCAATTATTAGTGATGGTGGAAAGCACTTCTGCAACCGGGTCTTCGAACAGCTGATGAAGAAATATTGCATCACGCACAAGGTTGCCACTCCTTATCACCCTCAGACGAGTGGACAAGTGGAGGTTTCAAACAGAGAGATCAAGAGGATTTTGGAGAAGACGGTGAACCCGTCAAGAAAAGATTGGTCTCTCCGGTTGAACGATGCATTATGGGCATACCGGACAGCGTTCAAGACACCGATTGGCATGTCACCTTACCGTATCGTGTACGGGAAAGCATGCCATCTGCCTGTGGAGTTGGAGCACAGAGCTTATTGGGCCATTAAGCAGCTGAATTTTGATCTCACAAAGGCTGGCTCACAGAGGAAGCTCCAACTCAATGAATTAGAAGAATTGAGGAACGATGCCTATGACTGTGCTAGGATGTACAAAGCACGGATGAAGAAGGCCCACGACCAGAACATATTGAGACGATCTTTTGAGCCTGGTCAGAAAGTCCTTCTTTACAATTCACGTCTGCATCTGTTCCCAGGGAAGCTCCGATCTCGGTGGCAGGCCCCTTCATAGTTCGATCAGTGTTTTCTTATGGGGCCATTGAGATTGAGGATCCAAAAAATGGCAGCACGTTCAAGGTGAACGGGCAACGACTAAAGCCATTTTTGGAGTTACAGAGCTCGGAGGTTGAGACGACCCTTTTAGAGGACCCGAGTTACTCGGAGTGATTGTCGTCATGGAAAGTCTGGCTGAAGACTGAAAACTTAGCGCTTGTGGGAGGCAACCCTCATCATTTCTTTTCCCTATCATTTGATTTTCTTTCTTGTGTTTTAGTTGTGATTTTCAGGACAGTGTCCGCCATTCAAGTTTGGGGGAGCGCTTCTCTTACAGTGTGCCCAACTTACATCACCCTTCGGTATTGTATCTCTAGCCACATTGAGGACAATGTGTTATTCTAGTTTGGGGGTGGGGTAGACATTTCTGTCTGTTTTCATTTAATTCTTGTGTTGTTGCCTTGTTAATACTCATTCAAAAAAAAAAAATGCTTTATTGTTAGTTGAGCATGGTTACATCTTACTATGGTTTGCATCTCATTGGTTTGTTTAAAATGTTGAATTTTGCATATCATTAAATCTGAGATCTTTTGACTCATCTTTGGATTAGAGAGACTTGACATGTTTAAACTGTTCATCACAAGCACATTAGCATTTGTTTCTGTGGGGTATGAGATTTGAATTAAAATCTATGTGTCTTGAGATTTGTAGGATGACTTGTTGATGAAACCTTGGCTTATTGATATATATACAAAAAAAAAAAAAAAAAAATGTGTTTAGAATAACATCACCAATTTGACTTTTCATTGAGTAACCGGGCCCCTTGCCTCATTAAGCATTGGGTGTTCGCGTCAAAAGATGAGAATTTCAGTTTGGATGATTGTTTGGCTAGTTTGACTTCGTAGCCTTTTTGACTTGAGTAAGTAAGCCCTTAGGGATGTTTTTACATCTAGTGCCCTAAGACCATCTGGTTTGGGAGTCACTGGCCCAACACTCGTTACATAGGTCAACTAGAAAGCTTAAAGGAGTCAAACATTGCACAGCCGACACAAAATAATAATAAATGATAATAAATATATGATGAGCCTTGGTTATTTGACGGAAGTCCTGCGAATTTTTGGATATATGTGCTTTAAGGAAAATCGAAACCCCATGATTCTATGCTATTCACACCTTACACTTTTGAACATGTGTTGTCTCAATTTTTCATCTATGAGTTGATCGATTTTTGATAACATGACAATGTGATATTCATTTTGTTAAACATGCTCATGATATGTGAACCATGTGTTTGAATGATGATTTTCGCTCAATTGATAATATGGCATTTCAATGTTTGTGGGTACCATTTCTGGCAAACCCTCACGAGACTTCACTCGTCCACTAGGGAGTCCTAGGGGTTTAAAAGGCTTGTTGCATGTGCTAAATGCAATCGTTTCTCCCACGAAAGAGGACTTATGTTTCATGCTTTGATTTTGTTTTTCATTTTGTTTTTGCTAAGAGACTAGCAAAATGTAAGTTTGGGGGTATTTGATGAGTGCCAAATATTGTGTATTTGGACCCCTTGATTTGCACTAGTTAGACCTTTAGCCTGGTTATTTTTCTAATGTTTTGGTTAGTTTTGTGTTTTGTGTTTTTGTAGGACAATAAGAGAGGAATGACAAAATTCATAAGGAGATAGCTGGAAATTCGGAGATCCTAGAAAGTCGATCGATCGAACTTAAAATTCGATCGATCGAATATTTGCCCGAAGTCGATCGATCGAAATAAAGTCGATCGATCGAATTTTCCCAGAAACTGCTTTTGCAGAGCGCGCCAGAACGCCCAATCAGAAGCCAAAAAGCAGTCCTCCCTCTGATTTCCGCTGCAGAACACGCTGGTTTCGTGTTTGGGGTTGTCTCTAGCTGTAGAAGAACCCTAGAGGAGGGTAGAGAAGTCATTTTCTTGCCATGACCTTCTTCTATAAAGCCATAGCCATGCCCCCTTGTTGGAGAGTGGTGGAGAGAGTAGGATAGAGTAGAAACTCTGTAGTTAGTTTTAATTTCGTGCTTATTGTAGTGTAATTCAGTAGTTTATTTTCAGAATACTTTCTCTTTGTAGAGTTTTTCTTTCATTTCCATGGTTGTTCATCATTTTATTGTGGTGTTCTTAGTCATGGAAGGCTAGTAACCTCAACTAGGGTTGAGGATGAAACCTTTCCATTGATGACACTCACAACCTAGCTGTACCACTTGCACATTTAATGATATATCATTTTAGTTGTTCAAGTTCCATTCATTTAATGCTTCATCTTTTGCAATGAATGTGGTTAGGGGTGGTTAGAGGACATTTTATGTGTTTCAACCGACCAATACATTGTTTTATCGGTTCGAATGATGATATCCATTGTGATTGAATGATACATTGGATGTTTTGATTTCAATCGGTACTCTTTGTGATTTGTCAATGTGTTGGATTCATTTAATGGTTCTTGGGTTTATGGTTAAGAAACTTGAATAACACCCTAAGCTTAATGTTCTTTGGGTGTTCAAGTGGAAACCAAGAGTGTGAGTTGTAGGATTTGGTTTGGTGGATTCCTTAACCTTAGTTCCTTTTATTTTACATATTTCATTACATCTCTTTCATTTAGTCTTTTGTTCTTGAATCAAGTCTCAAACCTTTGGAACTAGGTTAAAATGAGGTTGATTAAGCAAGATACCAATATTTGACCATTTCCCTGTGGGATCGACCTCGCACTTGCATAACACTATATTGCAAAATGATTCGTGCACTTGCGAGTACTATTTAAAACATACAACAGCTTGCACAAAGTGATACAGACGTCACCCTGCAGTCGGTCCATATCTTCTTGTGATAGCTTGGTTGAGCATATGCCTCTAAAAAATGCAGAAATCTCCACAAGAGGTCTAACAACTTTATCTGGCAATGGCTTACGCAGTGCAATTGGGAGAAGCTGTTGCATCAGTATGTGGCTATCATGGCTCTTCAAACCGAAAATTGTACGGTCCTTGAGCCGAACACATCGTGAAATGTTCAAGGCGTATCCATCCGGGACCCTCACATTTCGAAGAACCTTCAGAAAATTTTCTTTGTCCTCTCTAGACATGGTGTGACAGGCAGCGGGAATATACGTTTTACCATTGGCGGCCGTGAACTGATGCAACTTAGGTCTCAACCCCATTTCCTGCAAGTCCAGCCGAGTTGCCAAGTTGTCTTTCGTTTTCCCTTTTATATCCAAAATAGGGCCAAGTATATTGTCCATGACATTTTTCTCTATGTGCATAACATCAAGATTGTGTCGAAGCAAATTGTCTTTCCAATACGGCAATCTGAAAAAGATACTTTTCTTCTTTCATATAACATCGGAACTCCCTGCACCCTTCTTTCGTTTCTTCCGTTTCTTCTTCTTACCCGCGATCTCATCCCCAAATGCAACTCCGTCCAACTGTTGGAGGACCTTGTCTCCGCATGGCACAATCGGCGCGCTGTCAAATTCTTCAGTACCGTCAAATGTTCTCCTGTTCAGCCGCCACAGATGTTCAGGAGCCAAGTATCTCCTGTGCTCCATATAGCAAAATTTACATCCGTTCTTTAAGCGTATAGAACGTGTCGATTGCATACAGCAAGGGCATGCCTTCGCACCCCTGTTAGGCCAACCAGGTAAATCTGCATACGCTGGCAAGTCGTTTATTGTCCACATCAACTGGGATCGCATAATAAAATTTTCATTCTTTGAAGCATCGAATGTTCGTACCCCTACATTCCACAGTTCTAGCAACTCATCAATCAATGGCTGTAGGTAAACATCAATATCCATACCTGGTGATCTCGGTCCAGGGATAACCAGTGACAGGATGAACGACTACTGTTTCATGCACATCCAAGGTGGCAAATTGTACGGCACAAGCATTACGGGCCATGTGCTGTGGGATGTGCTCATGTTCCCAAATGGATTAAATCCATCTGCTGTCAAACCAAGCCGAACGTTCCTACTCTCTGCCATAAAATCTGGATGTAAAATGTCAAATGATCTCCATGCCTCACCGTCGGCCGGGTGCCTCAATACGCCATCCCTAGTGCGGCCTTCTGCATGCCATCTCATATGGGGCGCAGTATGCTCAGACATGAATAACCTCTGCAACCGTGGGATGAGTGGAAACCACCTCAAGATCTTCACCGGGCATTTTTTTCTCGCTGATATGACCTCACCATCCTCATCTATATGTGTATCAGCCCTCCACTTAGACTCTCCATATACGGTACATGAATCTAATTCTTTATTGTCTTTCCAGAATAACATACAGTCATTACGGCACGCCTGAATCTTCTCATACCCCAGACCCATGCCACTTAGAAACTTTTTCACCTCATACGTGTTATCTGGCAATGCCTCATCGCAAGGAGGCAACAGCTGATTGATAAATTCGAGAATGTCTGAAAAAATCTTGTTACTAATACCCCCAACGCACTTCAAATTGTACATGTGTACAGTAGCACTCAATTTACTATGCTTTGTACCAGGGTGAAGGGGCTTCTCGGCAGTCTTTAACAACTCTTGGTACTTCAATGCGTCCCCGCAAGAAGTATCTTCGTCAACTTGTTGCGGAAGAGTACTGACGGCTTCAGGAACATCGTGCACGCCAAAGGCGTCATGCAACATGGCGTGCATGTCATCATCCTGTTCCACGGCGACACCCTCCTGTTCTGTGACTTCACCATGTTCAGTGCTACAGGCAGCGGTATCTGTG